>JBAMNC010001132.1:600000-1001572 GCA_037902135.1 Cetoscarus ocellatus
CGGGTTCCTTAAGCAGGCTTTCACGTCAAAACAACAAGTTCCCAGGTCAAAACAACAGAAGCAAACGGCCGAGTTAGCATCAAGCTGCTAACTCAAGGAAGGAAGGAGCAACCAGTGGTCTTCAGACACAGAAGCTGAAGGGCCAGACAGCCTGGAACCCACTGGGAAGCTGCCAAACCCGCAGTACTGGACTTTGCAGAGCTACACCATAAAGGACACTTTTTCCCTCCACGGACTTGGTAACGTAACTGGGCCTTACATAGTATAGCCTAGCACGGCTAAGCACAGGACTTTTTGGTTTCTGCAATTACTGTATTGATTAATTGAATATGTTCTTTGAGCTTTAAGCTAAAGCTAACTGCTGTGTATTTAACATGACCACTTCATGTAGAGGCATCAACCTTAGAGAAACTCTTACAACCTCTACCACTCCTCATGTGGTCTTGGTTGTAAATGCCTTTGAGCCATATGGTGTTAAGATACCCTTTTGAGGCAGCCATCTTGTCTTTGTCTGTCACACACACACACACACACACATACACACACACACACATACACACTACGCTGCACATAGGACTTACCCCCAAATCCTTCATAAAGTGAACATGCCGTGCCGCGGTCTTGAATCATACTGCGGAGCACTTTGTTCCCACTCCTGCTATGCTTCCAGTGAGGATTGTTGGTCGGAGCCACTTGGCGCTTTCACTTTATGTGGAATTTGGGGGTTAGTTGGGTTAGATATTGTGGGCTCTAATTTCCTGGTGCAACTCAGGGTGGCGCAGGGTGGCGCAGCCTAGCACACCCCGCGCAGTGGTAATTTCGTCTGGCGCACCCCCGTGCGCAGCCAATTTGGCAATTTGGTAGACCGGCTGCGCCGAGATGGGTGTGACAGCGCACCAGGGGGAGGTGTCGAAAGATTCAGCTTGGTGCAGTGACAATTTCGTGCCAAAAAACTACGCGGAAGGTGCGCTGAAAGCCCGCCAGCTCCAACCTGGTCTATTCTCGGCGCAGACGAGGCGCACCCGGGGCAGTGGTAATTTGGCTGACAGGCGCACAGTGCGCACACGTCACCAAAACCTCACAGGCAGGTATCCAGAGTGTCAGGCACATTTCAATGCAATAAACAATCACTGCAACCACTATTTAATGTAACCGTCTGAACCAGCACATACATTTGTATCTATATTAATTGTCACGTCACATCTGATGTCAGATCAGAGATGTTTGTCATAACTAATGAGTTCACATCTCTCAGCCAACCACAAACAGCCACATCATCTTGTGGCGTGAGGGGGACTTAGGCTAAGTATTTTTGCTGACAACGCCACCCAGGGAATTTCACCTCTGGGAAATTACAACCAGAAAAAAAACACT
The DNA here is from genome assembly GCA_037902135.1 of Cetoscarus ocellatus. NCBI lineage: Eukaryota > Metazoa > Chordata > Actinopteri > Labriformes > Labridae > Cetoscarus > Cetoscarus ocellatus. The sequence continues at coordinate 601,375 of JBAMNC010001132.1, forward strand.
CGCTTGACTCTGAAAGAGCTTGCACAGGTTCATGATACCACTGGACAGAGGCAGGTTAGAGTACAAAAATAGTTTCTATTTATTCTGTGACACAGGTTGAAAATACACAAAATAATTCACAAAACCAACCCCAAATAAACAAATTCCAAAACAAATAAACCTATTCAAACCAACTCAGGCAACAAACCAATGAAGAAATGAAATAAGCACATTCATGCAAATGAAAATACCTTACTTAACCAAATGCAAGAAAATAATCATGAGAATAAACACACTTGAGGAAATGAAAATAACCACACTCATGCAGTTAAGAAAAACCTAATTAACAAAATATGCAAATTAAACAAATAACTGCAAAATACCTGAAACAAGGAAAAAGAACAAATAACCCAACAAAATATCAATTAAACCCCACAACTGAACCCACAATTTAAACAAATTATTTTAAAATGATAAAATGACCTGTACTGGACCGTGGACAGTGACTGTAGCGCCTGTAGAGCGCTGAGGCGAGGACACAGACACGCCCACCTTGAGCCTCCGTAGAAGAGGGGTTGCAGCACTAAGCTTGCAGCCAGAGTCCATTCAAAGCAGGTGAATTTAACAGTCCAAAAAGAGAAGGCTAGAGTTTGACGTCCTGTCGTCGAGTCCCGAACCCTCCGTGACGTCACCCGTCGAGTCGTCAGAACGGTCAGAACAGCCAGAACAACAGCGTCAGCCGTGGACCCGAGGCCAAAGGGAACGAGCCGAGTGAAGGGCTCGCTGCTCCGATTAACTAGAGCGGAGATGAAACCATCAGATTGCAGCAGGGAACCACAGGCACACCAAAAGGCAGACAACGGCCACTTACCCCAGGAAAGGTGACGCCACACGCCGGAGAATCCCAACAGGGCAACCCGTCCACCACAGCAGCAACAGCCAGCCCCAGCCGCACTACAACAGGTGGGTACAGAGTCACCAATACGCACAGAGCGCATGAACGATAGATTGAGGGAAAGGCAGAACGCGTTACCTGGATCGAAGGTAATTAGGTGCGCCGACCGCAGCCATGCAACACAGGATTCAAACCACACACCCAGCGAGACGCCGAGCCACCACAAGGAGTGGACGGGAACGGAAGGAGAGGCCAAGCAATTACCCACACCTGTATTTATAGACACGCCAGGTGCCGCCACACTCACCGTGGAGGGAACCCACGCACAGTGCCAACAGTGGCCAGGAGGAAAACACACCTCCGGTCACAATCTGATACGGAGTATCTGGCTTCTCTCCTCTCATGAAATTCAAAAGAAAAAAAAAAAGAGAGAGACGCTGGCTGAATAAATGTAAGTCACTCGGTGTCTTAAGGATTTACCTGTGATTGCCCATATTTCTCTGTTTTCATCTTTATTCTTAACGTGATCTAAAAAGATGGAGTACATTATTGCAAGGAGGATGAGGAGGAGATGGGGGGGAATATTTCACCAAAGGATCTGCCATTTGGCGATGACAGACCAGGAATGCAAGTGGATCACAAGCATGATGAATGGATTAGCCTGCTGCTGTGTTTAAATGTAATTATCACTTAATTTTGTACTCATATTTATCAGACAAATATGAGTGGTCCACATGATGACGCGCATCGTGTCCCCTGATGCGCGGGCCGGTGGCCTCTGCGCTCTCCCAATTGCTGCAAAAGTGACAGCGGCTCTGACCTTCTTCTCCACCGAGGTGAAATTGGCACTGCGCCTCGCCCGCGGTGCATTTAAAGGCGAGGAGAGGTGTTCATTTGATTGGCGAAGATTGTACTCGGCTGTGTTAAACCCACTCAAGTCTTATCTCCTCCCTCTCTGCTACTTGCGCCGCTGGGAGAGACGGAAGCGTGGGTGCGCCTGCCTGCGCCAGACTGTGCCCTTCACGTAACTTGCAAAATGCCCTGGCCACATCCTGTTGGCGCGGCGCAGCGCAGGGCAAGTGCGCCCCGCCTGCGCCTGGTCTACGAAATTAGAGCCCTGTATGTTTTCATACAATATCTAACCTGGTCTTACTATGAATCTTGCCAACCTCTACTCTGTAGAACTCCAAATCCTTCAACTTTGACTGATAATTGATTAGGTAGCATTGGTTATTATTATTATTTTAATTATAAATCATGGTTCCAAATTGACAGTCAATAACCTTTATGAGACTGACTTAATAATTGTCTTTTTATGGGTGGTGCCCCAAGGTGGATTTTTTTTTTTGTAAATTAAGTCCCATTAATTAATGTAATTAATTATTTCTGATAGCCAATATTATTAAGGGGTGGCATTGAAATCCTCGAGATTTCTGATATATGTATACACACACACATACACACACATACACACACACACACACACACACACACATATATATATATATACACATATATAATTAGTGTAATTAATATATTTATCAGTGTAATAAAAATATTATGCAGTTTTAAATATATTTATTAATTTTTTAAATATATTGATCAGTCTGCAGCTGGTTGTTGGTGCAGATGTTCTTCATCAGGTAAATAAAGACATGAAACATTTATTTTCTTTATTTTATTTGAACTATTTCTGCCTGTTTTTGTTCAGAACACATCAGCTGTTCATATGTGACATCAGCTGACTGATGATCAGCTGTTTCCTGTCAGCACAGACATCTCTTCAGGGGACGCTGCAGAGAACAAGACGTCTCAGGTCTTTCAATCATCTGCAGGTTTGGACTATAGAAGACACAGAGACACAGAGGAACCAAACCATACCCTAAACCCAAAGCCAGGATAGAGGGGCTCGGTGAATGTGGTCTCTGTGGTGTGGAGGTGGATCAGTCCACCAGAGGAGACTTCATAGAAGGACAGAGATCCAGCAGGACAGTCCACATACACCCCTACTCTACCAGAGGATGGAGAGGAGGAGGAGGAGGATGTTCTTCTGTCATTGTGATGGACAGAGTAACCAAGTCCAGAGCAGCTCAGACTCCAGGACTGATCATTATACCCAAACAAACACCCATCTCTGTCTCCTGTCCTGCTGATTCTTTTGTAACTCAGTGAAACATGAACGCCTCCACCCCACTGGACCTCCCAGTAACAGCGACCGCTCAGTGCAGACCTGCACAGCAGCTGAGGATAATGATCATCAAATCTGTCTGGATGATCAGGATATGACTGAAGCTCGTCCACACATGTCACCATTCTGTTGTCTTCAGACAGTCTGAGTCTTCTGTCCACCGTGTTTGTGTCCACCTCCGGCTCACAGGCGTCTGATGGAGAGAAGGAGAAACATCACAGCAGCAGGTCATCATCTGATCATCTACAATCATCTGAGCTGACGCTCCATCAGCCTGAGGGTTCAGAGTCAGCTCTGATGGTTTTAGCTTTTATCTCCTGCTGAGTCGACCATGTTTGACCTCTGACCCCAAACTCTTCTCCGTCTTTCTATCTGAACAAGTTTGATTTCTGTGTTTATGGTTCCATCGTCTACGTTCAGTTTCATTCGTGTTTGGATTAAGGATCGACCGATACATCGGCCGGCCGATTTATCGGGCCAATATTTGCGTTCTTTACTTGAATTGGCATCGGCCGATTCGCGAGTGGGTTCGCCGATGTATTTTTCCATGGCATGATTTACAGACAGGCATCCATGGGCAGCTCTTTGTTGCTGGAAGACCCTGCAGCACATGCAGATGCGTTACCCCTCCCCCACTGCAAGAGTGGCGAAAGCAGCATTGCTTTGGAGGGTACTTCACGACAACGCTAAGTTTTAAACTTTCAATTAGCCTCTATTAGTTAAACTTAGTTGAAATATTGCCACCCACTTTGAAATAGGAAACATGAATGCAAAGTGCATGTAATATACGTGCTTGAAAATATTGTTAAGTTTGTGGGTCAGGAAAACGGGAATGCTGTTGAACGCTTAGTCTTTAAAACTGCTTACCATTGTATTTAGGGAGCTGTTGATGTAGTTGTAGGCTAATATGTACAGATGTTACAAACACCGGTTTAAGGATTAAGTAATGTCCCCATTGTCAATTCAGTTCCATGGTGTTTGTAGGAGTTTAATTCAGCGAACACTGGGCTGAGGTTAAATGTGTGTCGTGTGTGGGGGTGTGTGTGTGTGTGTGTGTGTGCGTGTGCTCTCTCCCTCAGAGCGGAGTGGAGCAGCCGTGTCTGCTATCAGAGAGGTCTTTAGCGTGCACTAGACGAACTTTAAAGATGAGAGAAATGTTTTATATGTAGTTCTAAATTGTGTCAGTGTTTCGTGAAAACGTGTTTAGAGAGATCGATGGGAGATAAAACTTAAACTATGAGAGAAATGTTTTATACATGGTTGAATATTTATTCCTTTAAAAGTTACATTACTTGAATAATTAAAAGCACCAAGCACTTTTTTACTTGAAAGTTTGTGTGTTGAACAAAACTGAATCCTACTGTGTTCAGTAGGTGTTGTTAGTTAAAGTTGTTAAATTGTTAAAGTTTACGTTTCAATAAATGTTTCTTTGTTTAAACTTGAGACCTGTAATATTTGTTATCATTGTCATTTTTTTCATGTAAATTTAGGGAGCAAAAGCAGTATCGGCCACAAATATCGGCCCAAGAAAATCGACAGTCCATAATCTGTCATCGGCTAAGGGTGATGGAAAGAAATCGGTATCGGCATCGGCCCTAAAAAATCCATATCGGTCGATCCCTAGTTTGGATCATTCTGTTAAATTTCGTCTCCTGCTGTTGAATGAATATGCAGTTTGATGAAGACAATGTCCTCTGAACCTCAGTGCTGCTATAAATCCTGCTCTATGTGACAGATTAAACATGAATCTTCGTCCTCACATGACTCAGCTGCTGTCCAATCAGATCTCAGGTGAACCTGCATGAAAACTGAACAGATTGATGGTTTTGACTGGAGAAGAAAAAAACTACAACAGAGAATCAAATCAATCATTTGGAACAAGAGTTGAGTAAACAATCAAAATCATTCTTTGAATAAAGTTTTTTTTATTGAATCAGGCTGCTCACAAACTCAAACGCGCTCATGACTGATAGTCAGTATAGATCTAGAATAAATAGATTTAATAATCAGACTGTTTTCTAACACATTGGAGCAGCTGCAGCTGAGGAGTCATAAGTGTCTCTGGAGATCTTGATCAATGAGGAGCATTTCTCCTTCACGTCACTCAGTTTGGTCCATTTTTAAAAGCTCCAATGTGGACATGGACCAGACCTGAACCACCATGGTCTTTAGTCTGGACCACAGAAGAGGACCTGAGCTAATGATGCACACATGTAATACCGTGGTCAAACATGTGGTCTATTAAAGCTCCTGAAATAGAACTTCATTCTTCCCCCCAGTCTCCAACCTGGTAGCTCAGGTTGGACTCTGCTCCTCCTTAGAAACCTTCATCAAACACCTGAGCAGGATCTCTGTCCTCCATCTCAGGAGCAGAGCTAAACCTCACTCACTCTCCTCTCTCTCTCAGGGCCAGAAGAACTTGTTCACACCTTTATCTCCTCCAGGCTGGACTACTGCAGTGCATCTCTCATCGGGATCTCCAGCAAGGACCTCCACAAGCTCCAGAGTGCACAAACCAGCAGTGAGAGGATCCTGATGAGAGGAACCACATAGGACATCACACCCATCCTTCAGACTCTTCTCTGGCCCCCTGGACATCTCCAGACTGAACCTAAAATTCCTCTGCTCACCCCTCAGTGCATTCATGGACATGCTCCCTCATACCTGAAGGACCTACACACCCCAGAGACCACTACCAGAAACCTCTGCTCCATAAACACCAAACATCTCCAAACTCCACACTCTAGAGATCAGGCCCTCCAGTCTGCTCCCTGTAACCCCTGTAAGGCTGCTAGTTTTATTTGTCACACTGTGACTGTTAGAGCTGCTTCGAGTTCTCGCGGTATTTCAGCGCCATCTCGCAAGATCTCGTAGTTCACGTCGACCACGGAAGTCATGTTATTTAATCATGGCGGAACAGTCAGTCGGGGAGGCAGTGGGGAAGTGTTGTATTGGGCTGCAGCAGATTATTTATGGACCAAAACGGAGTCAGTTGAAACGATTACACGCTCTGAATTATCACCTTAATTGGTAAGTACATGTGGTTGCTATGCTAAGCTAGTGCTAGCCGCGGCTCATTCATTTTAATACGTGACTTAGCATTAGCATCTTACTGGTGTTTTCCATTCCTTGCAGCAGATTATCCACGGACCAAAACGGAGCCGCAAGTGGTGACACTTGCTCTAGTTGTTCCTGACACACATACATCCAATCAGTCATCCATTTTGATCAGAATAAACACTCCTGAAGTTCTTTATGAGCAATTTCTGAACAGTCACTCAACTTTCCAACCTCAGTCACATGGATACAAAGCAGTACTGAAAATGCTAGAATTACATCATCAAAAGACTGAAGCTGGTAACATTGGTGTTGTGCATTCACCTAGCAAGACTCCTTTGCTTATTCCAGCACGCCAAACAGTTATTTTTGAAGGTTCTGCAAGAGTTTCTTGTCCTTCTTCTGACAGTTGGGCGATTGTTGAGCACCCACAGTCCTCATTACATGCCAGGCTTTTTGTTAAGACTTCTTTAATAACTCTCCCATCTCAGTCTCCATACAAAGTTCCAGTTGTGCTCACTAACCACACAGAACAAGACGTCTACATTCCACCTCTCAATGTGATAGCCGAACTTGGAATTTGTCAAGCTATCATCTCCCTGCAATGTGTGAAAGCTGCTGCTCCAAAAGAATCAAAGCTTGAACTAAATTTCAACTTTGGTGAGTCCAGCCTTCCACCAGAATGGAAAGAGTGCATAAACAATCAGCTCCTTGATCTCCCTGAAGTCTTTGCACAGAAAGCCACAGATTTCATCAGCAACTTCACAGAGCAACATCTTGTTGGCCAAAGCAGCGTCCTTCCTCCAGATGTCGTTGATGCTGTATGTCATGGTGCCTTGGTCCGATCCAGCAACCAGCTAAATCCAAGCCAAGCACAAATCACTCTGGAGTTGATCTGTATGGATTTCCTGTCAATCAAACTGGATCAAAGTAACACCAAAGATGTTCTTGTCTTTACAGACCACTTCAAAAAGTTTGCACTGGCGATTCCAACCCCCAATCAGAAAGCTCGTACAGTTGCCAAGTGTTTGTGGGTGAATTCTGTGGTGTATTATGGCATCCTTGAATGCATTCACACCGATCAGGGAACTGATTTTGAATCCAAGTTGATAAGAACTTCGGACTTAGCTGGTATTGAGAAGACACAAACTACTCCTTACCATCCTCCGGTAAGTGTTCAATCGAACACTGCTGGGAATGCTTGTTACACTGGAGCCAAAACAAAAAACACAGTGGAAAGAGTACGTGAAGCCCCTTGTTCACACATACAACTGCACTCAAAATGAAGTCACCGGGTTCACACCCTACGAGTTAATGTTTGGCCACGTGCCCCAGTTACCTGTGGATTTAGCATTTGGGTTGCCATTGAAAGAAACCCCATCAAAAACACATTCCCAATACGTTGAAAATCTTCACTCCAGGCTTAAGCAAAGCTATCAACTTGTCTCAAAAAATGCAAGGAGATCTGCAGAACGAAATAAAACTCGCTTTGATCAGCGAGTTACACCATCTGGCTTGGAGGAAGGAGATTGTGTCTTGGTTCAAAAAGGCTGCGTGGCAAACACGAGCTCGAAGATAAGTGGGAACCAACAATCTATGCGGTCATTAGACATTCAGGTGAACTGCCAGTGTACACGGTACGACCAGAAAATGATGCTGATGGTCCTGTTCGTACCCTTAATCGAGATCTGTTACTCCCCTGTTCGTTCCTGCCACCCAGTAATCAGGATCTCTGGAAAGTTACACCACCCCGTCGACCTCAAACAAGAAATCAGAAACCGGTTACTGGTGAAGGAGAACAGGAAAATGAGGAGGGAGATGGGTTGGATTTGCCACTCATTCAGATCCAGCCAACCACATTCAACCTAAGAAGATTTAATCCTCCCCTATTTTTTGTTGAACTTGATCACCCATCTTGTGTAAATGATTCAATGCCTATACCCACATCCAGTGTTCCAAAATGTTCAGTGCCCCGAGCCCTGCAGACGAACTTACCTGATGAGAACTTACCCGAGGAGAGAACTTACCTGAGGAGATCTTACCTGGAGAGGACTTACCTGGAGAGAGTTTACCTGGAGAGAAATTACCTGTGGAGAACTTACCTGGAGAGAACTTGCCTGGAGAGAGATTACCTGGAGAGAAATTACCTGTGGAGAACTTACCTGGAGAGAACTTACCTGAGGAGATCTTACCTGGAGAAAGCTTATCTGGAGAGAGCTTACGTGGAGAGAAATCACCTGAGGAGAACTAACCTGAAGAGGACTTACCTGGAGAGCAGGGAATGCAACCGGTGGAAGGAGGAGAGGGATTTGCAGAACAAACATTGGAAGCAGCACCTGAACAGTCAGAGAGTCCACAACCCAGAACTACCACAGACATATCTGACTCTGACCAGTCCCTTGATAGTAGTGACTCCAATCATACGTTAAGACGCTCACACTGTGACTGTTAGAGCTGCTTCGAGATCTCGCGGTATTTCGGCGCTGTCTCGCGAGATCTCGTAGTTCACGTCGATCACGGAAGTCATGTTATTTAATCATGGCAGAACAGTCAGTTGGGGAGGCAGTGGGGAAGTGTTGTATTGGGCTGCAGCAGATCATTTATGGACCAAAACGGAGTCGGTTGAAATGAGTTACACGCTCTGAATTGTCACCTTGATTGGTGAGTACATGTGGTTGCTATGCTAAGCTAGCGCTAGCCACAGCCCATTCATTTTAATACGTGACTTAGCATTAGCATCTTACTAGCATTTTTCCATTCCTTTCTATGAAGCTTTATGCAAGTACTGGCTTTTGATGAAATGTATTGAAGTAAATGGAGGGTTTCTGTGACAATACAGTACTTTAACACAACATATGTGTTTTTACTTCAATGTAAAGAAGGTATGATGGCTTTGAAACATTTTGATATACTGTGCACTGTGATTAATGACATGTATTGATGAACTTTTTAATATTTTTGATGCATTTTGGATATTTGGGATATTTTGTGTTAACTTGTGTTAATTGCTGTACACTTTTGAACTAATTTACTGGTCCTGTTGCTCTCACAGGCCGGGTTTTCTTTTTCTACCCCTTCCCTTTTGATTGAAATGTTCAACTGATGGCGAGCTACCCATGTTTGAGGAATCATCTTCTTCTCCGCCAGTGTGGTAGGAGATGCAGAGCCCATACCCATTACACACATTCAACATACATCCTGATGAACTCTCATAAAACTTGTGAACCTTTTGTTCAACAAACATATTAATGAACTTTCATATGAACTGATATTCAATCACACTCCTCTTAATGGGGAATGAACTGAACTTTGGGATGGGATTATTTGGTTACTGATTGTTTTGTTTCTGAAATTTGGTTGTTGCTTGACTGTTTATGATCTTTTCCATATTGATCAGCTGAATGTCATGACATTTATAAATATGCAAATATCATATCACTCTACTAATTATATTTGCATATAGTTTGATCTTGTTTTGTGTTTATTCTACTGATCCTCAAACTCCATGAGCAAACTCTTACCTTCTGACACTAGTCTATATTGTTAATACTTACCTGAGTTATAACTTCTAGTCCAATTCTATTTATAATTTGGAATAAGTGCTACATGCTCCAAAGCTGAGGGACACCCCCCTGACCACCCGAGGCCCCCACAGCCTGCTGAGACATCTAAAGAAGGACCACAGAGCTTTGTTTTTAGGAGGACATTTCTCGGATCACACCAACACACCATCTCTGCTGATTTTTCTTCCTCATCTTCACTTTGATCATATGAACTGTTCCTCAGACTAATGACCTCTGACCTTCATGTCTTCATGGTTTATCCTCCTGATGGTGTTTTATCTTTGGAGCTCTGAGAGAATCCTTCAAATGAAAAGTTCATGAGGAGTAAAAAGTTGAATAATCATCATTAAATCAAAGATTAAAAACACTCACACTTCTTCAGACCAGGTCTCAGTCTGTGCGGTCCACCATGGTCCAACCTGAAGACAGAAACCAAAGCTGTGATCAGTTCTTCATTCATGAGGGTCCTGAGATAGCCTCCCTCTCCAGCCCACACCAATCAGGAGGTTTCTACAGAAAACCTTCCCCTCGGCCTCCATCCAGGGTCTGTCTGGGCTCAGAGCTCTGAGTGGATCCTCTTAACCAGGTCAGACCATGGTTTCAGTGAGACCGGCCCATGGATGGCTCTTTATTTTCAGACTTCTGCATCACAAACAGGATCTATGTGTTTACTTCTCCTGTTAGTACATGAGTGTGGGCTCATTTCTACACACAGAACTGCGTTTATCAGTCTGAGTGTGGATAGGGGACACCTGTGAGACTTTAGACCACATGGTCTTTAAATACATGAAGGTGACAAAGAGAGAGAGAGAGCTGCAGCCTGAGGAGAAGGGGCGAGCAAGGGTGAGGGAGAGGTTACCCTCTGAGATGAAGGGGTTAAAAACTTAAATAACTGATGTGTGGGGGTGTAACTCAGTTTATCACTGAACTGTTGAATCACTCTGCAGTCTGTTGTTTCAGTCTGTAATCAGATTACTTTTCAGATCTGCTCCAGTTTAACACCCCCCCACTTTGATGATGTTAAACCATTGACCCCTCAGATGAACCTCCTCTCTGTCTCCTGTCTGTTAAATCATAAATGTGCCTTTGTTAAACTTTAACATCAATAAAAATTAAAATAGTGAATAAATCAGTGTTTGCAGTGACAGTCTGACTTCCTGTCCAAACTCAAACGAGTCTCCAGTCTCTCTCTGCAGCCCTGACGTCTCTGACTCTCATTAATCTCACTTTTCAGGCTGCTGAACATCAACATGTGATTCTTTCTTATTCTATGGTGTCAATGTACCTCAGGATGTTCAGTCTGCAGCGTGAATCCTCCCGTCGAGCAGACAGCAGCTTCTCTCCTCGTTCTCCTGGATGATTGTAGCTCAGGTCCAGTTCTGTCAGAGAGGACGAGCTAAGAGCAGAGTCCAGAGACACACAGCCCTCCCCTGAGACCAGACAGCCGGACAGACTGCAGACAGACAGACAGACAGACAGGTAAATCCACAGTTTGACATCACAGTATCAGGTCCAGAATGAAGGCCTGTCTGTGGTACCTTCAGTCTCTAAAGTAGTATGGGAGGAGGAGCCTTAAATCATCAGGACCACCTCCTTTAAAGTCATCTTTCAGTCCAGGTTCAGGAGGGAGACCCCATCTCTAAGAGCAGACTGAAAACCTCCTCTTTTTCTGATGAAGCTTATAACAAGTCTGGCTCCAGGTGCTGCTGTGAGCATAGACTCCTCAGGGACTGGGCTTAAGACCAATGATTCAAGGACTCTGTCCTAGTTTGGTTCATATCAAATGATGAATGGTTTGGATGTGCTGCTGATTGATTGGGTCGATCATTTCACAGACTCAGACATGTTCTGGTCTAACAGCTTTGACCCCTCCTGAAAGGCCTCAGAGCTGTTGGTCTTTCCTTGCAGAGTTTTTAGAGGAACCTGATCCACCATGAAGTTATCCGTCTCTCCTCAGACCTTTGACCTTCAGAGAGACTGTGCGGATCAGAAGAATCACCTTCCAGAATATCTTTTCATGACTAAAGCCGTCAGTCTGTTTCATGCATGTTTGTAGCTCCTTCATGTTGAAGGTGTGCAGGTGTTCAGATGATGGTCTGAGCTTTGATTTTTATTTGAACATTTTTATTCTCACCTGAGAGTCTCCAGTCTACACTGTGGACTTTTCAGTCCAGGACACACCAGCGTCACTCCTGAATCCTGCAGGTCATTGTTACTCAGGTCCAGGTCTCTTAGACCAAAAGGACTGTGAGCTGAGGACTGAGGACAGAGCTCCACAACATTCCTTTGACAATCCAGATCTGCTCAGCCTGAAAAGATTCACAACAACCTCATGAATTAAAGAAAGTTCCTGTAATGAGAATTTGAAGATCCTCAGCCTCTGACATAGTCCTGATCATACATCCTGGTGTTCAAGATCTGTTTATTCTCACCTGAGAGTTTCCAGTCTGCAGGTTGGACTCTTCAGTCCAGAAGACAGCAGCATCACTCCTGAATCCTGCAGGTCATTGTTACTCAGGTCCAGGTCTCTTAGACCAGAGGACTGTGAGCTGAGGACTGAGGACAGAGCTCCACAGCTTTCCTTTGATAGTCCACATCCACTCAGCCTAAAAAAGATTCACAACAACCTCATGAATAAAAGACAGCTCCGGTAATGAGACTTTAAAGATCCTCTGCCTCTGTCATAGTCCTGATCATACATCCTGGTGTTCAAGATCTGTTTATTCTCACCTGAGAGTTTCCAGTCTGCAGTGTGGACTCTCTAGTCCAGGAGACAGCAGTGTCACTCCTGAATCCTGCAGGTCGTTGTTACTCAGGTCCAGGTCTCTCAGACCAGAGGACTGTGGGATGAGGACTGAGGACAGAGCTCCACAGCTTTCCTTTGACAGTCTACGTCCACTCAGCCTAAAAAACGATTCACAACAACCTCATTGTTTATAAAAAGTTCCTTGAACTAGTTTTTGAAGATCCTCAGCCTTGTACAAATCTACTCATTAAAATGATGCTGGTGGACCTTCAATTGAGGTAGCATCATGTGATGACATGTAGGAGGCTAGAGCTCCACCAGATCCATATTTTTCAGTATTGTAACTGCTTTTCAAGGATTAATTCATATTTTCCGTTTGCATGAAGTCTTCAAGTGAAAATTTGGAGGCGAAGTCCTCCCGACAATGTAACCTGCTCATACTCAGTGTGAAGGAGAGATGTGAGGATGGAGAAAATGTCTTGGATTATGCAGTGCATTTTCTCAAAGAGTCACTGGGTCTGGAGAAAACACCTGGGCTGGACCAGGCACACTGTAGGGCCCAACTGATCTATTGGCTGACCAATTTAATTGGCCGATTATAGCCCTTTCAAAATATTCAACATGGGCTGGAGTTTTGCTGATATAACACTGATATATTCTTACTTTCTCATAAAACAATCAATGCTGTTCAGTGTCCAAGTTGCGCAGAATGATGTCACTGCGCCGTTAGTCCAATAGATGGAGCTCTGACTCCTTTCAATCTTCAGTCTCCTCCCCACTGCTGTCTAATCAGTCATGTACTCCTGTACAGCCAGGCAACAATACAAGAGTGGGCTGAATGGAGCATGCCGACACATATATTTATAACAACGTTGTGAAATTGAGTGACTCAAAATGTCTCCTGTTTCAGTTTAACTCTGCCATCTGTCATGACAAGTGATGCCTGCTTCGTTGCGTCGGTCATGCTTTTCAATTACATTACATTGGTAAAGTTGTACTCACCTAGAATAAGTTACTCCCTGACTGTTTATGTTAACAATGAAATTGCTGTAGTTATGCCAACGTAGCATAGCATTAGCTAACAGCTTAAAAGCCAGCCAGTAACTGCAGAAATAACTCAAGTGCACAAATACTTGAGAGTGCAGAGATCGACTGTTCATCACTCCATCAGCTGTCTTAGATGCACATTAAATGAGGAGTGATTTCCTCACACATATTACCTCATGTTTACAATAAAAAAAGTGGTTCAACAAGCACTAATACCTCCTTAAGATAAGATAAGATAAGATATCCTTTATTAGTCCCACAGGGGGAAATTCCAAAATATACAGCAGCTGCAGGATACAGGAGAAGTACTGAAAGATAAGGTAATTACAAATCAAATACAGTAATGAAAAAATAGAAATACATTTAAAAAAAAAAAAAAAAAAAAAAGTGTAAAAAAGTATATCCTATAAAGTCAGTGGCATATTTACAGTCCTGATGTACATGTTTGTTGTTTGACAGATGGTTATGTACATGTTGATATTTTACAGGATGAGATTTGAGATATTATAATATAAATATGGTGGCTATGTACATGTTTGGTATTTTGCGGTGAAACATTTTAGGCATCACATATAAATATAAATGTGGTTTATTGCACACTGGAGAGGTTTTTGTTATAAAGTCTGACAGCTGCAGGAAGGAAGGACCTGCGATACCTCTCCGTCACACACTTCGGGTGGAGCATCCTGTCACTCACGGAGCTCCTTAGTGCAGTGAGTGTGTGTTGGAGGGGGTGGGAGTCTTTGTCCATCATGGAGGACAGCTTGGCTGTAGTCCTCCTCTCCACCACCTCCTCCACCGGTTCCAGAGGGCATCCCAGGACTGAGCTGGCCTTCTTTATCAGTTTATCCAGTCTCTTCCTGTCAGCTGCTGTGATGCTGCTCCCCCAGCAGACCACTGCATAGAAGACTGCCGAGGCCATAACAGAGTCATAGAAGGTCTTCAGTAGTGCCCCCTGCACCCCAAAAGACCTCAGCCTCCTCAGCAGATAGAGTCTACTCTGTCCTCTTTTATAAAGAGATGCACTAATGAGGACTCTGGGACTGAAAGATGGATGGGACAAGATAGAGTTCATAATTCATCTTTACCTATATTTACATTTTAAATAGGATTATTTATTTTATTTTGCAGGAATTTACTGCAGTTTTGTACACTATTTTATTTTGTACTTGAAAGTTCTTTGTTCTTGAAAGTTGCAGAGTGGAAAAATAAAAGAGGCTTATGAAAAGAATGTTACCCTGGTGTTTTTGTTGCTTTCCTCTCACAATAACCTGTTTACAACTTTTTTAAGTCATTCTACCTGTACTGTAGCCTACCTCTAATTTTCATCAACAACAAGTAGCTACAAGACAAGATGTATTTCATAACTCATTTATAGATTGAATCTTTTGTTAAGGTTAGTTATCTTCCCAGAGGTTTAAAGCTTTTCTGCATATTTTTGTAATTTAAAATTCTTCTCTGTTGTAAAGTCAAAAAAATAATAAAGGAAAAAGTACTGTAAAATGTTCTGCCTGCAATTCATTGTATTCATATATTCATTGTTAAGGGACCATTTTTTAAAAATAATTAATTTCATATGTTTTTAAAAAAATAATCGGCCGATTAATAGGTAATTGGAAATTTTTTTCTGCCAAATATTGGCATTGGCATAAAAAAATCCATATCGATGTGGCCCAACACTGTACGCTAAAGGAGAGAGGCCACGAGATGACCAGCCTGCCAGATCTTTTGTCATGAAATGCTATTACTTTCAAGAACGAGAGATCCTACTGAAAAAGGCAACACAGAGAACGGAGATAGTTTCTCCTGATGGAGACCAGCTGTGCATCCAAATGAGCTTCACACAGAGGGTCTCCCAGCAGCGAGCAGCATTCAACAAGGTACGAGGGATGCTGAGATTCTGAGACGGGGTCAGATATATTCTTTTCTACTTGGCTGAGTTTAAGATAACTATGATAGATGGACTGAGATGGAGTTTTAAGGACCCTAAACAGGACAAGTTGTTTGTGGAGAAGAACTGGACACTGTGGTCTTAAAACAGGAGTCTTGAACTGAGTAGGATCCAGATTTCAGGATGCTTTAATCATCTTTTTACACCAAAGAAAGCAGGACAGTATACACTAAAATGGACCCTTACATGTCTAAACTGTGTGAGGGATTGTGACCTACATGATCTCAATGTTTCAACATAAAGGTAAGCTTCTGTTTATGTTGATTCCTCTCCGCTCTTCTAAAGCTAATAAAAAAAGTCTAGAAGGACACCTGGTTATTTGTGAATTTCCCATGATGCTACAGTCTGAATGGAGGAAAACAGGAGCCCAAACAAGGTTAAAAATAATTCATGTTAGTAACTGCAGTCACAGGTAGATTTATTATATTGGTTACATGTTCTGGTTCAGAATCTGGCCTGTGTTAACAGAAACATTTGAAAAGAAGTCTCTACCACCGTGCATGACAGAAGCTATAATTTCAGATCTACATAAAAAGGGAAATGATCCTCTCAGGTGTGGATCATATAGACCTGTAAGTCTGCTTTCAAGTGATGACTAGATTTTAACCAAGATCCTTGTGGTAAGACTTGATAAAGTGATGAACTCCATCATAAATCCTAATCAAACAGGATTCATTTTGGGGAGACATCTTTCTGGTAATTGAGGTAAAATATTGAACTTTCTCTATATGTCTAATGAATCATTATCTCCAGAGGTCATTATTTCACCTGACACATCTGATGATTCATCATCACCTGATGATTTCAACTGTACATATCAATGAAGCCAGGTGAAACAATTCAGTTATCTGAACTAGAAGTGTGTCTGAAGGACATTAGGATCCAGATGGCCTGGAATTTTCTTCTTAACTCAAAGAAGACAGAGGTCATTGTACTGGGCCCCTGACACCTTAGAAAAACCTTTTCTAGTGATACAACTGTCCTGAATGGTATTAGCCTGGCACCAAACACAACTGTTAGAAACTTTGGGGTCCTTTTAGATCAGGATTTGTCCTTCAACTCCCACATAAAACATATTTCCTTTTTTCATCTTTGTAACATCACCAAAATCAGGCCTATCCTGTCTCACAACAATGCTGAAAAGATAGACCAGGGGTATTCAATTAAAAGTCACTGAGGTCCAGTTAATAAAATTTCCACTAATAAAAGGTCCAAACCGAAGTCCAGTTTGTGTCTTACAGCCTTCCCCTATGTCCACATTTTTATGGTTTCAGCAATATTATTGTCAATTTTTAAAGCATGATATGTTTTATTAAGTGCACAACTAGCTCCTTTACCTTTAATAAAATAGTCCTGGCAAATTAATTTAAGGCCTTTATTTCAGATTAAAAAGAAAAACCTAAAATAAAATAAATAAAAAAGTGCAAACAAAGCCAAAAAAACCCTTTTTTCTCTTAAATGAACGAGTTCCCAGCCAAGAATTGAAGGCCTACACATCAAGTAAAAAGGTCAACATCTTCAGAAAACAATAAATAAAAGGTGGCTCTTTTTAGGAAAAATCAAGTGCATACAGAGCACTGACTAAATATTTTTTCTCTTCTTTTTTCTTAAATAAGAGAGGTCACAGCCTAAAAAAATGAAGACCTACACTTTCAGTAAAAAAAAAGTCAACATCTTCATGATACAAGAAATTAACTCTTAAAAGTGCAATCATTTGTCATCTGCAACTGCTTTTCTGCTGTGCTGTTGCAAAATAACATAACAAGAAAGTGATAGGAAGATAAATATTTTATTGGCGCAGATTCCAGATTTTGCCCTTTCTCTCTCTTTGGCTCTCTGTCCTTAACTCTCTCTCTCTTTCTCTCTCTCTCGCTGTCTTTCAGTCTTTCTCTCTCTTTCTCACACACAAACAGCGCTGCACGCATGAACCCACACTCACGTTGGCTAATAAATAAGTAACCACAGTGTTGCTAGAACTTGCAAAATGTGAAACATTCAAAAACAAACTAGTGCTAAAAACTGTAGAACTGCAACAATGAAAATAACACAATCAAATGATCAACTTGATTAGTAAACAATTAGAAAAAGAACAGGATCAGCCCGTGGTCAGCGCAGCGCCACCACAGCGCAAAAGCTCTCAGCCCTCATCAGCATTTCTCACACACAGGTCAGTCGCAAAGCTTGCAGGTGACAACCTTTTTATTTGTTTTTGCAAGGGCAGTTTATTTGTCTCTGCCTCCTGTTTGCTTGTGGCTGCTGCAGCTCGTGCTGTAAACACGATAGCGGCGGGAAAATCACCTCCGCTAAATGAATCATGTCTCGTTCCTCTTTAGTGCTTCATTAAACAACCGTAAAAGCCTCAGAAAACACACAGAACATATATTTAGGAACACTCGTGGCATGACCGGCTTGTGATCAGACCACAGTAGCGGTTCTAGTGTTAACTGGAGTAGCAGCGCCCGCTGTATATCCGCGACTGTCGGAAAAAATGCTCAATTAAAATCTATTCATGTGAATTTATCAGAGATTGGTCATGGGTCTGGACAGAACCATCACTCGGTCTGGATCCGGAGCGAGGTCCGCCATTTGGTGATGCCTGAGATAGACCATGCTGCTGCAACAGGTGTACTGACTAGAACTAGGAGAAGAGATCACATCACTGCTGTATTAGCTTCTCTGCATTGGCTTCCAATAAAATCTAGAAGAGAATTCAAGATTCTTCTTCTCACTTACTGTAGTGCCATACAACCCCTCTAGAACACTTCACTCCCAAAATGCTGACCTGCTAGTGGTACCATCAGCCTCTAAAAGAAGTATGGGAGGTAGAGCCTTCAGTTATCAGGCTCCTCTTCTCTGGAACCATTTACTGCCCACGGTTTAGAGGCAGACACCCTCTCTACCTTTAAGGTTACACTTGAAACTTCCTTTTTTGGTTCACACTGAACACGACTTGAGTCACCCACCCGAGTCACGTTGCCTGTCCATAAATAGCTCATTTTGTCACTGTTGCATCAGCGATGTCACGGCCGCTTGAGTTTCACCACAATCATGTCATATCATATGAATCATATATTTGTATTTATTAGCTGACATTATTCCAACTGTATCCTTTTCACTCATCTACTAACCAAAAAACACTGCAGCTGATGCAGTTGAGCAAGGACAGGACTGCCACTTCTGTTGTATAAGGTGGAACTATCTTTACAACTATCTTTACAACCATATAGACATGAAGACCCCCTTGAAAATGAGATGCCACAAATTCATATTCAACAAAAACAAATATGGCACTGTACAAATAAAGATTGACTGATTGAATCTATATTAAGCAGAGTCAAATGTGATGAGGACAGCTTTATGATCTGGGTGTCCATGGGTTTGTCTCTATTATGAATTCTTATTTTTAGTCCCTTTGTTTCTGCCTGGATGGACACATCTCTGGATGCATGTATGTGTATTAACAAACAAATATTTACATATGTTTGTATAAATGCATATATGTGTATCGAAAATTGAAAAGTTTGGCTCCAGCCTGCTTATTTGTAAAGTGCCTTGAGATAACACTCAAGATGAACTGGGGCTATACAAGTATAGAAGTATGTAGATTTATTGACACACTCAGAGCATTCGACCGAATAGAGTATAAATATTTATTCACAGCTCTGAATAAATTTGGGTATGGCCCGTTGTTTGGTTCCTGGATTGAGATCTTGTATGAAACACCTATAGCTTTATCAGAACAAATAAAATAATCTTTAATTATTTCACTCTCTGCTGAGGGACCAGACAGGTGTGTCCCCTGTCCCCACTTCTTTTTGACATAGCTATTGAGCCCCTGGCTATAGCAATGAGGACTGAGGTAGGATTGAAGGGGGTCAATAGGGGAGGGAAAACCCACAGACTATCACTGATAATTTAGTTCTTTATCTCTCCCAAGCTGATTTCTCAATACTTAAAGCCACGAACATTAGTGGTATTGGTAGAAGTTCTGGCTACAAAATCAACTTGTCAAAGAGCATTTTATTTCCAGTTAACATCCTGGCACTTTGTATGGATTTTAACCAGTTTCCTTTTAAAATAATTCAAAGATTTATTTTAGCACAATCTGAAACCAGCACTGGATAAGGCCCAAAGGATTATAATGGGTGGTCTTCTGACATGGAGACAGGAAGGACCCAGATGCAAAACAGTACTCAGTTTTCAAGAAGCAGTTTTATTTTACAAACACAGGAGTAGTGAGTCAGGGGCGGGGATCGAACCCGCGGTCTCTGGATCAGAAGTCATTGACACTGTCCTCTCGGCCGCGCTGCAGCCACTCACACTTTACAGCCGCACAGAGTCTTTAAGGAGGAGCGTACTCGGACTCACTTGCTCTCTCTTGAACCAGGAAGTGACAAGGATAGTTGAGGATCAGACGATCACCACAGATCAGTACTCTCAGGCAGGTACTCGGCATTACAAACGGGAAACAGGATCGGGTTTCAGAGATCAGAGGACCACCACGGATCAGGACTCACTGACCGGAGCTCGTCGTCAGAAACAGGAAGCTGGATCTTTAACTGAGGATCAGGTAGCCACCACAGACCAGGAATCACAGGCAAAACTCAGCGTCAGGAACAGAAGGCGAGGTCGACAACCAGGGATCAGACGAGCAGGTAGGTTCAGGACAGAAACGGCTTAAGGTGTGTAAAGGATCTCCATCAAGCCAACACTTTTATCCCTTTTGAAAAAACAGCACAAAAGTATGACATTTTGACACACTCAGTATGACACACTCCCATTTTTTAGATATCTCCTGGTATGACATTTTGTCAGGAAGCTGTTTGTGCCCTCCCATTACCACCAATACAGGGTCAGATAGGTGATGTTCTTACCTGGGACCTTAACAGCCTGGCCTGATATCCAAACTATACAGTTTGATCTAAGATATGTCTTCTCCTTCCCTGAATTACCTGTGGAAACAGTGGGCTGAGGATTTTGGGACTGAAATTTCAGATGAAATATGTCAGTCTGCTGTCTCAAGAACTCACTCACCATCCACGGGACTCAAACATTGACCTGTTATTGTGTTAAAGATAAAGGTTCAGGTGTGGACTGCAGAGCGTTGACAAAGCCCTGCTCAGATATCCTGGAGTTTAAGACCTGATGTGTTCTCACCTGAGAGTCTCCAGTCTGCAGTGTGGACTCTTCAGTCCAGCGGTCAGCCATGTTACTCCTGAATCCTGCAGGACGTTGTTACTCAGGTCCAGGTCTCTCAGACCAGAGGACTGTGAGCTGAGGACTGAGGACAGAGCTCTACAGCTTCTCTCTGATAGTCCACATCCACTCAGCCTGAGAAAAGAAATCAGCAGATCATAAAGAGCAACCAGTGAATGGTCATTCTTGTAAAGATACAGAAATCTGATTTAACCTGTGCAGGTAGGTGCACCTACAGAGCTTTGCTGGAGGCTTCGTCCACTGGCAGCAGCCTCAGAAGAGCCTCCTCTGTAGGAGAGTATTTCTTCAGGTCAACCACGTCTTGGTCTTTCTCTGGTAACAGTAAGATGAAGACCAGAGCAGACCACTGAGCAGGAGACAGTTCATCTGTAGAGAGATGAAGCGTAGGAACAAGTCCAGGTGTCCATTCAGACTTTGTAAAGCTTGGTCCACAGAACTCTGGTGAAGGTGTTTTAGCTTAGGTTTGAAATAGTTTTTAATGGTCTTGGATGTTCTCTGTTCTTCTGCCATCAGATTGACTCCAGAGTTGATGAAGGTCAGATGGACATGAAGAGCAGCCAGGAACTCCTGAACACTAACATGGATGAAGCAGAACACCTTGTCCTGGTACAGTCCCCTCTCCTCTTTAAAGATCTTTGTGAACACTCCAGAGTACACTGAGGCTGCTCTGATGTTGATGTCACACTTTGTCAGGTCTGGTTCATAGAAGATCAGGTTTCCTCTCTGCAGCTGCTCAAAAGCCAGTTTACCCAGAGACTGGATCATCTCCCTGCTCTCTGGACTCCAGTGAGGATCAGTCTCTGCTTCTCCATCATACTTGATGCTCTTCAGTTTGGACTGAGCCACCAGGAAGTGGATGTACATCTCAGTCAGGGTCTTGGGCAGCTCTCCTTCCTCTCTGGTCTTCAGCTCATGGTCCAGGACTGTGGCAGTGATCCAGCAGAAGACCGGGATGTGGCACATGATGTGAAGACTTCTAGACTTCTTGATGTGGGAGATGATTCTTTTGGCCTGCTCCTCATCTCTGAATCGTTTCCTGAAGTACTTCTCCTTCTGCTGGTCAGTGAACCCTCTGACCTCTGTCACCAGGTCAACACATCCAGGAGGGATCTGATTGGCTGCTGCAGGGCGTGTGGTTATCCAGAGGTGAGCAGATGGGAGCAGGTTCCCCCTGATGAGGTTGATCAGCAACACATCCACTGAGGTGGACTTTGTGACATCAGTCAGGGTTCTTGTTTGGTGGAAGTCCAGAGGAAGCTGACACTCATCCAGACCATCAAAGATGAACAAGACCTGGAACTCCTCAAACCTGCAGATTCCTGCTTCTTTGGTTTCACCGAAGAAGTGATGAACAAGCTCCACAAAGCTGAACTTCTGCTCCTTCAGCAGATTCAGCTCTCTGAAGGTGAACGGAAACGTGAACTGTATGTCCTGGTGGGCTTTGTCTTCAGCCCAGTCCAGGGTGAACTTCTGAGTAATGACTGTTTTACCAATGCCAGCCACGCCCTTCGTCATCACTGTTCGGATTGGTCCATCTTCTCCAGGTGGTCCTCTAAAGATGTCTTCTCTTCTGATGGTCTTCTCTGGTCTGTGTGGTCTCCTGGATGTGGTCTCGATCTGTTGGACCTCATGTTCCTCATTGACCCCTCCAGCCTCTCCCTCTGTGATTTAGAGCTCTGTGTAGATCTGGTTCAGCAGGGTTGAGGTTCCTGCTTTAGTGATCCCCTCAAGCACAGTCTGGAACTTCTCCTTCAGGTTGGACTTGAGTTTTCGTCGGCACAGTGCAGCCTGAGATCCTGAAGGAAAAATCAAAAATGACAGTAAGGTCTGGATCCTGGACAAAGTCCTGACATCACAGAGGGCTGCTTAGGTCTTCAGATCTGGCCTATAATGATTTTATTATAAACACGGCGGTCATGAACATCAGAGTGGAGCAGATTTAAAAATGTGAACCTCTTCTTCCTCTCTCCATAATATTAAATCTGAAAAAAAGCTCTTACTGTTCCACAGGCGGTCAGCCAGCTCATCCTGATTCCTCCTCCTCAGGAAGTCCACTGTGATCTTCAGAAATGCCTCTCTGCAGCTCCTCTGCTCCTCATCTTTACCAACCAACACATCCTCACTCTGACCCTCTAAGCATCCTGGGTAATCTGGACTTAAACCTTTCTGGATTCTCCTCAGCTGGTTCTTCACAAAGGTGATGATGTCCTCCTCCAGCAGCTGGAGAACAATCACAGAGTGGAGATTAACTGTGTAGATCTCAGCCTGAAGCCTGGATTTAACTAAGCAAATGGGAACAAGCCTCCCATTTGATAATTACTGCATATTTGATTACCTTTCAGCTGGAAACAAGTTATATAAACCCAGCTGATGAAATCAGTAGCTGCTAATTTCTTAAACAACCATGACGAAAGACGTCCTGTGGTTGTGGAAAGGAAAAGTCTGTTTAAGAAGCGTCAAATTATTGGCATGCATCAAGCAGACAAAACATCAAAGGAGATTGCAGGAAGTACTAAAATTGGATTAAGAACGATTCAATGCATGATTAAAAACTGGAAGGATAGTGGTGAACCATCATCTTCGAGAAAGAAAAGAGATCAGAAAAATATCCTGAAAGATCGTGATCGGTGATTGTTGTGAATTCCCTGCTGTGAGGACCCCACGTCACAGCAAGCTGCTCCATGCAAAGACTATGGACTGTCCAGCGCACGCGCAGTGTGTGTTCGATAACCTTCTGTGTTGTTAACTAGCTGAGTATCTCCTCGCCGATCAGCAGCACTCTCCTGCATTCCTTTTGTACAGTACGACAGTGTGCGTCGGTGATGATGTAAGTTATATGACGAGCGGATGTTGTCTATATTTTGTAGGTGACAAGAGTCGTTAATATTACCAGGTTAATAAGCTCAATGTATAGCTTACTATGTAGCATGTTTATGGAGCCTCGTGAAACGTGAACGGCCCGGCATATAACGTAGCTAATTACCGTTCATTTATTTGTTCCTGTCATTGTTTATTAGCCGTGTAGCTGTTGCTCATTGAGGCTGCTATTATACTGTATGTTAGCGTGACAAATTGGCCGGATCGATATTACCGGGGCCGTCTCAGTTTAGTTTGGTCACGTGACCTGCTTGCCATGCCAGACCTTTGTGTTATTCATGATCCTACACTGCCATCTACTGGTGATTTTCAGTATGACACGTTACATATGTCAATTGTTATTCAGGTAATTCGAACCTTACTGCCATTGTAGGTTCATTATTATTAATACTGTTAATACTTTGTTGTCTTTGCAGACATCACAAACCACACTTTCATGTCCATATGCAAGGAAACAAATTCTACAGTGTCCTGTTTATTTGGAAATAAGTAAATAAAGCCAGTAAAAGGAGAGAAGTTGCTGTGGCTTCTCTGACTGGAGGATTAGGCCAGCTTATGCACAGCCAGCATATCATCACTGACGCTATCCCGAACAAGTGGTCCTTCGAGCCGGATCCTGTGCATGACTGCGCCATGGCAACTTCTGGCTACCATGCAGATGATCAACCTCCAGTTGTGTCCCGCCCAAGCCGGTCTCGCCAACTCCCCAGACACCTGCATGACTTCGTCATTGACAACCCCGGCTACCTGAATAGACAAGATACAACACAACAAGTGATACAAGTACATCAGGAAGAACCTCCAGACCATACGCTCCCAGGGACGGAAGACTTGAGGCTGGAAGGGATGGAAGCCCGCATGAAAGACATAACTAGGCAGATGAGACAGCTACAGTCAGCCATGGACAGTGTTAAAGGTAAAGCTCACCCTCAGCAGCTTCCATTCAACTCGTCATATCCTCTCCGGAGCTCGAGTCTTCCTCATATTCACCACAGTGAAGTGACAGTGACCAGAGTACCCCCCCTCCTGGATAATCAGATGAGTTGGAGATCAGCTGATGGAGGATACAGTCATCTCCTAGACAACAGTGAGCCTCGCCCACCTACAGCACAGCCCATACAGCATAGAGAACTCAGCTCAACAACTCAGGCCCCAGGAACACTACAGCCATCCATCCAAGCAGCAGTACAACCGCTGGACCTCAGCGAGGCTACTCATCATCCAGCTACCCTAGCTGGATCTGCACCAGAGTCTCTAGAGCTACCTGCAGTTCAGCTGGCTCACTATACCCCGCTCACTAGAGGGTACATTCACCCCCTCTGCCTGTCCAGCATACAGGTCAGCATGCCCAGCTGGGGTACCAGCCAGCACAACAGGCATCGCCAACTCAGTCCACAGCCCTGACACATTCACCTGCCCAGTATACACCTCAGCCAATCCAGCCTGCATCTCCACAGCCTCAAGTTACACCACAGACCTTCTCTACAACCACACAACAGCAGAGATATCCTCAGTATGTCCAGCATCAGACCACTCCTCAACCTGGTCCACCGCTAGGATTTCAACCTGCTCCATTCAACCAACAAGGGACAAGATCAACCACCCGCAATATTCCCCCTTTTCAGCCACCTACTGATCCAAGAGCAGCTTATCCACTCCCACAGACAGGATATCCCCTTACAGCTCAGCTACAGCCATACCAGTCTGTAACCCAATCAGCTGCCCACTACCCACAGCTCACACCTATGGTTGCTCCACCTACAGCGCCAGGGTACACCGCCCCCTACAACAATCCTGCAACACTCACCATGACAGAGATGGCTATTGCAGCTTCATATGGTATCCCGAAGCCCAAACTACCACTCTTCAGTTCTGGACGGGAGAGTGATTTCATCATGCTGAAAAAGGGACTGGATAGTTAACTTAGTCCACACAGACACTTGACTGAGGATTATAAATACCAAGTATTGCTTGATCACTTCAAACTTCCCAGCGCCTATCAAATGGCAAAGAGATACATACATGACCCCACGCCATACACCAGTGCTATGTATGCTCTGCAGCAACGCTATGGACAGCCAAGACAGCTGGTTCAGGGAGAATTAAAGACTATACTGAGCTCCCCTCCTGTAAAACCTGGTGACACATGGGCCTTCGAAGATTTCTCCTCAGCTGTAAACACACTGGTGGGGATGTTTAGCCGCATGGACGGTCCCGCTCAGTCTGAACTGCGGTGCGGCTCCCACGTAGACACCCTCCTAGG
Organism: Cetoscarus ocellatus; assembly: GCA_037902135.1. Classification (NCBI taxonomy): domain Eukaryota; kingdom Metazoa; phylum Chordata; class Actinopteri; order Labriformes; family Labridae; genus Cetoscarus; species Cetoscarus ocellatus. The sequence goes on from JBAMNC010001132.1 coordinate 627,158, forward strand.
CAAGCTGCCAGGCAACTACAGGGACAGCTTCGCCGAATTCTGCATTAAAAGAGGCATCATCCGCAGCGGGAGCGACCAGACATACACTTTACCTGACTTCGCGGAATGGCTGGACATGAAGGTTCAGGTGCTCCAGGTGTCTCGACAGGCAGCAGAATCCAACCCAGCTGAGTTCAGTCGCACCATACAGAGAGAAAATAAAACAAGTAAATCACAATGGGTTAAGCCAGCCTCTGTTTACTTCAGCAGCGACTCTCCAACACCCAAACATCAGCATACCTCTCCACAGCACCAACAGACCCACATCCAGCCAAGCTCAAAGAAAGAACAGCCCACCAGCACCAGGAGGGAGCGCTTTAAACCTTATTGTACGTACTGCAAGACCATGCAGGATCACTATCTCAACGGCTGCCCTGAGTTCGAAAGATGGCTACAGAGGAGAAAGCCGCCTGGATCAAAGATAAAGGTAAATGCTGGAGATGTGGACGTGGCCATTCACCGGAGAATTGCACCCTAAAGAAACTCTGCTCCACCTGCAGCAAACAACACCTGCCAATACTCCATGAAGTCGTGGCCCAAGACCCACAGCTGAACATACTCATAGTCAGCACCCCAACCAACGCAATGTATCTGGATCACGCCAGCCACTCAGGGCGTGTCATGTTAAAGGTGGTACCAGTGCTGCTTCGCCATGGCAGAAGAACACTTAACACACATGCAGTGCTGGATGATGGCTCCGAGCGCACTGTGATCCTGGCTGCTGCAGCCAAACACCTTGGACTGTGTGGGCAAGTGGAGTCACTCAAACTGAAGACTATTAGGCAGGACTTGTTGAAACTACAGGGAATGGCAGTGTCATTTGAGGTGTCTGCTAACACACAGCCACGCACCTATCACTCCATCAGCCAAGCCTTCACCGCAACCGAGCTCCAACTGGCGGAGCAGTCATGTCCAGGAGACTAACTGACAAGGAAATACAATCACCTGAAAGGAGTCCCCTTACACACCTTCACCAAAGTAAAACCAATGCTACTGATTGGATCAGATCACCCTCACCCAATCACTCCCATCCACCCAGTACTTGCAGGACCCATTGGGGCACCAGTAGCAGTTCACACTCGACTCGACTGGGCAGTGCAAGGGCCCACCAACTTTCTTCAACACCCACCAAGTGAGAGCTCCTTCCTTCACCTGTCAGTTGACACACTTTGCTCCGACCTACACAAGGATGTTCAATGCCTATGGCAACTGGACATTTTGCCATTCAAAAGTGAAGGGAAGCGACAAGATCGAAACAAGATCAAGCAGCTCTCACAATGCTTGATGAGAAGAGCACCACCATAATAGTGGATGGTGTCACCAGATATGCAACACCTCTCCTTTGAAAGAAAAGAGTAGCTCTACCCTGTGCATCACCTGCTGCTGTGATGCCCCTCCTTCGCTCCACAGAACGTTGTCTATTAGCCAACCCCAAGCTTGCTGAAATCTACAACCAAGAAATCCACAAGTTAGTGGAGGCAGGATATGCTGAGCAAATCACCAGTGAGGAGGCCAACCACTCTGCTGAATCCTGGTACATTCCACACCACTTAGTACATCATAATGAGAAGGCAAGGGTGGTGTTCAACTGCTCCTTTCGCTACAAGGGCAGTGCTCTGAACGATGACCTATTACCAGGACCCTCTCTCGGACCGTCACTACTCTGAGTTATGCTCAGATTTCGAGAACATGTGGTCGCCATTAGCGGAGATATACGTGCCATGTTTCATCAAATCAGACTCCTGCCTGAAGACTGGCCACTTCTCCGCTTCCTCTGGCGCAACATGGACAGAGACAGGTCACCTGACATCTACGAATGGCGCGTTCTGCCATTTGGCACAGTGTGCAGTCCGTGTTGTGCCATCTTCGCTGTGCAGCGCCATGGTCGTGACCATCAGAGTGGCAACAAGGACCTGCTGGAGACGGTAACCACCTCGTTCTATGTGGATAACTGCCTGAAATCACTCCACTCACCACAGCAGGCAAAGGATCTACTTGACCGCCTGAGAGACCTCCTAGCCAAAGGGGGATTTGAGATCAGGCAGTGGGCATCCAATAAGACAGAGGTAATCTCTCACCTCCCACCTGAGGCACGATCAACAACATCTGAGCTATGGCTAACTTTTGACGGAGCAGATCCAAGGGAATCTACCCTTGGCCTGGTCTGGCATTGCATGACTGACACACTGGGTTATAAATCGCAGCCTGTATTAGCTAAGCAGCCCACTATGAGAAATGTGTATAGAGTGCTTGCCTCACAATACGACCCGCTCGGATACATAATCCCCTTCATCACCCGGACCAAAGTCCTGGTCCAGGCTTTGTGGGCCACAGAGAGACAGTGGGATGAGCCCATTGCAGACAAGCTTCTTCCAGTGTGGCAGGCATGGGAAGGTGAGCTCCCTCAGTTGCAGAACATAGTCCTCCCCCTGCTGCTATGTTCCAGCAGCTGCTGACAATGACACATCAGTGAGGCAGATTCACATCTTCTGCAATGCATCTGAGAGGGCGTATGGATCAGTCGCCTACCTGCGAGTGGAGGACCCAGAGGGACGCATTACAGTGTCATTTATTATGGCCAGGTCCTGAGTCACACCCAAGCGACAACACACAATGCCCTGACTGGAATTATGTGCCGCGCTCACAGGAGCTCAGCTGGCCAAAGTGCTACAGATTGAACTGACTCTGTCCATCCAATCCGTGGTGCTGTGGTCTGACTCAACAACCGTACTGAACTGGATACAGTCGGAGTCCAACCAGTACAAAGTATTTGTCAGGACAAGAGTTACTGAAATACTGGACCTCACAACACCAGGATCATGGAGATACATCAACACCGACTTGAACCCTGCTGATGATACTCGCGGGAAGACTCTCCTCGAACTATCCCAGCCAAGTTTTTGGAGTCAAGGGCCTTCGTTTCTGTATCAGTCCCCAGATCACTGGCCAGTGAATCCCTCAGTACACACAGAGGAACCTGAAGAGTTGAAAACCCAAACCTTCTGTGGTCACATCTCCATCACCAGCAGCGATGAGCCTGATCCTGCTAAATACAGTACATGGACTGAACTACTGCAGGCTACCTACTAGTCCCTTCACGGGGCGGCTGCTCCAACTATGTCCGCCACTGACCGTATCGAGATGGAGACTACTCTTCTGAGAAGGATACAATCCGACAGCTTCCCGGAGGAACTAAAGCTACTTAAACAGGGTAAACCAGTCCGTTCAGGCAGCCGCCTAAGTGCTCTCAGCCCTGAATATGATCAAGTACTAGGCCTCATTCGAGTTGGTGGTCTCCTACGTAAAGCAGAGAGCGTGCTGGGAGACAGCCTTCACCCTGTGGTCATCAGCCCTGATCACCCGATCACACGGCTCCTAGTGAAGGACTACGACCACCGTCTGCATCACGCTGGCCCTGAGAGAATCTTTGCAGAGATTCGGAGAAATTACTGGATCCTACGTGGTCGTCAGGTCATTAAGAAGCATCAGAAACACTGTGTAGAATGCTGTTTGTGGCGAAGCACCCCTGTGGCACCAAAGATGGCCGACCTGCCGGCAGCACGGCTCCGGATCAACAAACCCCCGTTCTGGTCCACCGGGGTTGACTGCTTTGGGCCCTATACAGTGAAGATCGGAAGGAGGCACGAGAAACGCTGGGGCATTATATTTAAATGTCTTACATCAAGATATGTCCACCTCGATCTGTTGCCACACATGGACACAGACTCGTTCCTACTGGCCTTACGTCGGTTTATCTCTAGACGAGGCAAGCCATTTGAGATCTTATGTGACCGAGGCACCAACTTCCCGGGGGGAGAGCGAGAGCTTAAAGAATCACTGGAAGACCTTGAGCCATCATTAAAGCAACAGCTGGCCGACCAAAGCATCACATTCAAGTTCAATCCTCCTCTTTCACCCCACTTCGGAGGTGCGTGGGAGAGGGAGGTAAGATCAGTCAAAGCCTCTCTCCAAGTTGTACTGCGGGACCAAGTTGTATCAGAGGAGGTGCTGTCAACTGTCCTTGTGGAGGTGGAGGGTATACTTAATTCCAAGCCCCTGGGATACTCCTCTTCTGACCTGGCTGACCCCGATCCCATAACGCTCCATGCAAAGACTATGGACTGTCCAGCGCACGCGCAGTGTGTGTTCGATAACCTTCTGTGTTGTTAACTAGCTGAGTATCTCCTCGCCGATCAGCAGCACTCTCCTGCATTCCTTTTGTACAGTACGACAGTGTGCGTCGGTGATGATGTAAGTTATATGACGAGCGGATGTTGTCTATATTTTGTATGTGACGAGAGTCGTTAATATTACCAGGTTAATAAGCTCAATGTATAGCTTACTATGTAGCATGTTTATGGAGCCTCGTGAAACGTGAACGGCCCGGCATATAACGTAGCTAATTACCGTTCATTTATTTGTTCCTGTCATTGTTTATTAGCCGTGTAGCTGTTGCTCATTGAGGCTGCTATTATACTGTATGTTAGCGTGACAAATTGGCCGGATCGATATTACCGGGGCCGTCTCAGTTTAGTTTGGTCACGTGACCTGCTTGCCATGCCAGACCTTTGTGTTATTCATGATCCTACACTGCCATCTACTGGTGATTTTCAGTATGACACGTTACATATGTCAATTGTTATTCAGGTAATTCGAACCTTACTGCCATTGTAGGTTCATTATTATTAATACTGTTATTATTGTTGTCTTTGCAGACATCACAAACCACACTTCCACACAAATTCACAAATTCTACACTGTCTTGTTTATTTGGAAACAAGTCAATAAAGTCATCAAAAGGAGAGAAGTTGCTGCGTCTTCTCTGACCAGAGGATTAGGCCAGCTTATGCACCGCCAGTGTATCATCACTGAAGCTGTTCCCTTACAGTGATCCCTTAAACGTTTGGCCACATCAAATCGAAGAAAAACAACAGTAGAACCCTGGGGTATGTTTAATAGTGAAAGTAAGAGCATTTCCACACACAATGTGAAGGGAACTCAAGAGATTGGGACTGAACAGCTGAGTAGCCTTAAGAAAACCACTAACCAGTAAGGCTAACTGGAAAAAAGGCTTCAGTTTGCTAGGGAGCATAAAGATTGGACTCTGGAGGACTGGAAGAAGGTCATGTGGTCTGATGAGTCCAGATTTATCCTGTTCCACAGTGATGGGTGCATCAGGGTAAGAAGAGAGGAAGGTGAAGTGATGCACCCATCATGCCTAGTGCCTACTGTAATGGCAAAAATTGATCTTTTAATATTCCCAAGCAAATCTTTTCTTTGAATCACAGTGAGTCAGCATATTCATTTGTGTTATTCTATACTATCTTATACAACCTAATGATTATTTAGTTGTGTGACCTGATGGTCTTATGATTCACTGGGGTTCGCATGGAACAGAGCTGATTTGTGTGTTTACAGAGAGTGAAAAGGCCCAAGGTCAGTGTTCATGCAGATCATGCTCTGTCCCCCGAGAATCAGCACCTCTGTGACTGTGTCCGGTTTGATTAATTAAAATAATCAGGCCTGCCATTGGCCCTAGAGGCATACAAAATGTAAGTTGAGAACAATGGGGCACAGAGACCTGAGGCGCAGCTGGTGAGATATAACTGATGTTTGTACTATCCTCCCTTCGGGGCTCCTGTGAGGATTCAAGGCCAAGGTCCCAAGGGGAGCCAGTACCGAAAAGGTGGATGTGTTCTGAGATTTTGTGTGTCGCAGGAGCCAGAGGGAGGTGTGAAATGTATAAAGACTTTGTGATTCTATATGTCTAGCAGAACTCTCTCTGCAGACTTTGTGTGCTGTACGATTGACTTCTCTCTTGCAAGATAAATAAACACCCTCAAAGACATCTTTGGACTCAAGATCCTTTATTGATCCTCTACGTTGGTAAAAATTGCCAGGACACTACTCTACAAGCCTGTGGGGGCAGTGCTATGATCTGGGGTTGCTGCAGTTGGTCAGGTCGAGGTTCAGCAATATTATGAATCAGTGAATCAGAAGAGCAGGCTTGCATCGAGTGAGAGCCGGCTCCCAGTTTTTCCCTTTAGTTGCTTAAGCTCTGAAAACAAAGAGGGGGGCAGATGCTCCACTGTGAGTGAGATAGCTGAAGTATCTGATTTTTCTGAAGCCAATCTGCACTGAGGACATTAATGTTGTTTGCTTGAGTCTGGTTTTGATCTGTTCTGTGAAATTGTTTGCAGTTATTTTGTTAATTTGTGCAATAAAAACATCTGTTTAAACTATTTAACAAAAGTAAGAATGGTTGTGTAACAGAACAAATGCACAAAAATAGGCAATTTAAAGGCTTCTCATGAAAAAAAAACAAATGTAAAAGGGTTTTTTACACATAAACAATTAATTTCTGCAAAGTTAAGGCAAAATATCGGGCTAATAATGCGACGTTCAGGAGTCGAAAGAGCCGACTCTCTACCATCACTAGTAGAGAGGGTGTCTGCCTCCTGAACAGTGGTCAGTAAGTGTTGCCAGAGAAGAGGAGCCTGATAACTGAAGGCTCTACCTCCCATACTACTTCTAGAGACTGATGGTACCAGGAGCAGGCCAGCATTTTGGGAGTGTAACTTTCTAGAGTGGTTGCACGGCACTACAAGCTCTTTAAGATAAATTGTGTGATGTTCTCACCGTAAATATGGAGTCCAGCTCTAATTTAGGCTGTTTGGGTCCATCACTGAGGAGTCCAGATGTTTCCAGCTGAACTCTGTGGATTAAAACAACAGGGAGACAGAATGACTCAGTATGAGGATAATCAGAGTGACTCAGCATTAACAGTCCGAACATGATCTTTATCTGATGTACACACTGGCTATTTGTCCGTGTCAGTGGGACACAGGCACTCTGTAGTCTTGTCCTGCTAATGCTAATTACTGCCAATAACATTTAACTCTTAAACATACCTGCTCTGTTTGATTAACATATGTTCAAATGTACAAAGGTTAAGGCAAAGCCCTCTCTTCTCAGCGCCTGTAATTCAGTTCATTTTCTTTCATCTGCCCTCAGCTAGTGTAGCCTTGCTAGCTTAGCATTTAGCTGCGACTATGTCTCCTCTCTTCAACTCGCACCACTGTGTATTTCCGACTCTTTCTTGACCTCCAGTTTCCACCGATGTTTCCTCTCTGTTTCTTTCGGCCTGTTCAGTCTCCATCTGCAGCAGCTCTTCTTCTGTGAACTCCAGTTCATAAAGATATCCTCTTGGCTCCAAAGTGAGTGGAACTTCATTGGCGCTGTCATAATCATTCATTTTTGATTCCCTACATTGGCTCTTCCTCACACTGCTAAAAGTCCGAACAAAACAATTACAATACTTGATAAAAGTTACACGGGGCTACGATCAGCGTCTGAAGCCACTAGCCTGTTATGTTTACAACAGCTCAGAGGGAGGCGGAGTGATTCAGCAGCTCGTGGCAGCACTGCATGGAGGAATACATGACGAGAGTCGGTTAGTTCCAGATAAACTTTACATTTCTGGAAACTTAATGCACTTAAACACATTTATAGGTAGCGTACTCTTAAACTGTGGTATTATTTTTTGATGGGAGTTGTTGTAGGCGGAGAAAATACCCTTTGTACTTGGTACAATTCTTCCCTGTTTGCGGCTGGTTCTGCGTAACAGACTCTTACAGGCTGTGGCTTACTGGGGGAGAGAAAACATTCTGCTCCATCTAATGTACTTATAGTGGCCATATGGAGCTCATACAACCCCACTTCAAAAATACTGAACCATCCCTTTAACATGGGGTCAGTGTGTTGATTTGCGATTGCAGAATGATTTTGGACACTGTCATTTTCTCTGGCTCGCTCCAAAATCTGACCAGTGGTGACATATATAGCTGCATGTTGTCATTTAATAGCTGGCTATCGAGGTGGTGTCCAGAAAACAATGTGGGCTTCATTTATAACTGGACATCTTTTTGAAGAAAGCCTAGTCTGATAGGAAGAGATGGTATCCATCCTACTTTGAGTGGTGCAGCTCTTTTATCTAGAAACATGTCAGAGTTTATTGACCCTAAATCATGACCTCTCAGAGATGAGTCCAGGTCACAGAGCTGCAGTCCCCCACGCTCCTCTGAGCTTGCTTTAGGACAATGTTTCAGCCATGACTGTTAGGACAGTTATGATAATGATGAATATAATAATTATTACATAGAGACTGTGTCTGTCCCTGACCCAAACCTCACATAGCCATGAACGCGAAAACAAATTAAAGAGGTGTCAATCAAAATAATCTAATAAAAACTAAATCCTCAAAAGTACAAACATCAAAACATCGGATAATTAGATGTGGTCTCTTAAATATCAGATCACTGACAACTAAATCTTGACTGGTAAATGATCTTACATCAGAAAATCACACTGATTTATTCTGTTTAACTGAAACGTGGCTATGCCAGGATGAATATGTCAGTTTAAATGAATCCACTCCTCCCAGTCATTTTAATACTCATGAACCAATAAACACTGGCCATGGTGGTGGTGCTGCTGTTTATTATTCTTGTCTCTTTATCATCATTCTGTAAAGGATATAACCACGTGGGCTCAGGAACACTTCAGAAAACCATTGTTAGTCAACACAGTTCATCTCTACAACTACAAGGTCAAGGTCAAACTCCACCATTTAAAGACAAAACCATAAATCAACAACACCCAGAAACACCGCTGGCTTCTCTGGGCTTGAGCTCATCTGAGATAGACTGACGAAAAGTGGAAAAGTCTGCTGTGGTTTCAGTCCACATTTCAGACTGTTTTTGGACATCATGGACATCATGTCCTCTGGGCTACAGAGGAAAAGGACCATCCAGATTTATCTGATTTTATTTATATTTATATTTATAGTTTATAATTATATTATATTATATTATATTATTAAATATATTTTATATTTTATTTTATTTTATTTATATTTTATATATTTCAGGAGGGAGGGTCCTCTGAGACTGAGGTCTCTTTTCTAGGAGAGCCCTACAGCAGAACAAATAAAACACTATAAAAAAGAGCAGTTCATAGTTTAACTAATATTACATTTTACACTCGGTTCATACACTCACCCTGCCAAATGTGTCTCTGTCAAATGTTCCTCCATGTTAAAGTAATGGCAGTTCTCCTCTTTGAGTGTTTCTGACAGCAGCTCTTTAAAAACACCGTCTGAAACCAGGGCTCAGCGCTCATTTAAACATTATTCCACACAACAGCTGCAGCAGCACTCAAAGCTGTCCTCCCCTTCAGTCCTGATCCTCAGTATGTTCAGGCTCAGAATTTGGAGACCTCGTGTGGCTTTAAATATTTCGGCTTTTTGTATCAGATGTGATGCAATCGCGATGTTGGTGAGACGAAATATTTTAAGTATTTTGCATGTACTCATGTATCATATGCACCTGAAAAGTTAGAGCTCATTTAAAAGCAAAAAAGTGCACGTCATAATCGAGAAATTACAGTATGTCACTGTCCAGGTAACTCTCTCAGAGAAACAGCATGATGTAAAAACTCCAGAAGTCCAACCATGAAGTAATAACAACAGGGCTTTTACTTTGAAAAACTAACAGGTTGTGCTTGTATTTGGACCAGCCAACCAACCGTTTATTCTGATACTCTGTTTCATTTTTTATGGTCTTAAAAGGTGAAGCAGATCCAGGAGCTCACAGTGAGCTGTCACACTGTGTTAATTAACCTCATTAGATGTAGCTCTAAACTCCTGCTGTCTTTGGAAATATGGACAATTGTTCCTGCCTTCAGGTCAACCCACACTCACGATTCATTCATGGGTCAGAAACAGGAGCGTTCAGCCCGACCACCATCAAACTGGAAGATTAAAGGGTGAAGACAGTCTGATGGTAAAACGGGTTTACCTGTCCTCAGCAGGTCGATCCACTTTAAAGTCAACAACAAGACCTTTAGACCAGTCACGCTTCATGGACACACAGCTGGGCTCTGGAGACTCTGGTCTCTTCATCCTGATAAACAGAATCATCTTCATCACCTCTGAGCAACTAAAACATGGAGGTCAAAGTTCATTATTTCTCTAAATTTTCACCTGTCCACAGCAGGTTGATCCACCTTAAAGTCAATTGGATGACCTTTAGAGAAGTCACTCTTCATGGACACACAGCTGGGCTCAGGAGACTCTGGTCTCTTCATCCTGATACAAACAAACATCATCATCATCAGACACAGTGAGCTGTTATTGAACTGAACTCTAAATCAATACTGTTTAATTAATACATTTATCTATAATGATGATGATGATGATGATGATGGTGCAGATTTCCCTCTCACCTCAGACCCTGGTCTTCTTCACTCAGAGAGGTTTTAAAAGGAGGGACCCCCTCCTCTGGTTCTTCAGTCTGATCCATAGCAGAGCACCCCCTGCTATCTGTCAACTGTGATGAAGGAGTCAGAGCATTAACAACAAACTCTGATGATCTAAAGACATGATCTTATATCTATGATCATATTTCTATGACCATATTTCAATGGTCATATTTCTATGATCGTGATTATATTGTATAATTTCTATGACTGTATTTGGATGATCTTTAATTCGTGTGCCTTTAGTTCTATAGCGGCCGATCCATCCAAAATTAAGAGCCGCTGCAGGCTAAACACGGGAGTCCAAGTGATAACGCGCACTCATTCCTTTAAGCACCAAACCTTTTTTTATTTAAAGCTGCATCCCGACATCAAACCACTTCATCGAACAGAGACCTGACGATATATCCAATTTCATCCAAAACGTGCGGTCAACAGAAAATGTCCTCCCTGTGCTCACCCCACTCCAACTTCCAAAAGACCAGACACAGGTGCACACGTGAAGTAAATTAACCGATCACCGCCGTGCCACCAAAAACCACACCCACTAATCAGTTTGTAAACAAAACCCACCTACACCCAAAGACATATCCAAAACTTACATGTTTGGTTCTTACAAGTGCTTTGACCTTATTTCTCTGATCTTTTATTTGTGTCTCTATGTCCCTGTCCTCAGTGGTCTCTGAGATCTTTGGTCTTCATCTCTCTCCGTCCTCTTACACCTGCACAACTTCAGCAGGTGGATGTTCAGCATCACTTATTGACATATGACGTATGTGGCTAGTTCTGCGTAACAGACTCTTATAGACTGTGGCTTCCTGAGGGAGAGGAGAGAACTTTCTACTGCATCTAATGTTCGTAGTGGCCATATGGAGCTCATACAACCCCACTTCAAAATTACTGAACTGTCCCTTTAACTTTAGTGACTTCTGAACGACAAAGCTGGGGTCATTAGTCAAATGATTATTATTATTATTATTATTATTATTATTATTATTATTTCTTATTATTTCTTTCCAGCAGCTTTAAATTTGATTTGATGTGGGTCACTCTGACCCTGGAGATACACCTGCCTGCTGGCTTCACTCTCTTCACGCTTCTCACTATTAAGTTTCCAATAATCAGAGTTTGATCCTCGGCAGGTGTGTCATTGAGTGGGGAGAACCTGTTGGATCTATGAATAGACTGGTCGGGTACTGACTAGGTCTTTGACATATTTATGCCTTTGGACAGTGACTTAACGCTTACCTCTCAACTGCTTGGGAGCTGCCTGTGGAGAAGCTAAGCTAACTCGGTCTGCACCGACTACATCTGGCAAGATGAATATGGTCACAAAAGACGGTTTAGTCTCAGAGGTGCAGAGCCACTTCTCCAGATCAGGAACCCTCACCTCCAGAGCTTAAGCAGGTGGATGTTCGGCATCATGTATTAGCGTATGACGTGAGTCAGTTAGTTCCAGATAAACTTTATTTTTCCGAAAAGTTAATGCACTTAAAAACATGTATAAGTAGCGTACTCTTACACTGTGGTATTATTTTTTGATGGACTTTCTTGTAGGTGGAGAAAATACCCTTTGTACTTGGTACAATACTTCCCTGTTTGCGGCTAGTTCTGTCTAACAGACTCTTACAGACTATGGCTTACTGAGGGGGAGGAGAGAACTTTCTATTGCATCTAATGTACTTAGTGGACATATGGAGCTCATACAACTCCACTTAAAAAAAACTGAACTGTCCCTTTAAACCCAATTTAATGGCAATTTAACTATGTTCTGATGTATTATTCAACATCAGTCCTCTCCAGTTTATGATCATTATAGACATTAATGTTAATATTAGAATGATCTCTCTATCCATGGTTGTTATTGATTATTCCTCCAAAGATAAGTTGAAATGCTGAGTCAGCATTTCAACTTATTGTTCTCCTCCGACTTTATTATTCTGCTTTTTATGTCGAAATGCTGAGTCAGCATTTCAACATATTTTTATCCGACTTTCTTCTTCTTCTTCTTCTTCTTCTTTTTGTTCTTCCAATTCATCCCTCAACTATTTGGCACTTTTCACAGCTTTCAAATTTGCACAGATCTTCACAGAAATAAAAAAAAAAACCCAGCAGTGCAGCATGTTCATGAGATTAGCGCTTGTATTTTTCACATGTTTAACTGTTACAGTTTTTACAGTAAAAATCATTTTCCCATTGAAATGGATAGAAGATTTATGCAGTTCTGTTAAAAAGTGCTTCAACTTTCACGCTCTAAAGATTGGCCATACTTCCACCTACAGACTCCATTCTTGCTTTCACAGATTCACTGATCTCTCAACTATTTTTACACGTGTTCAGCTTTTTGCTATCTCCTACAGTTTTTCAGATATCACTGTTTAAGCAACACTAAGTTTTCAGGTTTCAGTCAAAAACTCTCAGCTCTTAGAGCGTGTCACGTGACCTGTTAGAGCGTGAGCCTCGCCTAAAGATTCTAAAATTTGTAGCCGAAAAACTGCAATAAAATCCTCAAACTTTACTCCACAGATATGATTTATACATCATAATAAAGGTACACTTCTCCTCTTTCAGCTGGAATTTGTTTCAACCTCGACATTGACATTGTTTTGTCTCAGTGAGCTTCAGACCCACGGGTATCCTGCAAACTCTTCCATCTGCTGCCATTACAGCACTCCTCCTCAGAGAGCTGATCGCTTCACTTTGAAGCCCGTTTTTAAACTGCTCTAGTGTAAACATTTTCTACAGTACAGACATGAAACTTACATCAATTGTTTAAGCTTGTTCTTGAGATGCTCACGGTGCAGTCCTTTTTTGATAGCTATCACAGTTTTGGCACAGCATTAGCTCATTTACCCGGAAGTACCCAGCTTAACTTCCCCCGCTCCATACAAGCATACAGCATCATTAAATACTCTGCTCCTCTATGGCCAGATATGTGGGGGCTTGTTAGCTGAGCGGTTAGTGTATCTGGTATTCAATCCGGAGACTGGGGTTTGCTTCCCGGTTTACACTATTCCTTACTATCATGTATATTTCAGAACATACGTAAACACTTATGCTACTCATTACAGTCTTTGGTATTTTAGCCCTGAAAAATTCAGGGCTGCCAGCTGTCACGCATTGCTCGTGAGACCCTCACATTTCATTGGCTTCAAGCACTCTCCCGCTTGACACCACCTCCGTCTCTTCATCTTCTCACTGTACAGCGTCATGACAGAGACATGCCAAAAGGATTGTGGGAAATGTAGGCTGATGTACGCCGAGACCGCACGGACTCTGCTCCGGGCACTGATGTCACACAAAACACTGCTGGCCATGCATTTTCACATAACCTGCGTAAACTGTTGCACCACCTCCGTCTCTTCATGTTTGTGCTTTGCAAAGTCAGCTGTCCCTCGTCCTCAGTGTACAGAGTCATGACAGGGGAATGCGCAAAGGATTGTGTGGAAATGTAGGCTGATGTAGGCCTTTTACTTTTCCTTTATTTACAATGAACATTCAATAACATATGTGAACACTTCTGCTGATGATTCCTATCTTTGGCCTTACAAAATGTATTCTTTTAATCACAGATTACAACTTCTTCAGCGTGCCCAACAATTTATGCAGCTTTCTGCAACGTTATTTCACATGTACTTATTTTAAGCTTTCTTTCACGACTGAAAACAGTTTTTTGTACACATTTCACACATTTCCAGCTGTGCTTTACTGCTTCCAACTATTTTATGTCACATTTCCACATTTTCAGCTTTGTTCACACTGCTTTCAGCAATTTCTTTTCACATGTTCAGAATTCAGACTCAGCATTTCAACGCATTTGCTGCAAGGAAATGCAGATTTTCTAGTAAATACATCTACAACCATACAGACATGAAAACTCCTTTGAAAACCAGACGTCACATCTCAAGTGGCTTACCTTTAATCAATTTATATTCAGCAGAGACAAATATGATGAGGACACATCAAAGATTGGTCCATGGATCTGTCTCTACCTTCAGTTCTTACTTTAGTCCACTTGTCTCTGCCCACCTCCCCTCCTTCACCCACAACCCCAACACAGCTTCAGTGGACAGCTGTTCAACATGAGACTGGCTCCACTCCAAGACCTCCAAATGCTGAACAGGTTTTTCCTGACCCCTGTTACTATGAGCCTCCTACTGATGCACTGCACTACAGGTTGGCCCAGTGCTGCTCATGGTGGATTCAAGTTGGTTTAAAACTAGAATAAAAATGAAACTTAACAAAACTCAATAAAAATAGATCTACACTATGTTGCCAAAAGTATTGCTCACCTGCCTTGACTCACATATTAACTTAAGTGACATCCCATTCCTAATCCATAGGGTTTCAATATGACGTTGGTTCACCCTTTGCAGCTATAACAGCTTCAACTCTTCTGGGAAGGCTGTCCACAAGGTTTCAGGAGTGTGTTTATGGGAATTTTTGACCATTCTTCTAGAAGCCACATTTGTGGAGGCCCACACTGATAAGAAGGCCCTGGCTCTCTCATCCCACTCTATATTCATCCCCAGAGGTAGTTCTGTCAGGTTGGGTCAGGGCTCTGTGCAGGCCAGTCAAGTTCATCCACACCAGACTCTGTATCATGTTATTATGGACCGTTGGCTTTGTGCACTGGTGCCCAGTCATGTTGGAAAGAGGGAAGGGGCCAGCTCCATAACTGTTCCCACAAGGTTGGGAGCATGGAATTGTCCAAAATCTCTTGGTATGCTGAAGCTTC
Source organism: Cetoscarus ocellatus (assembly GCA_037902135.1). Taxonomy (NCBI): domain Eukaryota; kingdom Metazoa; phylum Chordata; class Actinopteri; order Labriformes; family Labridae; genus Cetoscarus; species Cetoscarus ocellatus. Next base: position 642,252 of record JBAMNC010001132.1, read on the forward strand.
AGAGTTCCTTTCTACTGGACTAAGGGACCAGCCAGCTCCTGGAAAAACAACCCCACCCATAATCCCCCCTCCACCAAACTTTTACAGTTAGGCACAATGCAGGTCAGACCAAGTACTGTTCTCCTGGCAACCCAAACCAGACTTGTCCCTGATGCCAGATGGAAAGTGCATTTCAGAGACTGCTCTATGCTCATAGTCCAGTGGTTGCGTGTTTTACACCACTGCATCTAACGCTTTGCATTGCACTTGGTGATGTATGGCTTGGATGCAGCTGCTCGGCCATGGAAACCAATCCATGAAAACTTCACATGTTTTGAGCTAATCTGAAGGCCACATGAGGTTTGAGGTCTGTAGCGATTGACTCTGCAGAAAGTTGGCGACCTCTTCGCACTATGCGCCTCAGCATCCGCTGACCCCGCTCCGTCAGTTTACGTGGCCTACGACTTCATGGCTGAGTTGCTGTCGTTCCCAAACACTTCCATGTTCTTATAATACAGCTGACAGTTGACTGTGGAATATTTAGGAGCGAGGAAATTTCACGACTGGATTTGTTGCACAGGTGCATCCTATGACAGTTCCACACTGGAATTCACTGAGCTCCTGAGAGCGGCCAATTCTTTTCACAAATGTTTGTAAAAGCAGTATGCATGCCTAGGTGCTTGATTTTATACACCTGTGGCCATGGAAGTGATTGGAACACCTGATTCTGATTATTTAGATGGGCGAGCGAATACTTTTGGCAATAAAGTGTATAAAATGGAGAGTGTGGCTCGACCTGTTCTATCTAAAGTGTCTTGAGATAACACCTGTTATGATTTGGAGCTAAACAAATAAAGATTGACTGATTGATTGATTGACAGATCAATAGATTGATGGATGGATTAATTAGACTTCACTGTGAATACATTTTTACAGAGACTCGCTCGGTGCTGCATACAGACTTTGCTGGTTCACTCTTGGACTGTGACCTCAGCTCAGATGATTATCTTTGAAGGTGAACTGTGCTGTTTTAGGATCTGACCTTTGACCCAGCTCATTTGATGAGATTAAAAACACCTTCAGTCTGTCCGAACCCTCTGATCATCTCCAGATTAAAAACATCTTCAGTGTGTCTGAACCCTCTGATCATCTCCAGATTAAAAACATCTTCAGTCTGTCTGAACCCTCTGATCATCTCCAGATCATTAACATGCTCTCTTACCTGCTGAGAATTCTTCCTTCTTTTCCTATTGTCCTGTTCTAATAATTCAAGAAATAATGAAAAATTTCACCCACCACAAACTTCAGCTCTGAGAAAAACAACTTCTCCACAGCAGAGGCAGGAAGTGAAAGTGTGAAGTCCTGACAACAGAAAGTTTCATCCCCATGGACACAGAAAAAATCACAGCCATTTGTCACAGCATTTAAAGAGGAACACCTCCAAAGTTTCTGTAGGAGGATAAGTTATTATTGCATGTTTACATGGAAATAGTAATTCCAATTGAGGTTTACATGGAAAACTAGTTTATTCTCCTTTTTCAATTCCGCTTAATGTCTGAGGGTTGGGAATGGTTCTGTTTAGCCAGGGGCCGGACTCGATGTAGTGACGTATTTATGTCTACCGGAAAAAAAAGTCCAGTTCAGCGTCTCCAGCATCTTTGTCGGGGAAACCTCTTCCAACTTGGACGCTACAACTTTGAAAAGGTCAGCATTTTTATGCTTACGTCCATCCACTCTTTTCATTATTTCCAAATCTTCTAAGGCTCTAATTAAATAAATTGTCTCGGCTCAAGTCCAACGATTGCTTCAGGCAGCCTTCCTGTTCCCATTAGCGTCCCCTGCATCATCGCGACAGGACAAGGGAACGAGCATGCGCAGAAAGACCAGAATTAATTTAAAGCGGAATGAAAGCATTCATGATCGAGGAATTATTTAATTCAGATTTAAAAGAATAAACCAACCACTTACTTCGGAATTGAGTTTTATTCGGAATTATAATTTCATTCGGAATTAGGTGTTTACAAGGTCATTTTTAGTCATTTTAAAGATGATTTAAGTTTTATTCGGAATTAAAGGGGAATTAAAGCTCTCATGTAAACGCGGTAACTGTCTCTGAGAGTCAGTGCCTCTGAAGGTCAGTGTCCCTGGAGGGATGACAGGCAGACTGCAGGACTTCATCATGTTCCTGTTTTCATTTTACCATCTAAAGTGTAAAATACAGGAGTCTGGCCTGAATGTTGGCTCTAAGACACCTCTGTGTCCAACATTGATAATCTACTTTCAAAGTACACAAAAATATTACTCACTAATAAAAAACTCCATACTGCTTGCACATATAGTCCAGGAGACCCTTTACAATTATACCATTTCATATGGTACAAACGGACGAAAATGATCTAATTTCAATTTAATATCAGTCCCAATGGCCTCAAAATAAACCTTGCCATGCATTCATCAACCTTTTTTTGATACAATATTTTTACACACACTATTCATTCATGTTGGAAACAGAGGCGTCCAGTAACTGTGAGCCTCCTACTGATGCACTGCACTGTAGGTTGGCCCAGTGCTGCTCATGGTGGATTCATGTTGGTTTAAAACTAGAATAAAAATGAAAATGAACAAAACTCAATAAAAACAGATCTATAAAATGGAGAGTGTGGCTCTGACCTGTTCTATCTAAAGTGTCTTGAGATAACACCTGTTATGATTTGGAGCTAAACAAATAAAGATTGATTGATTGATTGACAGATCAATAGATTGATGGATGGACTAATTAGACTTCATTGTGAATACATTTTTACAGAGACTTGCTCGGTGCTGCATACAGACTTTGCTGGTTCACTCTTGGACTGTGATCTCAGCTCAGATGATGACCTTTGAAGGTGAACTGTGCTGTTTTAAGATTTGACCTTTGACCCAGCTCATTTGATGAGTGAACTGGCGCAGCACTGCTGACTGTGAGCTAGTCCACTCCAGAGCAGAGTCATATTCTGAGGCAACAGAACCAGTCTGGACAGATGCCATTTTGTTACAGCATTCCAGCTGACGTGTGCAGAGATGAGGCCTCCAGGCCGATCTGGATCAAGACTGTCCAGTGAAGGGACCACATCAGGCCCCAAAACCCAGACTTCAGCTTCAAAGAGCTGCACTGTCTCTGCGTTTCCATGAAGAATATCTTCAGACTGATCCTGATGAACTTCTGCCCCTCCAGAGGAGCTCCTGGGTGTGAGCTCACAGGCTCATGTTGAATGACCTCTGACCTTCAGGATTTAAACTCAGACACACAGTCACTGATGAGGACGACCAGAGAGAGGATCTAAAAACAGGCTGAGGAGCTGCTCCATGATCACATGATCATCAGAGAATCTTCAGTCTGTCTGAACCCTCTGATCATCTCCAGATTAAAAACATCTTCAGTCTGTCTGAACCCTCTGATCATCTCCAGATTAAAAACATCCTCAGTCCGTCTGAACCCTCTGATCATCTCCAGATTAAAACATCCTCAGTCTGTCTGAACCCTCTGATCATCTCCAGATTAAAACATCTTCAGTCTGTCTGAACCCTCTGATCATCTCCAGATTAAAAACATCTTCAGTCTGTCTGAACCCTCTGATTATCTCCAGATCATTAACATGCTCTCTTACCTTCTGAGAAGTCCTCCCTCTGCTGCTAAATGTCCTTATAATTCAAGAAATCATGAAAAATGTCACTCACCACAAACTTCAGCTCTGAGAAAACAATTGTGCCACAACAGTAGCAGAAGGAAGTGAATATTAAAAGTACGACAGGAAGTCTTGTCACCATAACCACAGCCGTTAGTCAAAGCGTTTAAAGAGGAACACCTCCAGAGTTTGTGTAAGAGGATCAATGTCTCTGAGGGTCAGTGTTTCAGTGGAGCACAAGGAGAACTATACTGATAAAAACTAAACAGTCTAAACTTATATCTTATTTGAATATATGTCAATATTTAAAAAAAAGCCCCCTCAGCCCCGACTGTTCCACTGCCTCTGCTTCTCTTTGGCACGTTCAGCTTCCAAAATATTTAGATCCCTCTCTGTATATTCTGGTTCAAATAGGTAAGGATTTGAATCTGCGTCAGTCCCGAAGAAATCATCCTCACCCTCTCTCATAAAGTCGACCATAATCCTTAGTAGCACTCTTCTTCCACTCGTAAACAGAGACTTTGGTTCGATGACATGCTGAGAAGCACTTCCATGGTTGTTTGCGCATGCGCCCTGCGGCTTAGTTTCATAAGTATTTCTTTCAAAAATTGAATTAAATGCTAGTCTTAGTCTAAAAATAGATAACGTAACAGCACATGGTTAATAAAAAATACAACAAGCACACAGGACCGTCTAGAGTTTATCTGACCACTGTAGACAGAGACAGGCTCAAGCACTACCCATATACTCCCGGTATTTGACCTAAGCTAAGCTAGCATTTGGCGATCTAAGTCCATCTCTTTCTCGTTACTGGACGCACAGTCAAAAGAATGGGGTCTACCTGCTTGTCATGGACTTGGGAGTGAGGCAAGACAAGAAAACATCAAAAATGTTGGAGTGTTCCTTTAAGTTTTTAGGAGTCATTGTCAGCACAGTATGTGGCCGTCTTCTCTGGCCTTCCTCATTACAGCCGCTGAACTTGCAGGTAGAAATCAAGTAGTAGTGTTCAATAAAGAGGACAGAGGGCTTGGACATAAGCTCTTCCACTGTTGTAATTCTGGCAGTATTGGACCTGCAATTGGACCTGGTACAATATTACTCGCTTAAAAAAGACAGTACAATTACACATTTTAAGAAAAAAAACATTTTGTTTAAATACAAACATGAGAAGAAGTTTAACAAAAACAATAACATGTCTGCATACTAACACTAAACAAATAATGTGCAACAAATAATACACATTTGAAATAGCAAGAACACAAAGGAGTAGATGAAGGTTTGAAAATAAAAATCTGAGAATTTTTGTATACATTTATACAAAATTAACCCTCAAGGCTTCTTACCAAACTGAGGAGGAAGATGAGGTTTTGCCAGAACCAGGGCATGGATGTCAGTGCCACTCAGTCTTCTTTGGTGTGGATTTACCAGAACTATTTTCATATCTGAAGAAGAAATGAAATGAAATTAAACCATTACACTTTGAAAAAGTTTGAAAGTTTCATATTTGGTATAATTTTATTCCTTTTTAAAATCAGATATTTTTTTAGCAGCTGTTTGTCCATTATAGAATAGATAGCTGATTTACTTAAGTATTTCAGTAAAAAAGCCATGACACAGCTTTAGACTATGTACCAATGTACCACAGAGATCATTATTCTTACTTTTGACTGTGGCTGCAGTGGAAAAGTTGCCTCATAAATCAAATTAAGACAAATCTTTTTTCTGGAGATCTCATATACTACGTTCATATGCAAGTTCATTTGTGTCGATAACAGAAAATCTCCAGCTTTGTTGTGCTTCTTCTGTGGCCTTCCAACTTTACCTGATGGACATCTAAAGTTTAAGCAGTGTCCCAGTGAGATAAATGACCTCCAATGACCTGGATCACATCCAGAACAATCAACAGTGTAAACATGTGTTTATGTTTTAGCTTAAGCTGGTTAGCCTGTAGCTGCTTCTTTTAGCAGTAGGCTAACATTAGCACACGTTAGCTTCCATGTCAGCCTAAATGATGCGGAGAAATCACAGAAGTCAAATGTGAACAACATAAATTACACAACACAAGCCCAGTTTGTTATCCATGCTCCTGTCTGTGACATGTCACTAACATTGTTCATGTAACACAGAAACACACAGAGATACTTACTTATCAGGATGTAGGTCCAGCTCTGGCCGTGTTTGAGCTTCTTCCTCACGCAGGGCTCTCCATTGTGATAAACTCTGTTTAGCCTTTAATTTCTTTTATTTATTTAATGTTTGTTCGCTGATTTCAGTTGTATTAATTTGTCCCCGCTGGAGCGGAAGCCACTGGCCTAGGGGTCTGAATAACAACAAGGCTGCACATGTCATGGCGCCGCCTCCTCCACTGTGATTGGTCAGTTGGAGCAGGAGGCGACTTGAGCTTTATATCCAGAGGGAGCGGGGGAGGGAGGAAGAGCCCCTCCCAAATCCGGTCCGGACAATGTTTACAGAGGGCTGATATCAACACAGGCAGAGGGGGGTGGGCTTAGCTTTCACTGTGTGGACCATGTACTCAGAGAGTTATTATGATGCCACATACTTTAAATCTGATATAAAAATGTGTCAAATGTCGGATATTATACCTTTAAATAGGTCTTGAGCATTTCTCTGTGAACTGAGAGTTTAGTAAAAGGTGTCATGTTTTCTGCTTCCCAAGCCCTTTGTAACAAAATTAAAAGCAAAGAAAATTGATTTTGTAGCACATGGGACCTTTAAAGTACTTGTAACTACTCATGTTGCACTTTATTTAATTAAATTCAAATAACTTAAATAATCCTTTAGAAATGTAAGTTTTGTAGAATCAGCATGTCTACATCAAACATAAATGAAACTGCAGCACAAGACTTACTCCACACATCAACATAAAGTATCCATGTTGTGATTGGAAGTTCAAAGTGAGTATAGAGTGAAGATAATAAATACATAAATACACACATATACAGAAATTATACTTGAAATGATAACTGGGGTCAAAAGATAATAACCATTCAGAGGTTAACCATTAAAAACATATTTAAATCATTATGTATAAATTATGAATGATGTTAGAAATATGTTTAATGTGAAAACGAATGGTGATAAATGATCAGAACATCTTCATGTAATGATGTTCAAGTATTTCTATCATGTATTTTCTTTGCTAATGCAGTCATACAAGAAAATCTTTATTGTTTTAAATATAACTTGCAATGTCTTCAACAGATGAAATAACAGTGCATTTATGTGTGTTTTATTTTGTTAGGTAATGCATCTGTGATTTCCAAATCTGATTTTTGGGGGAAGGTGGACAAAAAAAAAAAAAAAAAACTGAGGCCCTTTAGTAAATTCCAGAATGTAGTGAAGAAAAAAGTTTAAGGATAAGACAAAGATAAACTGCAGCAAGAGGTTAATTCTGTCTCACGCTGGGAAGTCCGCCCTGATTGAGGTGGATGGAGAGGAGGGTGCTAAGGTCAAGGTAAATGTTAAACTATCACTCTAACAAGTTCCATTAACTACACTGTAAAAGCTGTTACTTAAATTAAACTCAAAAAAATTGAGGCAACATTTTCCAAGTATTTTTTAGTAGTTTAGCGAACTTCTCTGAATTTTGATTTGGGTCAACTCAAAAATACCTATTTTAAAATACCTATGTAACAAAATTAAGTACAATCAAAGAAAAAAAGGCAAAAAAATTGAGTAGAACCATTTTCAAAAAGGTCAGACACAATACATTTAACTTAATTAAAATAAGTAACATTTAAATGAAAAAGTATGAATTTGTAAATCCACGTACTCAATATTATTAAGTTTTTCCAAATTCTCCCTTCCTCTGTTTTAAATCTGATCTGCATCAAATTATGATTTTTCATTACTACACATTTTTTTAAAAAAATAGAGGAAAAAGCTGTCTTTTTTATTATCAAACATTTATTTAAAGACATATAAATGATTTTGCAGTATACTTGAGTTAAACTTTCCTTTTAATACAAAAACAGGTGATAATTCACAAACAGCTGACATTCCAAAACTCCTAAAATGCAGCTCACCTTCGCATACACACCAGAATCTTTACTTGTACATCTTTAAGTGTTAACACAGACAGATCAAATAGTTGGTACCTTCCGTTTAAGGAAGAAAATCACATACAGGCCAGTGAAATAACTTGAAACTGACAAAAGTTACAATATATAAAAATATATTGAAATGTAACAAGTAAAAATTAGTATTGCATTTGAATTTTGGTTTCAACAAAGCAATGGAAAAAGAAAATGGAAAAATAAGTGAAAGAGGCTTGGACAAAAATGATGGTACCCCTAAAAATACTATGTTGCTCAAAGTTTTGAGGCAATCAAGCGATTTCTGTAACTTCCAATGAGACCTCTGCACCTGTCCACAGCTAGTGGGCCAAAAACTTTGAGCAACATAGTATTTTTAGGGGTACCATCATTTTTGTCCAAGCCAGTTCCATTCAATTTTTTAAAATTATTATTCAAAATTCAAATGCAAGACTTATTTTTGTTTGATAAATTTTAGTAAATATCAATTTATATTGTAACCTTGTAAGTTTTGAGTTATTTCAGTGACTTGAATGAGTTTTTCTCTCTTAAATGGAAAGGTACACTTTTATTAGTGTATCTAACTTAGAACCTGTACACCAAAGAACCTCTGTCCTGACCTTATAAAGTGCTGCAGCCCCTTCACACACTAAAACAAAAACCTTCACCTGTGTGTCTGTAGGTGTGTATGTACATAGGAACAATTAACACCAGAGAACCTCTGTCCTGACCTTATAAAGTGCAACAGCCCCTTCACACACTAAAACTAAAACCTTCACCTGTGTCTGTAGGTGTGTATGTACATAGGAACAATTAACACCAGAGAACCTCTGTTCCTAGCTTATGCAGCTCTGTAAGAAACATTCACAATAAAACTTCCATACTCATCAGTCTCAGAAATGAGTCCAACATTTTTGAACACAAAGAACAAAATAGCCTCATAACAAGGCAAGGCTCACAGCAATGTTTGACCTTCTAGGCTAGAAGCTTGTTTTTCAGCCTAACAAATTTGGAGGTCGGTTTTGGGCGCAGTGTATCGGGTCCCATGAAAAGTCTTTGAAAGACCTGGTGTAGGTGAGTTTGGACGGATACTTGAGGTTCAGGGCATATGTCAACCCAAGGAGGAGGCAGCCTGCTCTGGTCAGATTGTCAAGATGAGTAAGCACTGGGATTCCCTCAACGATGATTCCCACTGCATCAGGCTCGTGGCAAGCATAGATCCTCATATTGTCCTTTTTGAGCTTCTCATGCACAGTGCTCTCTGCTGTCCCCTGAAAGACATAAAAAACACATCACAATAATTGAAACAACCTGTCTTATTGATTGATGAAAGAATAAAAGTATAAAATTTTAATGATGTGATCCAGTTGAGACATCTTTTGATTTTGTACAGCAGATTTAATATAGACATTATTGTTTCCAACAGAGCCAAATTTAAGTACCAATTAGGTATTGGCATCATGGACGATGATCACATGAATGATTGAATGAATAAATAGTTTCACCTTTGCTTCCCCTGAATAATATACAGTACCTTTAACATAACTAAGAAAACAAACCGTTGTGTTGATTTCCATTCATGTTACTGGCACAGTTAATGCTTTAACTTACCTCACATACAAAAAAAGAATTTCATGAAGCACTTTTACACAATACTTACATGGTAGTCAGAGATGAGCTCCTGTGCACTCTCTCCCATATATTCACAAAGGCATCTCAGAGTCAGCTCTCTTTTCTTCACCACAGAGATGCATGGGTCCTAGATTTAATAAGCGAATAATGAAACAAATTAATGTTTCAATTAATTTCACTCCACATCTACAATACCACTGTCACTGTTGACCTGTAAGACCTCTTCAATAGGCAACTGAACAACAAACTTTATATCTGACAAAGAGGGACTTGGGCCTCAGTATGAGAGGTTGAGGGCTATGACACTGCGATGGCATTTGATTCTCTGAACAGCCTGTACGCTCAACACTGTTAAACCCCCACATCATGCTGAAAGCCATTTTAAAGGATGCTCAGAAGTGTTCCAAGTAAATTAAAATATGCAGAGACAATCCAGACAAAGGGCAGCAGGGTCTCTGCAGAAACAGATACTGCTTTACATTTCTAGTGGGTCGTAGGTGACATGGTTCTTGAAGGAATATTTTCATAACAGTATACACCAGGGGTATTCAATTAAAAGTCACCGAGGTCCAGTTAATAAAATTTCCAAACCAAAGTGCAGTTGTGTCTTCTAGCCTTCCCCTATGCCCACATTTACATGGTTTCAATAATATTTAGTGTCAATTTTTAATGCAGGATATGATTTATTGAGTGCACAGCTGGCTCTTTTACCATAAATAAAAATAGTTCTAGGCAAATTCATTTAAAGCTTTTATTTTAGATTAAAAAAAAAAGAAAACCCTAAAATAAATAAAAAGGTGCAAACAGAGCCAAATAACCATTTTTTTCTCTTAAATTAACGAGGCCCCAGCCAAGAATTAAATGCCTGCACATCAAGTAAAAAAGTCAACATCTTCAGCAAATGATGAATAAAAGGTGGCTTTTTTTTTAGTAAAAAATAAATGCATACAGAGCACTGACTAAATATTTTAGATATATTTATAAGAGAGGTCATAACTGCAACATATAACGTTTCAATGTAGGCCTGGATGCTTTACCTGGCAATGTGCATGGCATTAAAAAAGATAAAAATCACAAAAATGGACTTTGAGTGTTGGGATGATGTGTGGGAGTGTGTGTGAGTATGTGTGTATGTTTCAAGTTCAGGTCATCAAAGGTCAAATTGGCTCCGTCTATGTGTTTTCATGATCTATTGAGAGCTTCCCCTGTCCTTATGACAAAAAGGGCATAAAAACATATAAAATATAGAAAAAAATATTTAAAAAATTATATCCGTGTATAGGTCAGGAGTTGTTGAAAAGATCTGATGCTGTAAAAGTAAAATAAAATATTAAGAATTAACATTTTTATTACACTTTTATGAGAATAATCAAATTGGTACACAAGGGATTTTAATGTTAATTTCTTGAATAAATTCTAATTGCTCCTAAAACAAATAATGCATCAAAATCAATTTTGTCATGAATTATTGACCTTGTTAAGGCTGTGATAACCTCACCCCAAAAACTATACTTTGCAAGTTATTTTTCAAAAAATTGCATATTTTAGGTTTTTCCCCATTGAAAAAACAGGGGCTTTTAATAACAAAAAAAGCATAAAAACATATAAAACTTAAAAAATAATAAAATATTTTATATCTATGGTAAGGTCAGGAGTTATTGAAAAGATTTGAAGCAGTGAAAGTAAAAAAGAAATATTAAGATTTGACTTTTTTAATCACCGGACAGAACCATCACTCAGTCTGGATCCAGACCGGAGTCCGCCATTTGGTGATGCCTGGTATACACTGTATATAAATAGAATGATATACATTATACTTCAATATGTTCCCACTACTTCTTTTATGGCTTTTGCTTCACCTGTATCAGCTCCATCAACAAGTTCTTCATGCGCTGACCAACAGCTCCACCCTTTGCAAGGAACAGCTCCAGGAGCCTTGGAGTGTATCTGTCCAGCTGGGACATAAATGTGAATTCAAGAGGAACTGTGGTGCACCTTCGGAACTCCTCATTTATCTGAAAGAGATTTTTTTTTTTTGCTGTAATTTAATTAGAAACTTTGGATTTGTTAAACTACAAACAGATGAAAATTGTAGGCTTTTCATGTTAATAAGAGTGTATTTAGTGCTACTGGCTTGGTCCCAAAAAACTGGTGTTCACCAATTCACTATTACACAAGAAAAAGAACACTTGGGTGTTTACCCTTTGGTGAGCAGTAAGTAGAGATCCAGACACACTTAAATGATAAATCATTTACCTGGAATGGTTCAAAGAGGGCAGGCCACCTTTCTTTAAAGTCTGCCACTCCTGGGGACTCGCCAACCACTTCCTTTCTTCTCAGGCTGGATGTCCTCGCCATCATGTCATTTATGCTCTTGACACTGTCCTTTCTCTTGCTGGCTGCAACCAGGTCAAGCCTCATATTCTCAAGGGTTTCCTCTGTTTCACCAGGTAGGTGTGTGGGCAGGAAATTTACTTCTGCCTTCTTTGGCTTCTTGATGTTTTTAACAGGTGCTTTGGCATCCTCTGCCTTGTGTTTCATCGTGTTTATCAGGAGTTCAGGACTTCCCAATGCTTTACGTTTTGTTCTGTAGTTTCCACATTTGTATTTTAGGCTTTGCTGCCACCCATAACATCCATTAAAAGAGCCAGGCTCCTTCAGGCAGGGATGCTTCTCCACTAGTGCTTGTGCAACTGCAGACCGCTCAGCATCATTGGGGTAAGCAGTGTATGAAAACATGGCCTCTGCCAGGTGCTCTAGGATATCTGACTTGACACCTGGTGATGTCAGTGGGGTGCCATCTCTCAAGTAAACCTCATTCCCTTTACTAAGGGCCAGCTCAGTGTTGTATGAGAAAGCAGGAATGGGAAATACAGAAGGCCATGGGTGGTTCCTTTCGGCAGGGGAAGGAGTAAGAATCACAGTATCATCCGAATCCACAGAGTACGTCACAGAATCACAGACAGAGCTCACATCAGAAGCTTCAGGGGTGCTTTCCTGGTAATCAATGGTCAGTGTTATGAGTGGCGATGCATACACTACTCTCAGTGTGTCTTTATCTTTCAGTTCATTTGTAGAGGTTAGGGTGAAGAAGTCATCAAAGTCTTCATCTTTGTACTGAAGACTTATTTCTTTTGTAATGGAAAAGTTGTCTTTGATGGCTGCAATTAACTCATCCACAGATGAGGGTATTCCACCGTGGAGAGTAAGTATCTTGATGTCTTGTTCAATGAGCACTCGGAATCTCACAGGTTGTTCCATGACTGCAAATAAGTTGGACATGAAGAAATGGCACAATGATATATGACACTAGAGGCAGATGTGGCGCTTCAATGTCACCATGCGCTTTCCAGCAACAATATAGGATGACAGAGGGTAAAAATCACTAAGGTTCTTCTGTTGAATGAGAATTATGTGATCTGTCTTTTCCAGATAAAATACACGAAAGTGTTCATCATACCAGGATACCTGTGTTTTCACTACGAAGTGCACATTTTCCTTGATGAGCGCAATTTGCACAATTTCTGCAAAATCAGGTAGACCTGCAGTACAACCATAGGCCACAATCATGCCTTTTGAATATCTGGTTCCCAGAAAGGTGACTGTGTCAGCCAGCTGTACTTGAGACTGTGAAGGAGCTAGAGACCTGATTGACTCCTGAACATCTACATGCAGAACATCCAGTGGCACTGATGTTACTCTTCCAACACTTATAGGAGGCACAACTGTTGTGGAATGCAGGTGGTGGCTAATCATGAGCTGATGCTTTGTAGCCAGGGATAAAATTATGTTCTTGAAGTTGCCAGTATGTCTCACAACTCGCTTAAAATGGCTGTGTTTTGCTTCAAATCTCATTGTCCAGAAAGCAATCACAGGTCCAAAAGCTTTTATTAATCCAGGATAGTGTTCTAAAAAGTGGTGTTTTGGGATTAACACATTATTAAGAAATACTTCCTGGAATCTGTGTCGGTGTTCAGAAATTTTTGAGTCAAGATATGCGATGCTTTTTACATTATGGACGGGGGCAACTACAAGTTCAATAATATCTTTTAAAGACATGAGCAGAAGTCAGGCTGGATCATTCAAAGGAATCCTGTGTCCAATAATGACAGGCAACAGTCTTATGAGACTGTCTAATTTTCGTGAGCATTACCTCCAATCATCTTTCGTGAGGAGAAGGCTGCAGGCACTGGCTGAGGAGAATCCGTCTTGTCAGCCCATTTATATGGGAACTGTATGATGGCACTGTTAAGTTCATCAAAAGTGAAATATTTCTTTGAAATGAAAACACTAAAGCAAAGAGCCAATTCAAAGGGAACAATGCCTTCAAAAAGGTCATGCAATAGGTCAGGTGGGTAGCCAGTGACACAGTGGAAGTGGCTCAGATTTTCAGTCAAGGGGCAAGGCTTTTTTTACACCAAAACAGTGTGTCAAGGCAGGATTTTCTTTGACAGTCAAAACATGTGTGGTATAGTCCTCTTTAGTACGAGCAGGAAATGCACCACACCTCACCTGCTTTTGCTGAAATTCTGATCGCTCTCCAAGACAGAATCTGCAAATGTATGGTCCAGAAAAGTTTTCAACAAGTCCAGAGATTGAGTGTGCCCCAAGATTATCTGAAACAACACAAAACACAGAGCCTTTCACATTTTGTCCAATAGAGGGAATGAAGATTCCTTCACACTCCAAGTTAGCGATGTCTTTTAGCAAAGGGGCAAGCACCTCAGCATAACCAAATTTTTTGATGTCAACTGCTTTGCATAAAAGGGCCAGGTGTACTGAGCTAAGAGTGGATTGGGATGACGCAGGTAGGTTTCCCAACACCCAGTAAACAGATGTAATTTTATGTTTCCTTCTGGATGTTCCCAGAGGGTTACAAACTTCAAAGTCATCCACATACAGTACCAGTGAAATCCTTAGATCCTCAGAATAAAAAGAATTGTTTTTATAGACTGTCCCGTCACAATATGATGTATATTTAACGGATGATGACCGGTCCTGTTTTTTACCCAAGGCTTTTTCTCGAAGATCCTCTTTACCCAAAATCTGAAGCAGAGATTGAAGGATTCAGTATATCCCATACTGGAAACTTCTCTTCTCATTTGAGTCAAGAATGTATTCCACTGGCTCAACAACTTCAAATTTTTCTTTAAAATACTGTCATCTCCTGAAAGATGATGAAAGAGGACCACTGGCACTAAGTGCTGCGCTTAAGGGCCTGGAGTGACACAGCTCTTCCACTAAAGATGTAACAAACGCATCATTAATGGTAAGGTTATTCTTCTTAAACAACTATTTCTCTGATTGCAGTTGCGGTTGAAGAACTTGCGATGAAGTGAAGATTGTCTACCAATTCATTAATGCACCGAACTGAAACATTATGAACAGTTTCTAATTTTAACAAGAGAGACGCTATACACTCTAGAACCACATTCCTTTCATCTTTCTTTTCACACTGTGCATGTGTGCCGGGGACTTCAGAACTAGCGTCATTGTGATCATTATCCTCTTCAGAAGCTTCAAAATCAAGTCGATCTTCTGGTTCCGTTAACTGCCTTTGATGGATAACGCCTGGTTTGAAATCTTGTAAAGTATGTGGAGTATGCTTCCTGTGTCTGTGTGTCGCGAAAGTCCCATAAACATTTGTTTTGTGATCACACCCTGCGAAGACACACTTTACGGTCTCACTTTTCTTCAAATGATGGCCTATATGTTCAAAATAATCCTTTTCACAAGGGAATCCAGGTGTTTGGCATAAAAGGCAGTTAAAAAAAGGAGTTACTTGTGGTGGGTTAAGGGAGTCAGATTCTGGGTGGTATCTTGACAGGTGAGAACAAAGATTACTCCAGTTTTTAAAGGAACATGGGCAGTCTATATGTATACAAGGCACGGCATGGCTGTGTCCAAAGGTTCCATGATGCAGCCTATAGTGTTTTAAAATATCAGTCTTTGATGGAACAACAGTGCTGCACAATTTGCAGGGCCATCCCATCTATCATTAAAAAAATAAAAAACAATGACAGATATCAGTAAATGTGCTTATACCTTGATAACATATAAACAGTGGTCAGACCTACACAAGGGCTTACCTACTGTGTACCTGACTGAGACACAGGAATCTGTACAGATAGGTGAGTGCTTCTCCAATTTGATCAGATGGTCTTCTGAAAAACAATAAAAATGAAAGAATACATGTTTGAAAATATCACAAGGAAGGATTTAAGCAAGCACAACTTTCTTTTTTCACTTCAACAGATGGTTTAAAACTGTAAAAATAAAGTAGAGACAAATACATTAACAAATTAAGCTTAGGCATAACAATACTTATTTGTGGGGATGGGTATCAAAACAGGTTTCTGTTAACAATAGTTTAGAAATGGTTCAATCCATCGACATCATTATCCTTTTTGCTTAACGATTCTCTTGTTGACTCGTCACATTGCATCAACATGGCCGGACCTTATGTTGACTATTCTGCCCCAGCTAGCTTAGCAGATAGATAATAGTTCCCCAAGAAAACTCAAATTCATGATTTTTGTCTTGAAGTTTTACTTAAGAAGCTCTGTAAAACTGAACACCCAAAGAAATGTACATTACTCTCTCACAAGCAATTCATTTTAAATACATTCAACGATATATTAAAAATTGCATTAGCGTGATGCTGACGTATATAGCAAATTGCATTGATATGCAGGTGGTTAGTGTACATCAGTAATTAACTTCAGTTTTACAACAGAATTTCAACTTTCATAAAAGAAACATATCACAATTACTCTTTGTTAACAATGCTGAAAACTCTAAAAGTCAAAATACTAACAGGCAAATGTTTTCCAAACAGGAAGATAACAGAAAAGTTATGTTCAGGCTCACTTCAGCATAACTACAGCAAGCTCAAGGTTCCAAACAACTCAAAGCATTGCTATAACCACTTCCAGACACTGGGTGGCTTACTTCAAACGTCCAGAGATACAGTATCTAAAGCCAGTGACCAATTTCATATATTTACTCATAAACTCATAAAATGTTGTTGACACTGAAAACCTGTAAAGCCTATTTTTTGTAAACAGAAAATTCACAGGAGGAATTGATAAGGGAATCAATAAAGAATCAGCTCGATAAGTGGAATAGTATAACAATAAGTGAAACAGCCACACATTTTGCACAATAAATCATTTCATATAGTAATCCCTGAAATAATTATTTGATTAGCCCTTGTGTTTTGTTGTCACTAAACCAGTACACTTCATCACTTTGTGCAACCTCACAGACCTGTGAGTAAAATAAACAACTGCATCCTTTAAATATTTCATTATCTTTCACACTGTTATGTATGTAACGGAGATCAGTGTTTACTGAAAAATGGACAAGAATGAGAAGGACACATTTTCCTCACAGAAGTGATAGTATATTGAATTGAACTAAATACCTAAATGCATAACCTCTAAATGCTTAAACGTCAGTCAGATATAGGGAATGCTTCATGTATCCGAATGAGGCGAAGGATTAGACTTTGACAGAGAGCAATGAGCATCAACCCTGCATGTTACCTAGTTTACACAGCTACTGAGCTGAGGATGCCAACGTAATGCTAATGAACTAGTCCCGAGCATCTGGTAATCCACCCAGGAGCATGGGAAGGGTTCAGCTGTTACCTCTGTTATGTCTGCGGTGCAGCAGAGCCGAGGGGCGGACATGAAGTCCGCGGGCAAAGCCACGAACCTCGGTGGCGGAGCTTACTCAGCCATAAAACCAGGCATGGCGCGCCGACACAGAGAAAATGCGCCTGCGCAATATATCGGGGGACTCATATAATACTATCTGTATGACATTTGTGGTTAGAAAAAGTCTCAGAGAAAACAAAAAACTTGTAATGTTAATGTTAGCTACTTCCGAGATCATGGCGCCAGGCGGATGAAACACACAGAAGAAACAGGGCGATGCTTTTGCTAGCGTTTGCTAGTGCACAAAAGTTCTGCTCATTTTGTTCCAGTCTTACTTTAAACCTAACTCAAATGTACTTACATATTGCCCAGAAAAGTGTGCACAGACTCCGTGTATCTCCGCTGCGATGTTTCAAAATGGCGGAAGAAACGTCCAGACTGCGTTGACTGCTGCTCCATGTGGGCGTGTCCAAACCGTGACTCTTTCAGTATAAGCAATTAAATAGGAATTTTGAGTTTGGTTTAAACAAAAAAATAAACAAAAAAAAGTTCATTGGAATAATAGAAAAAAATGAGTTACTGAAATGATCACACTTTTTATGTACGTGTTACTTAAAAAAAAGGTAAAGAAAAAAAAATAATTTATTGGAAGTAAATATACTTCAAAAAATTAAGTTACATTTACAATACCATTGACAGGCTTTTTACAGTGTAAGAAACCTTGACACTTTGTATATTAGCTGTTGGAATAAGCCATGAGAACCTCCAGCAGAGAAAGTGCATTAAAGGTTAGTTTGTTTTTTTAAAATGGGTGAGACTTTCGGTTGCACCATGTACTGCTATGTACCAACTAGCATCCGGCCCCAGATATCCTCCCAGGGACAAAACTTGCAAGTTCCTTTATTGGCACTCATATTAACTAGTGCCATTGGCCTTTAGCAACTCCACCTAACAAAAAGTTAAATGACCCTTTAAAGGAATACACCAACTTCTTTTTTTGTGCCTTGCCTCACTCCTGAGTCCACGACAAGCAGATAGACACCATTCTTTTGACTGTGTGTGCAGCTTAATTAGCTTAACTCAAACACTGGAAGCCAATGGAAAGTGTTAGCCTGCCTCTGCCTACATTCATTAGATAAACTCTTTAGCAACTCTAAACGGTCCTGTGTGCTTGTTGTGACTTGTGTTTTTTACTGTGTTATGTTACGTTATCTACTACTTTAGTAGTAGTAGTACTATAGTTTATTTTAACCCATTTAAACAGCATAGTAGATTACTGCAGCCAAAATAATGCCCTGCCATGCTGCCATTCATGGTCCATTTCTGAGAGAAAAAAAAGAGACATAAAAATTTTCAGATCACATGAAGAGGAGTCTTCAAACCATACATTAGTTTTTGTTTGAAAGACACTGGCCCACCAGAAGCCACGTGATGCCACTCAGAAGATTGACTGGAAAAAGCAGGCTGCATCTGGAGTCAACAGGTGGCCCCAGGCAGCCTCTTTGAGCTTCACAATTTGGATAGCACAAGTCTTCTTCTGCTGGGCAAATTTCTTTCAAACAAAAGCTAATGTAAATATTGAATTCTCTTACTCATTTTTTTTTATCTGGAAGTTGCTTTTAAATTCTTGGATGATTATTATCATTAAGCAGGACTTGCCATACTCCAGGGACCTCATGTACCAAAGATGGTTTTCCTACTGAGACAGAGTGTATGCTCAAATCCAGAAAATGTCATAAGCACAAATATATCCAGTTGTATGAATGGGTGCGCACGCATGATAAACATGGAATTGAGCGCACATTTTGGAGAAGCCAACCCCTCCCTGTCCACGCCCCCATTTTAATATGCAATTATATTTAAATGAGCCCTGCACCTGAGATTACCCTCTCTGCACGATCAGAAAATTAAAAAAGAATGAGTAAGACGGGGATAAGTAAGACGCCCCCGTTTGAACAGACACTGCTCTCTCAGGGGTGGTGGGAGCACCTGTGGGTGACTCTGATTAACCCCAAGGTAAATACCTGTGTATTTGTATAACTCACCACAAATATATTCATGAAGTAGCCTGCTCACAGCCCTATAAGTTAGATGTTCATGCATAAATGCTGTATGTATGGTATTATTTGGTCTAAAGTCTTTTGAATTTAAATTTAAACATGTCAACGTATCAAAAAGGATATCAAAGTAAACTGGATTTACAGTTTCCATTTGTCGATTTTATACACTACTTACATGGATCACACACTGCTGTTACAAATTAGTGCAGAAATGTGCAGGGAAAAGGTGAGGCTGATAAGACATTTTACACCTTATGCACAGGGTTATTAACATGAGTACTTGGCAGAGAAAATCAGGGGCTTGTTAGAAAGATCTTAACTTCATCTCTAGTAAAGGAGACGGGGAGGAGAGACTCTGGTGAGACAGGTTTGAGTGAAAACACAATGAAACAATAAAGGTGATATCAGTCAGAGCTCAGACTCCATTTGAAGTGGACTAACTGAAGCAGAGGGACAAACACTTAAGTGAGAAAGGGTGAGTGTTCATGCAGTCTGAATATTTCTCTACTGTTTTAATGTCTGGATGATCAGCTCAGTGAAGTGAGTGAATGCTGAGTGATGCTCTTTAAAATGAAACACAGAGACACTGATATAACAGACATGCTGCTCAGTAAATGTGAGGCTCTTTTCTCTCCTTTAATTCTGTTTTTTGTATTTATGAAGCTCCAGATTAAAAATAAAGTCTCTGCACAGAGACGTTACCACTGCAGCAGACTCCTCTCTCTGTCAGCCATATTATTTGTGCAGATATATTTGAAGACTGTTTACAGAGTGAACTGCTGTACACCCTGAAACATCCTCATTAATCTGTGTCCTCTTTGACATGAACAGGAACGATAGTTTTGTCTCATATTTTGATTTTAAAGGCAGTATTTTCATGAACTCTTGACGTCCTCATGACAAAATAATGTGACTCTTAAAGTGTTCTCACTAAATTGAGCCTCAGTTCTTCATCTAGAGCGACCAAAGGTCTGTTTTATGGCGCTTTAATCTCTACAAGCATGATGGACTTTGCTTCATATCCTTGTAGATACAAGCACTGCTCCATAACTCATGACCACTGTTTAATTATTAACACGTGGCTTAAATAGTTCAGGCTTAAGTTCAGGGCATGTACCACTGGAGGGCTCTCTATCAAAACAATAACAAAAGATGACTGTTAGGTTTGCAGGGAATCACGGGAGTGATTTCCTGCTGCCCTCTTCCATCCCAGAAAAATATGACATGTTCAGGTTTGTAGCTTTAATGGATGAACAGCGTCATGTTCGAGGCCGGCGCTACGCAGGGGCAAGAGGGGGCACTGCCTCCTCAAATAAATGTTTTGCCCCCTCAAATCAAAAATTTAGAAGTTGAGAAAGCACATTTCAATATACCTACAAGAGTAATAGATTATAAGTTGACAAAAGTAACTGCAGTAGCGGAAAAATCTGCCCAAAAACAGACAAGATACAGTATCTGCTTCCTCTCATTTCTCCGTCCCTCCGGTATATTTGCACAGGCTGCAGCCCTGCCCCAACACACGCACACACTCGTACGTACACACACACACAGCCCTAAGTAATCATCCAATCAACTGTCAGTATGCAAATGAGCCAAGACGGAGCCTGACTGGTGTCAGGTTTCGGCACGGTGCGGAAGACTCTGAAGAAGCAGCGAAGCTCTGCCAAATTCCTCTTAGTGACTGTCAGATAATTAATAAATAATAATTAACAACAACAATAACAAATAAAACAAAGTAACGTTAAATATAACATCAATATAACATCGACTCCAACTGTACATAAAGCTGAGCTGTAAAGTAGAAAAAAAGAAGAAAAAAGACAAGCCAAAAAAAACAAAAAAAAGTAAAGAAAAAAGTCATAAAATGTTCTGCACTGTATGTTGCTTTTTATAAATTAGTTTGAGTGTTTTTTTTATTATTTACCTTCAGTTTTGTAAATACTGACTATAGTGTGTTAGGTCTTAGGTACACATTTATTGGAGAATAAGAATATCCAGTTCAGGTGAATGTCATGTTGTTGGTTGTAAAAATCTTGTTATTTTGTTTTGTTTTACATTTTTATTTATCACGCCCCCACCCACCTTATGTGGTCGGGGGTCTGCGTGCTGCGCCGACCTTAAGAGCTAAAGCTATACCAGCAGAAGCTTAGTCTTCAGGTGGGACACCCAAGTTGGACAGGTCTGAAGGTAGAGGCCTGACAGTGCAATTGGGGTTGGGGTTGCACACATAGCTAACAACCCAGTTCCATGAAGAAAACACTGTTACTATAAGCACAGAAAAAAAGTGCTCAAGCATGATGTGTACGCACTATGCATGATGCCCCCTTCACATTTCTGACTGTCCCCTCATATGTGACTGCCTAGAACCGGCCCTGGTCATGTTACAGTACGAGTCTGTGTGTGCTGTTGTATATTATTACACCTCACAGACTGAGCCAGCTCATGTTTACTCTTAGCATTAGCTATCAGGGTCAACACAAAGGACGCAACCATTCTCAACAAATATTGAACTTAGGGCTGGAAAATATGGTCTGAAGATAAAATACTTGATTTTTAAACACAACACTAATTTGCTGATGTGACAGAAATGGCACAAAACAAGTTTCATAAAATTTAAAGATGTCACAAAATAAACCTTAAGTTCCTCTTGGAGTCAAAGAGCAGCTGTGATGTAGTTATCAGAGGTGAACCATGTGGTCTGGACATGAGGAGGCTCGTCCACATTAATGAGCTCATATTTCACCTTATCTGGGTTCATACATTTTAATAACTGATTATTGGTGTGTTCCATTTACCTCAGAACTCAGACATCTGAACTGGGAATCGCGTCACATCCCAGTTAAACGTGTTCCAGGTACCAGCTCGTATCCTCGGGTACCTGAAGATCGTCCCACCTCCAGAGTAGAAACTCAGACCAAAGGGGGCAATCCAGTGACTTCTCTAATTCACAGCTCATATTTCCTGATATATAAGACTCAATAAAACGCACCATTAGTTATGCTAACATTGCAAACGCTAATGTTCAAATGGCCCTCCAGACTTTATTTACTGAGTCCCCCTGATCCAGCTGTATTCTCAGTCAGTCTGAGACGCTCTGTTGGAGCTTCTTTACCTTTAAGGCTCTCTTCCCTCCATGGGCCCAGTCCGCTCTGATTGGTTGACCAGTCTACTCCCTGGTTATTGGTCAGTTCTTCCTCTTATTTTCATGCCTGAAGCCTCCAATAAACCCAGAAAAGTCTATTGACTGTTTATCAGCTCTCTGATTGGTTCACTGATCAACCAATCAGAATCAGAGGACCCCAGTCAGACACTTGTGATAACGTAGTCCATTTTGATGCATTGTGGTGAAATTGTTCTCTTCATTTTACTTCAACTCTGAAAATCACAAAGAAAACTTTTCTACAACATTTCTAATTGGACAATATTTGGTGTCCCAGGAATATTCAGAGGAAATAATGAAGCATGTTGTTGATGTGAACAGCTGATGTTGGATGACCTCTCTAAGGTCATTCAACAGTTGTGTTTTTAATCAGAAGGATTTTGAGTTTCTTTTTATTGGCCCTGCTGTAGCTTTGTCTTCATTCTGTCATTTGGGTCAAACTCTAAAAAGAATCAAATGAATTAGATATGAATAAGAGTCTGAGACATAGTGAGTTATTTTCAGTGGTTTCAAATGGGAGAGCAGCAGCAGAGTTTGTCTGACCTATCTACAGTTACTAAGGAGGCTGGGCTTTGAAGAGGATCACTTTCAAAGCCCCTGGGAGCTGTTCTGAGAAGGCGACTCCTGTCACGGCTGTAGAATGTCTGTGGATTTTAGCGTTTATTGTATGTCTCTCTTGAGTTTTTATTGTTGATCAAACTTTATCTGATGGGGAAGGTGGTAGTGCTTCATCTGGCCCTTATGTGGCTCATAATATCGGGTCTACTGCCCCAAAACGGACTTTGTTTGGAGCAGGCAGGCACCCCTACTCCCGGGATCACCTGATCCAGCTGAGTGGCCTCTCGTCGGACCCGCTAAATCCGTTCCTCTGAGACACCAACATACCACCGAAGTTACTTCAAGGGAGTAAACGAAAGCGGATACGGAGGAAAAGAGGCTCCAGAGGAGGGATCCGTCATTGGCTGAGGAGGAGAGGGTGCTGTTTACCTTTACCTGCCATAACGCTGACTAACGCCCGATCGCTACTGAACAAGACCGAAGAACTCTGCGCGCTGATCAAGTCCGATCCGGATTACCAAAGGACCAGTCTCTTTTGCTTCACTGAATCGTGGCTGTCTGGAGACATGGACTTTCAAATGGATGGATTCAGCACCATTCGCTATGACAGAGATGTAAGCCAAACACGGAAATCAGTTAGGGGTGGGGTCTGTATGGCTGTAAACAGAAACTGGGCAACCAACTACATGGTGCGGGAGACAGAGTGCTGTAAATACTATGAACTCATGACTGTATCTTTTAGACCACATTATCTGCCGTGAGATTTTTCACAGATCACTATCATTTTAGTGTATGTCCCAGGACCTGATTTTAACCTAGCTGCTGAACGAATCACAGAGAGCTACAACAGAGCTGTAGCTCAAACGGGAGAGCAGCCTGTATTTCTACTGGGCGATTTTAACAGGTGTAACATTGCCACACATCTTCCCAGCCTTGAACAATATGTCACAACTCCAACGAGAGGGAAGAACATGCTGTATCTGTGTTTTGGTAATATACCGGGAGCATACATCTCAAAACCACACCCACCTCTAGGTTTTTCAGACCATAACGTCATCCTGCTACTGCAAAAATACAGGTCACGGCTAAAGACAGAGGGCACAATCACAAAAAATATTAGGATCTGGAATGAGGAGGCATCTGAAACACTGAGGGGATGTTTTGAGCTGACAGATTGGGATCTGTTTTTTGATGACTGTGGCAATGATTTTAACAGACTCTCTGATGTACTCACCTCATATATTATCTTCTGTGAAGACACTGTCACCCAAACCAAACAGGTAACCATCCACCCAAACAACAAAAAATGGGTCACCAACAAGGGCGTCAGATTAGCTGGGGACGCTGGGGACATGTCCCCAGCACTATTTATTATGAACAATTTTGTCCCCACCACTTTTAAAATGTTTCTCAATTTATCATTTAAGAAGGAAAAAATGTTGGTGGCATATAACCTATTGTGACCAAAAAATGCCCACATAATCAACCGAAACATCCGAAACGATCGGATTCTGTGCGATTGTTTTTGTGATACATAGCAGGGCAGGCTACCAACCACAAATTTTTGCTCCTCTACAAAAGGTAGACTTGTAGTTCTCGAGACCGGTCTCGAGACCACTTTTTTGTGGTCTTGGTCTTGTCACGGCCTCGACAGTCTTTGGTCTCGGTCTCGTCTCGGTCTCGGGTCTCTTGGTCTTGCAATGTCTCGCACTGGCCGAGCGGTCTCGAAGGGATTTGTAACGTATAATATCCAGGCAGGCACAGTTTTTTTGTGACTTATTACGCGTTCTTACATGTGCGGTATGTGCTTTCAATTTAGGAAAAACAAGGTAAACAAAACTGTGTGACCATCCCCCTCCCGATTGTACACTGTGTTGAGCCCGTAAACGCCGGCCTGCGGCTTCGTTTGAAAAACCGCTCAGTCCGACTGTCACATTCTCCGCTGTCTGATGCAGCCACAGTCCACTCTGTGGAGTACAGGCCTGATATTTTCCATTTAAAGCGTGCCTTTTACCGTTGTTGTCTGTCAGTTATGTCATTTTGCAGTGCAGCCGATGTTCATGTGAACATTTGATCTAAATGCCTCCCGAACCGCTCAGCGTCTCTGGGCGCGCGCTCTTCCGTGTGCTGGTGCGCGTAAAGACGCAGACAGACGCGCATCGCAGGAACAGTGAGGGATCATCAGTCACTGTGAGTAATTTTATAATTCTAACGGTGTCTTGATAGTTCATGTGCGCACGGTTCAAGTGAACACAAAGACTTAAAAATGATGAGTCAGCCTTTTGATGATTTAAAACTGAATATTCTTCATCAGTCCAGCTCTGAGCCGCTGTTTTCACTCACTCACTGTATTCTTAATGATAAATTCATCCTGAAGTTTCCTGCATCATGTATTGTCCATGATATAAGAACAGTCTTTGAAGGATCAAGCTCCAAATACAATCTACTAGTACAGCGGTTCTCAACCAGTGGGTGGAGGCCCATAAGAGGGTCTCAGAGCTGATTTCAGTGGACAGTGTTCACTCATTCATTACCATTCATTAGACTTTTTTTGAGGTGCAGGGTGGTGTTGGAGGCTTGTTATTTTGTTAGATGACTTTGGGACTAGTTAATAGTCATGTCAGTCCTTAACAGCACTCAAGAGTCAATCCTCAAATAGTGTAGAAATAGTGATCATGCAATTGCCACACATATTTGATCTCAGCCAATTGATGAAAACATTTATAATGAGTTCACACACAAGAAATGCACTGTCTCTGTATTATTGTGCCTGTAGTTGAATACAATCTCATGTTTATACTAAGCAGCTAAACCCAGTATGGTGCTTATGTTCTACAACTCATGCAAGATGGCAAAAAAACTAGTTTTTTTTTTGGTCTCGGTCTCGGTCTTGAGCTGAACTAGTCCTTGTCTTGACTGGATCTGTCTTGGTCTTGGTCTTGGTCTTGTCTTGGTCTTGGTAGTGTCTTGGTCTCGGTTTAGGCGGTTTTGACTACAAGTCTAACAAAAGGTGATGCTCATGCTCAGGACATTGTTTCATTTCATAGCTCCTTCTCTATATATAATAGCCTAAAAATACGCTTTACAGAAGCACAAATAAAAATGCAGTGAACAATCAATTGATTGAATACGATTTTCAACACGTCATCAATCAATACACTGTAATGCAGTGCTTATTGTAATGAAACGTCAAACTGATGAATAAATAATTGTCCCCAGCACTTTTCAAACCACACTCAAAATTATGGTTATTGTCCCCAGCACTTTTAAAAACAAACTGACGCCCTTGGTCACCAAAGACATGAAATCCTGTTTGGTTGACAAGAAAAGGGCCTTTCGACAGGGCGACAAAGTGAGAATGAGGGAGCTACAGAAAGAGTTTAAGAGGAAGGCCAAGCTGGCCAAAATCAGGTACAAGGACGAGGTGGAGAAAAAACTGCCATCAGGAAATGCAAGACAGGCATGGCAAGGGTTAAACATCATGATGGAAAGAGCAACCACAGAGCACCGCTTGCAGAGCAACTCAATACCTTCTTCCCTCGTTTTAACAGTACCATCTCACCAATTACCTGGACCCCCCCAACCCCCAGCCCCCCCCACAGAAGCTCTTAACATCAGTGAACACCTGGTGACCTCTATCCTACGCAAAGTCAACCCCAACAAAGCCGCTGGCCCAGACAGGCTCAGGGGCAGGGTACTAAAAGACTGTTCAACCCAGCTAGGAGGAGTGTTTGCCAGGTTGTTTCAGCACCTTCTGGACCCAGGTATCACTCCCAAACACTGGAAAGAATCGACCATCATACCTATCCCCAAAAAAACAAAAACAAACGACTTGAAGGACTACAGACCAGTGGACCTGACATCCATCCTATGCAAATGTATGGAGAGAGTGGTATGTCATCAGCTGCTGGGAGAGCTTGAAGGCAAACTGGACCCACTCCAGGTTGCATACAGAACAAAGAGAGGCACTGATGATGCAAGTATCATGCTTCTAGACACAGTCACTAAACAAATGGACTCCACACATCCACACACGAGGATTTTATTCATGGACTTTTTATCAGCTTTTAACACTGTAAACAATAACATCTTGTTACACCGCCTCTCTGATCTCCAGGTTCACCCCACACTGATTTTATGGATAAAGAACTTTTTAATGGACAGACCACAGCATGTGTTTTTAAATGTTTTTAAATCCAGTTCAATTGTTTTAAAAACAGGTCTTCCTCAGGGCTGTGTTCTTTTACCCATCCTGTTTTCTGCATACACAAACAATATCACCAGCAGCAGAGACAAACTCACACTTTTTAAATTTGAGGATGACATGGCCTTAGTGGCACACATCACTGACACCCAAACCCTGACGCAGTACAAACAGGAAGTCGACACCCTGGTCCAAACATTTGCAGAGAACTCACTAGAGCTCAACATCACAAAAACTAAGGAGCTCTGCTGTGGGCCTTCAAGGAAAAACCCAGACTTGTTTGAACCCCTACAGATCCACGGTCTGGATGTGGAGCAGGTGGAGACTTTTAAGTACCTAGGGATGGAGATGGACACCTGCCTGTCATTTGGACCTCATGTGGACGCTGTTAACAAAAAGGCCCAACAACACCTCCACCTGCTCAGGAAGCTTAGGTCTTTTAGCATCAGCGAAAACATTTTAACTATCGTTTGCAAATCACTCATTGAATCCATTATCACCTATAACATCTCAACCTGGTTCAACTTTCTCACCGTCAAACACAAAACAAAACTCTCCCGAATAATAAACCTGGCCAGCAAAATCACTCAAACGGCCCAAGCCCCCCTGTCTGAGCTGTACTGTCGCTCAGTGATGAGGAAAGCCACCCTCATCACTGAGGACCCCTCTCATCCACTCCACCACTCCTTCAATCTGCTGCCGTCAGGTAAACGCTACAGAACACCACTGGCCAGGAAAAACATCTACGCAAAATCCTTCACCCCCTCTGCAATAGCTGTTCTCAATAACACAAAGCACTGATAGACTCCACTGTTTTTTGCTTTTCTCACATGTTTTTATATGTTCTTAAATGTTTATTTTACCTGCTGTTTTGTGTGTGTGTGTGTTTTCAACATTGTACATGTGTCGGGTTGCCTTTGGTGCCCAAGTGTAGATGGTGTTTTTAATTTAATCAAGCCGTGACAGAAGAAAAATTTCTTTTTTTTAACTGAAACAGACAATAAAGTTATATCTATCTATATCTATCTATCACTTCCTGTAAAGGGCGGGGCTTGACAAAAGGTCAGTTACCTCTGCTTGTGTGACAGCAAATGATTCATAAATATGAATCAGTGAATTAAAATGACTCCTTTCTGTTCAAACACCGACTTCACTGTCAAATCATCTTCATGAGATGAAAAAATGTTGGACCAGTTCCTCTCAGGGCCGCAGCACTGAACTGATATTAAAGCTCCAGACTGAGTGCAGGTGTCCAAGTAAAGACAGAGAAGAGCAGCAACAGTTAAACAGAAGTGTGTGCTCTCAGGTAGACTGGATCAGTGTTCTCATTTTGATCCACAGAGTTCTGGTCCCACAGGGCTTCATCCTGGGGCTTTGCCTCTGTCCAGGGGCCTGTTGCACAAAAGTAGGATTCAGGATAAACTAAGCTGGGCAAATCCAAAACAAGAGGGTTTAGGCTTAGTTGGTTGCACAAAGAACCATGTGAGGAAGAGGGCACAAGGATTCATCAAACCAGGTGTAACCAATCCTGGATCAGTGCGCGCACAAGATTCCTTAAACAGACCCTGCGATCGATCACAGAATCACAGATTCACCATGACAACAAGAGCGGCGTGCTTCTCTCTATCGGAGCAGGAAGTCTTCAAGGACGCATATGAGGAGGTTACAGACCTTAATAAAAAAGAGGAAACACCGCCACGGCGATTTAACAATGACAGGAAGCATGGCAAAGCATTGCAGACCGCCTGAATGCGTAAGTAGTGCACTGACACACACTCCATACTCTGCTGAAACATCACAGTATAGTTAATTAACATCTCTGAAATCATAGTTGTGCCCTGATTATGAATTTGTTGAACTGCACGTGAAACTGAAATTAAAACATCCATGTTTGCTCCTTATGATCCATGCCCCTATGCTGTTGGATTATATGTATGCAAGTGAGTGTGCACGGGTTTGTGCGTGCATGCAGAGCCGTCTCTACCTAATGTGGGGCCCTAGGCGAGATTTTACGTGATGCCTTCCTCCATCAGTGATTTACACATTCTTACATAAGAAATCAAACAGCATTGTTTTTACCATTGTCTTTTATTTATAAGAAAACATGTCACCAAATTCACATACTTAACAAATTACAAATACATACAAAGAAATTCTGAAATACAATATAAATACCCTCAGCACAAAATAAAAACCCTTTAAATAGGTGAAAAAATAATAGTAATTGTAATAAATTATAAGTACAAAATTCAACATCAAACAATTTAAATAACCACACAGTAAGCACACAATAACTCTATACATAAGCTACATTTACTCTATGCAATAACTGTACGTTAATATTTGAATTACTGTGAGCTTTTCTATTTTAAGAGTTAATAGTAAAGCTGGTTTTAATATAATTATATTGAGCGACATTTTTTCACAAATTTTGTGGCAACCCCCCGGGGGCCTTTTACCGATATTGCCTAATGGGTAAACAGCTCTGCATGCATGTGTACGTGGGTCTGTCATAAAATAACCACTTAAAGCCATGCGTGCCCATGTGCATGTGTGTGTAGATTAAACATGACTGGGCCAAAGCTGACATTCAGCAGGTGCCATTGAGGGTGATTTTGTGGATAGGAAATCCTTTCACAGCATTTAGGTTCAGGTGAACATGACTTTTTGATATTGTTATTTAATGAACATTGTGCACTCCTTGTGATGTGCACTGAGTGGTTTAATAGTCTACATCTTATAGTTTCAGGTGATCTGCAGTGCAGACTACCTGATCAGCAATGTTGTGGCAAACTGACCTCTGACCTCTGCAATCTACCAGCACCTATCACAAGGCGAGCCCCACAGCCTCTATTGATAACCATTTAACATCATGGCTGTGTGAAGAATGTCTCTGTTTCTGAGGTTATGATGATGATGATATTTTGTATTCACAAGTGAATTCTCAGGTGTGTTGCTGGGGGACGGAGCGTATACCTGCCAGCCTTTTCTCCTCACACCGTTTACAGACCCTCGGGGGGGCACAGCAGCCATACAACCATGCCCATGACAGGACAGGGGTTCGAATAGAAATGACCCTTTGCCTCCTAAAGGCACGCATTCATTGTCTCCAAAACCTGAGGGTCAGTCCAGACAGGGCGTGTACATCCCTGTGGCCTGTGCTGTCCTCCACAGTGTGTCCTGCCTGAGGACCCAGAGACCTCCAGAGTGTCCTCACACATAGACTGGGACAAGACTGCCATCTTCATGACGACAGTGTCCGGCTGTTCAGAGACCAATACGTCTCAAATTGTTTTAGTTATGCATGTTGTAAATTTAATTTAAATATGACCTCCAATGGCAGACAAATATGTTTTAATTTTACATTATTTTGTCCATTTATGCTGTTTATGCTGTATACGGGCCTGCAGAGAGGCTACTGCATCATTCATCTGTCTGTTCATCTGTTGTGTTTGGATTTGTCCTGTATTTATTTCAGTGTGCAGACATGTGGGGTGAATTATATACAGCCCTTTGAATGTGCATTTATTATTATCTTTTATTATTTATTATTATAAATGATAAATAATTGATTTTAATATAACATTATTACTATTGATTATAATATAATATTTTATAATAAATATTGTATTATTTATGCTTTGATTCTGTGCTTTCTGTCTTGTTGAGCACTGTGTGACTTCAGTTTTAAAAGAGCTGATGGTTTACCTGCTCTGATTTATCCTTATTCAATAAAGAAACACCATGTGACTCTTTGACTTTTATTTTTACTAAGATAGGATGTGCATTTTATTTATATTCTATGGACAACTCTTATCTAATAACTGCAATATCATATAAAGTCATAATTTTATCTCAAATCATTGCAATAAATGATCACAAATGTTTAAATAATTAAGGTAGGTCTTGTTAAAAGTGATAACGTTGTGTGATGGGCAGTGGAATAAATATTGGTTTCTGTTTGTGGGGACTGCTGACTGAGAAAAGGGATGAAATTAAATAAATCATGGAACTTAGCCTGGTTTGGAGCAGGCTCGCTCCGCAGAATAGATCTCCATGGTAACATATATCAAAACATGTCCCACTTCCCCCTATCCCACTTTTGTGCAACCACATCATGGATTAGTTGATCCAAGATAACTAAGATATCCTGGCTTAGTCCCTTATCTTGGTTTTGTGCAACAGGCCCCAGGTCTGCTCTGCCTGGACCAAAGTCACTGCTGCCAGAAAATAGGTGTAAACAGAGGCCCCTGTTCGTCCCCCTCCAGTGTGAGAAAACCCTGCACCATGTCATCATTGTGCTCCTCAAGTTTTTGTCTGATGAACATTTTCATATCTGCAGAGTTCATGATGTATTGTATATATGGCATCATATTTCTGTGTTACTGGCCGAGGGACTGCAGACATAAATTAACATTGTTGCTATAATCCAGCATATATACATGTACTGCTTTCTGAATTGATGTCCATGAATGTGCACTGTCCTATTAGATAAATAAATAAATTGATTAATTAATAAATATGTAAATTCTGGGACTGAGACTCCATGTGAACCCACGATGAGGGATTATTTTCACTTTATTTCAACAAAGCTTTTCTACTCTAAGGGCAGCACAGCAAGTACTGAGCGTGACTTACAGCAATGAGGTTGCTGGTTTGAACCCTGTGTTGAACAGAGAGTGTGGAGTGAGCATGTTCTCCATGTGCCTGCGTGGTTTTTCTCTGGGTGTTCCAGCTTCCTCCCACAGACCAGAAACTGTTTTTGTTCAGTGAATCAATACCTCTAACTTACTCTTGGTTGTGGATGATTGTGTGAATGTTTGTCTCTCTATGTGACCCTGTGATTGGCTGGTCCAGGGTGTACCAGGGGCCTCAATGTCAGCTGGGACAGGCTCCAGCCCCCTGACCCTGAAAAGGATCAGCGGTATAACAAAGTCGTGTTAGCTGAATATATTTGTTTGTCATTGACAGATTTGATAATAAATGACAGAATGTTCTGGAGGCTGTCCGTCATTATGAGAGAAAAAGAGGGCGGTCCAGTGTGCCATAATACTCCTGCAGACTCACACTCAAACCCTCACTGCTTTGCACACCACTAGATCCCAGAGGAGGTCGTTTACTCAAACAAAGATCCCCCTCAGAGTCATACTAGCCATAGGTTTAGGAGCTATGAGCCCTATAGGTCATTTACAGGGTTTTGGACCTGCCCGTCAGAGCATGTGAGCAGAGCAGAGAGCATGAGCGGAAGGAATTTGGCTGGAGCATGTTTTTTTTCAAAAAAGCTGGAGCGGCACCTTATCTTTCGCTCCATCCCACTCCAATTTCGCTCTGGTACCGCTAACACCAAGCGTCTGAAGCATGTCTCACTCAGAGTGCATCTGCGTGTAATTAATTGCTCAGCCACCCACACTGTTTTCTGTGGGAAATTGGATGTTTACCACTTGGATCAACACCACAGACAGCACAAAAGCTCTCAGACCTCAGTGCAGCTCACCTGCAATCATCTAATTGTTTTTTTATCCAGTGAATGTAATTCGCTTCCATATTAGAGTGAGCGGTGAGTGATTTGAGTGGAGCAGGTACAAATTTGAGTGAGCGGTGGCGCGGTAATGAGCTTAGCAGCGCGCATCCGCTCTGAGCAGAGGAGCAGGTGCAGGGAACAGCTCTGTCAGCGAAGAGCGGAAAATCTCACTGCTCCACTCCGCTCACATGCTCTGCTGCCCGTGCAGCAGGTCTGCTTGCTGCAGGATGTCCTCCCACATTCTTCATTCAGAGAGTCTTGCTCTGTTTCACAGCCCCCCTTCAGATCAGTTCTAAATAAAAAGTGTTTAAGGCCCATTTAGTTTATTTTTTAACCAAAACACATGGATGACTGGAATGCACAGATTTTCAGTTTGTCAGCTCATCTTTTTACCCACACAGCAAAATTGATGTGTGGGTGATAACATAATCCACACCCACACTACACACTGAGAGGTGGCCCAGATACAGCAATGAGCTAGAAAACACTCAGAGAGTGCAAACCTCAGCCCTAATGGCTGTTATCTGGATCACCACCAAAATCTAACCATTTTAAGTTGTACCAACATCTCCTGAAAATTTCAGAAAAATCTGTTTAGTAGTTCTTGTATAATCTTGCTAACAATCAGACAAACAAACAAACAGACAAAACAACAGATGCTGGCATAAACCTAATCTCTTTGGTAAAAATGAACTGAATTACAGCCGCTGAGAGAGACAATGCTTTAACTTAGACCAAGTACATTTGAGCGCATGTAAGTCAAACAGAGCAGTTATTTTTTTAAAGACTATTTTTGGGCATTTTGTGTCTTTATTGATAGGAGAGAGTGACAGTGGATAGGATTGTGAAAAGGAGTGAAAGAGAGCAGGGGAAGATGCTCTGCAAACTGGCCATAGGCTGGATTTGAACCGGAGCAGACAGAAGTATATGGGTTATGCCTAGTTGCTTATCACTGCGCCAAACCAGCACCTCAGAGCAGGTTTCTTCCAGGGTTAAATTTCACAATAGAGTTAGTTAGCAACAGCAGTATGAGATAAACACACAGCCAAAGATGCAAACAGGAAGTGATGGAGTACACTCACCACAGTATCTGGAAGCAGCAGTGAGCAGGGACAGACAGACATTTATGTTATCACCTTCCAAATGTTGAAGACCCTCCTGCAGGAAGAGTTTGTTGTTAACGCTCTGCTCTCTGACTCCTTCATCACAGCTGACAGACAGCAGGGGGCGCTCTGTCATGGATCAGACTGAAGAACCAGAGGAGGGGGCCCCTCCATCTAAAACCTCTCTGAGTGAAGAAGACCAGGGTCTGAGGTGAGATGAAGACCTGCAACCATCACACTCTGACACCATCATCATCACCATCAGTCCATTATAATTAATTTTTTTAATTCAACAGTACTGATTTAGAGTTCAGTTCAGTAACAGCTCACTGTGTCTGATGATGATGTTTGTTTGTATCAGGATGAAGAGACCACAGTCCCCTGAGCCCAGGTGTGTGTCCATGAAGAGTGACCGGTCTAAAGATCTTCCTATTCTCTTTAAGGTGGATCGACTTGATGAAGACAGGTGAGAATTTAGAGAAGTAATGAACTTTGACCTTCATGTTTTAATTACTCAGAGGTGATGAAGATGATTCTGTTTATCAGGATGAAGAGACCAGAGTCTCCTGAACCCAGCTGTGTGTCCATGAAGAGTGACCGGTCTAAAGATCTTCCTATTCTCTTTAAGGTGGATCGACCTGATGAGAACAGGTGAGAATTTAGAGAAACAATGAACTTTAACCTCCATCTTTAGTGCACACCAAACAAAGGCCACTGATCTGTGCCCACTTAAAGAGTACCTGGCTGGCCCACACTCACATTATTCCTTTCTGAATCATACTTGTGCACGCATACATCACTCCTGCAGACTACAAGACACATCCTCACAGCTGGCATGATCTTTAAGGGTCATTTTGATTATCCCTCATATCTAAAGGGAACATTTTTGTCCCCTGATGGTGTACTCTCTTTAATAATTTTGAAGTGGATATGCTTTTACTCAACTTATTTGGTATATGTGTGCATTTTTTAAGTAATTTTCCTATTTTAAACACAAATCCTCTATCACACATTTCTTCACTGTGTAGCTAATAATCATTACACAGAGCCTTAAAGGGGGGCACTTTTGTCCCCTTCTAAAATGCTTTAAAATATAATATGTTAAATTGTTTTTCAACTTTTTTCTTCATAAATCTAATTATCAAATATTCAATTATTTTCCCAGTTTTAACCCTTTCAGATGCCAATCTGATCTATTCAAGCATTAGCTTTGTTGTTTTAGGTGCCTGTATGTTCAATATATGAAGTGAAAAGTAAAATTTTCTGGATGGGATTATTACAGTCTTGGACATGTCAGTTATTAGTAACAGCATTGGTTTTTATGGATTTGTAGTTTTTATGCTAAATCAGATTTCAAAAACAGCTCCTATAGACATCCATATGATAAATGAAGTAAAAGGCAATGGGAAATTAACACAGACACATGCACACACACACCCACACACACCCTCTCTCTCTCTCTCTCTCTCACACACACCCCCACACACACACACACACGTACATGCACAGACATTCACACAGAGCTGGATTTCTTTGACGCCAGTAGGCCGTTCAAGTCACCTCTGCAGTCATATTGTGGGAGAGTAAGAATTAAAACCCCTTCTTGTATCTGTTTCATAACCCCCCGTGGGGTCCCTAAAAAAAATGAAAAAAGGCATCTTGCAAAACCCTTTGATCTCACAGAGGCCAAGGCAGATGTCAACACAAGCTTCTCCCATAACAAATTGCAAACATGTCCCGGGAACAGCTACTCTGTTTATGCAGGTGCACAATGTGGTAAACTTAGGAATTTAACAAGCTGAAGTGCGACATCCATTTCTCACTCACATGTTGGAGTCATAGCATGCCAATTCAATGTGAAACAAGCCCTGGGTCAAGTCCTCAAGTAGAGCAACATCTGTTTCTCCTCCTTTGCCAGTAATGACACATCAGATCCTGAATAGGAGGCCAGCAGTCTCATCAATTTTCTCGTTGTCATCCTGACTGCCATGGATGAAAAATGACATGTTGTAGAGGTGACTTGGACTATCTTTTAACCTTTTCTTTTATGCCAAAGACAAAGAAAATCTAGCTATGTATACATATGTGTCTGTGTTAATCTCCCATTGCCTAGTGCTTCATGTATCATTATTAATCACTGACATGTCCAAGACTGTAATAATTCCATGCAGAAAATTTTACTTTGCATTCAATATAGTGCAATTGTTCCGATGTTATTGTGTTTGTTTTTTTGTTTGTTTTTTTCAGAAATTGGTCGTGTCATCACATACATTTGCATTTAAGGAGTTAAATTTGGGAATAGGTTAGAATATTTGATAAATATGATTAGGACTGAAGTAGATTAAGAAATTTATGGAAAAAGTGGAAAACAATTACAACATATTTTGGGGCCTATTAGAAGGGGACAAAAATGTCACCTTTTTCAGAATGATTTTTTTTTTTAATTTTGACCTAGTATAAAAAATACAAATTCATAAAAAACAATATTGTTACTTATCTGTTACATGTCCAAGACTGGGTTCGTCTCTATCATAAATTCGTGTTTTTAGTCCCTTTGTCTCTGCCTGCATGGATGTTTGTATATGTATATAGAAAAAATATTTATATATATTTTTCTGAATATATGCGTATCCATCAAATGAAAAGTATGGCTTCAGTTTGTTCATTGAAAATGCCTTGAAATAACACTTATTATGAACTGACGCGATACAAATAAAGATTGATTGATTGACTGATTGATTGATTGAACACCTACAAGTAATAAACCTGAACATTTTTTTCATAAAACTTTTGATCAACTTCAGTCCTTAACTGTAAAGATTTTAATAACTTTCACAATTTTAACCCTTTAAATGCCAGTGAATATGATGACATCACTAATTTCTGTAAAAAAGTAAATAAATAAATAAATAAAATATATATATGTTGAAAGACACATCGTGTGGTATGGGAAAAGATGTTAGTCTGTTTAAGAAGGGTCAAATAATTGGCATGCATCAAGCAGAGAAAACATCCAAGGAGACTGCAGAAACTACTAAAATTGGGTTAAGAACTGTCCAACGCATTATTAAAAACTGGAAGAGTAACCATCGTCTTCGAGGAAGAAATGTGGTCAAAAAAAAATCCTGAATTTTTTTTTGGCCAGGCAAACATATATATATATATATATATATATATAAACACTGCCTGGCCAAAAAAAAAATGTTGCCACCAAAATAAAGGTCACACATTCTAACATTTCATTGAACCGCCTTTAGCTTTGAATACAGCACACATTCACTGTGGTATTGTTTCAATCAGCTTCTGCAATGTCACAGGATTTGTCACAGATCATAGCACTGCCCCCACAGGCTTTTACAGTAGGCACTAGGCATGATGGGTGCATCACTTCACCTGCCTCTCTTCTTACCCTGATGAGGCCATCACTCTGGAACAGAGTAAATTTGGACTTATTCCCTTCACATTGTGTGTGTGGAAATGCTCTTACTTTCATTATTAAACATACCCCTGAGTTCTACTGTTGTTTTTCTTCGATTTGATTTGGCCAAACGTTTAAGTGATCACTGATCACAATCATTCAGGATTTTTTTTTGACCACATTTCTTCCTCGAAGACGATGGTTACTCTTCCAGTTTTTAATAATGCGTTGGACAGTTCTTAACCCAATTTTAGTAGTTTCTGCAGTCTCCTTGGATGTTTTCTCTGCTTGATGCATGCCAATTATTTGACCCTTCTTAAACAGACTAACATCTTTTCCCATACCACACGATGTGTCTTTCAACATATATATATTTTATTTTTTTATTTATTTATTTTTTTACAGAAATTAGTGATGTCATCATATTCACTGGCATTTAAAGGGTTAAAATTGTGAAAGTTATTAAAATCTTTACAGTTAAGGACTGAAGTTGATCAAAAGTTTTATGAAAAAAATGGAAAATACTCCAACATATGATAATTTCAAGGCCTTTTAGAAGGGGACAAAAACATCCCCTTCTCAGAAATGAGGCACCTTCTGGTATAAGATCTGAGGGTTTCACAGGCATACAACTCTGTATGTTCAGGTTTATTACTTGTAGGTGTTCAATCAATCAATCAGTCAATCAATCAATCTTTATTTGTATCGCGTCAGTTCATAATAAGTGTTATTTCAAGGCATTTTCAATGAACAAACTGAAGCCATACTTTTCATTTGATGGATACGCATATATTCAGAAAAATATATATAAATATTTTTTCTATATACATATACAAACATCCATGCAGGCAGAGACAAAGGGACTAAAAATACGAATTTATGATAGAGACGAACCCATGGATGCCCAGATCATAAATGTTAAAGCGATTTAATTCTGATGTGGGTGCAGTCCAGTGCACCAATGACGGTGGGCAAACCTATAACACCAAGTATAAGTATCCTATAACACTTGTCCTGTAATTTGTAATTTTTCTTGATGTCTACATCCCCCACTGGGCACAGGAAGCCTCCACTTGTGAAAAAGCACAAGACCACAAAAAACATCTGTTGGACAGTCATAGCTCCACGCTGTGCAGTGTTGTTTCCTGGGATCCAGCAGTCTGCATGGATCGCCAACGCCATCTAGAGAAAATCTGTATCTTTCATTAAGGTGGTCATCAGGGAAGACCAGTGGGTCCTACCCGACCCTGAATACCCTCTCCCGCCCGAATGCTGTCTTAGCACGAGTGCTTCTTCATCTGCAACCGTCTTGCACAAATGGGCACACCATCGTCAGAGCAGAAAGGAACACAACATTGTGGGCCTTCATCTAGGTTATTGGATCACTTAACAAGGAGCGAGGAATACCTTTGCACCCTCAGGCCTCACTACTCACTTTTTATTGCCATCAAGGGATTTGATATACAGTATCTGGGAAACTGCATTTCAGGTACATTATGTACTTCTTCTAGTCTTAAACAAGGAGATATCACCAAAATATAATTTTACCTTTTTTATTTAATTTATCTTTTATTCATCTTCTTGATGAAAGGAGGATAATTATTAATATTATTAATAACAATACTCTATTCAAAATGATAAATTGTTGTATTACACTCAGCATACAGTATGCATTTAAGGCATAACTCACCTCCTGCTCTAGGTTTTTTTTTCCAGGTCCTGTTTTCTTATTTTTTTTATTAATATATTTACTTATTTTTTTTGTATGCAGTCTTGACATCTGCCAGTTGTATCTGCAGCTTTAGATGGGTGGCATAGAGCTGTCTGATGGCTTGTGAGTTCTCTAAATGACATAACAATTAGCACAGCAGGAGTTTTGCATAATGGAAGTGTTCTTCCATCAATACTCACTATGTTGCCAGGCTGGCTTTCTCCTGGTACAGCATCTGGATCCTGTAACAGAAATGACATTTAGGGCTCTAATTTCGTAGACCAGGCACAGACGCTGCACACCTGCCCTGCACCCCGCCTGCACTCCGCCAAAGGGGTGTGTCCAGGGCATTTTGCAATTTTCGTGCACTGCGCAGTCTGGCACAGCGAGGCGCATCCAAGCCTCCATCCCTCCCACCGGCGCAAGTGGCAGAGAGGGGGGAGAGAAGGCATGAGTGGGTTTAACACAGCCAAGTGTAATCATCACCAATCAAATGAACACCTCTCCTTGCCTTTAAATGCGCTGCGGGCAGGGCGCAGTGACAATTTCACCTCATCATGGACGAAGACAGGAGCAGCTCCAGGTGGCAAAACTTGTCCCAGGAGGAAACTGATGTGCTGGGGCCTCATTTATAAAGCTTGCTTACGCACAAAATGGGGCTTGAAAGTGGCGTAAGTCACTTCCCACGCAAAGGTTGTGATTTATAAAAATAAACTTGGCGGGACAATGTGCGCTTGGTACATCAACTT
The DNA here is from genome assembly GCA_037902135.1 of Cetoscarus ocellatus. Taxonomy (NCBI): domain Eukaryota; kingdom Metazoa; phylum Chordata; class Actinopteri; order Labriformes; family Labridae; genus Cetoscarus; species Cetoscarus ocellatus. The sequence continues at coordinate 681,728 of JBAMNC010001132.1, forward strand.
TGATGCTGGCTTGTGAACATTTTGGAGATGTGGGAAACTGATCAGGATGGAGAGAGTTTTTAGGGACCACGGAGATTTCCTGGCCCATGATGATGACTGGCTAAAAAGCTGATTTAGATTCCCCAGAGCAGTGCTCTTGGATCTATGTGCTGAACCGGTCCCAGTGTTAACCCCTTAAAGCCTGTTGTATCATATTTGATACATACCTTAATGATACCTCTTTCTAATCAATATGATCAACAAATTACTAAAAAAAAACATCTGAATACAATCAGATAAATGATAACAATGTCCTCAAGTGGATTATCAGTTGCCAAAAAAAACCTAATGTATCAAATGAGATACAAAAAATATATTTGTTAAATTTTATGGAAATTTTGATTGTTTTGGATTTCAGTAGAAAATGAAATAAACATTTCAGCTCCAAAAAATTAGAATTTTCTGGCTATACCTTGTGTTTTCAGGCTTTAAGGGGTTAAACAAAACCACACACTGGAACTGCGCCATCCAGGTGTGTATACAGGTACAGACCACTCAGGGGTTTTTGGGAACTGGCTCCTTCCAGTGGGAATTAGCCAACAGGTATGTGTTTGATATGATGAACAATATATAATGTTAGATTTTCTGTCTAAAGCCCCCTTTGGGTATGACATAATACAGTTAAATTCTGTTCTTAGGTCTGGGATATTGCAGCCATCCCTCAGCACAATAATGCCAGCCGTTTTGGATGGCATTATAAACATGACCAGTCGATACATCAGGGTTCCTTTCACTGTGGGTGAAAAGGCCAACATTAAAAAAGGCAATTTGCAGCAATGTCCGGTTTCCCAAATGTGATCAGCGCCAATGACAGTCTGCGCTCAGTGAGTGAAAATGAAAAAATGTGCCTACGATCAAGTGTAGAAATTATTTGCTCCTCAAACATGGTTTTGACAAACGTAGTGGCATGGTGACCTGAGTCAGCACATGACTCATTCATCCTGATGCACAGCTTCTTCGTCTTCTTTGGTTTCGGCAGACTATACACATCCAAGGTGTATCGCTGCCCCTCTGACGCACAGCCGTGTTGGGAAAAGACTGCAGGCTGGCGATGCAAAAACATTCATGAGGGGCCTTATGTCAGATCAAAGAAGGCACGCAGTGGCCACCTGGGGCGGCCCCTCCACCAGCCTCACGATGAGCTCAGCAGAGGACATCACGGAGTTTCCATCATGACAAATGTCTTTGATCTGACATCAGATGTGACGGGACAATTATACAAATGTATATACTGGTTCAGATGGTTATATTAAATAGTGGTTGCTGTGATTGTTTATTGCATTGAAATGTGCCTGACACTCTGAATACCTGCCTGTGAGGTTTTGGTGATGTGTGCGCACTGCGGGCCTGTCAGCCAAATTACCACTGCACTGGGTGCACTTCGCCTGCGCCGAGAATAGACCAGGTTGGAGCTGGCGAGCTTTCAGCCCACCTGACTTTTTGCGCAGTGTTTTGGCATGAAATTGTCACTGCGCCAAGCTAGATCTGTCAATACCTCCCCCCTGGTGCGCCACCACACCCATCTCGGCACAGCCGGTCTACCAAATTGCCAAATTGGCTTTGCATTGGCTGTGAAATTACCACTGCGCGGGGTGCACCATGCTCTGCCACCCTGCACCACTCTGCGTTGCGCCAGGAAACCAGAGCCCTTAGTGTGGCCACCACATGATGAGTTTTCACCATTGCGGATTAAAGGAGTACTACCACAAGCTTGACATGATACCTGAAGCCCTCTTGAATCTAGAGAAAAAGTCTCCTCATCACCGTTGTCCTGATTTGCTGCTGCTGTACTGGTGCCTTCCCCCCTTACCCTTTCAATGTGCCTCATAATGAAGCTAATAGAAAAGACATGCCAGGCATACAGTATGCCTTTGATAGAGTACTCACTGGATCAGTGTCTTCTGGTGTTAGTGGCTCCAACAGTGTGAAAGTCAAAGTCAGGTAGTCCAAATTGATTTGTTATGAATGGTTGGTTATGTGGAGATGGAAGAATGTACCTTGTATGAAGAGACTGGCATCTTGAGAGGGACATATATTTGTATCTGACCCCCCAGGGATCCCCTCCATCACAGGCCTGCCTTTATTTGGCTCCAAGGCTTTGTCCTCTGCAGGGGTCAGGTCAGCTGATGGTGACCCACCACCTGTGCCTTGATTATGTTTTTTATTTTTGTTTTGACTGCTGAAACAGTACAGACAATGTGTGAACAGGCACCTTCTGGATACAGTGTAAGCTTTTGTATTTTTAAGTATTTTCAGGGCACTTACTCTTATGCAGGATTTTCTTATATTTAATCCTGACTTGCTGCCATGTCTGCTTTTGCCCAGTCATGTTTAATCTACGCACACACACACAGTCACAGCTTTAATTGGTTATTTCATGATCAATCAGCGTCCACAAGCACACACAAACTCGTGCACACTTGCATACATATAATCAAACAGTAAGGATCATAAGGAGCACACATGGACGTTTCAATGTCAGTTTCAATTTCACATGCAATTCAACTAATTCATTATCAGGGCACAACTATATTTTCGAAAACGTAAATTAACTATTTGAACTGCAATTGTGATGTTTCAGCGGAGTATTGAGTGTGTATTAGTGCACTACTTATGCATTCAGGCAATCTGTAATGCTTTGCCATGCTGTCTGTAGTTGTTGTATTATCTTGGCTCAATAGGGTTCAGGTCTGGAGACCAGTCCACCACCTTTACCCTCAGCTTCTTTAACAAGGCAGTGGTCGTATTGGAGGTGTGTTTTGGGGTCGTGACAGGACAGATTCCACTCAGAACAGGCCTCGCCATGGTCTACCAAAGCAGTTGGTTGCATATTCTCAGCATCATATCCAGAGTTTGTCTTTGGGAAATAGATGTTTGAGTGCTGCCAGCATTGCTGCAGAGGTTGAAGAGGTGGAGGGTCAGCCTGTCAGTGCTCAGACCATACACTCCACACTGCATCAAACTGGTCTGCATGGCTGTCGTCCCAGATGGAGGTCTCTTCTAAAGATGATGCACAAGAAAGTCCGCAAACAGTTTACTGAAGACAAGCAGAACAAGGACATGGATTAGTGGAACCATGTCCTGTGGTCTGATAAGACCAAGGTAGGCCTATTTAAGTTCAGATAGTGTCAAGCATCTGTGGCAGCAACCAGGTGAGGAGTACAAAGACAAGTGTGTCCTGCCAGCAGTGAAGCATGGTGGTGGGAGTGTCATGGTCTGGGGCTGCATGAGTGCTGCCGGCACTGAGGAGCTACACTTCATTGAGGGAACCATGAATGCCAACATGTACTGACATACTAAAGTAGAGCATGATCCCCTCCCTTAAGAAGCTGGGCCACCGGGCAGTATTCCAACATGATAATGACCCTAAATTATACCTCCAAGACGACCACTGCCTTGCTGAAGAAGCTGAGGGTAAAGGTGATGGACCGGCCAAGCATATCTCCAGACCTAAACCCTGTTGGACATCTGTGGAGCGTCCTCAAACAGAAGGTGGAGGAGTGCAAGGTCTCTAACATCCACCAGCTCTGTGATGCCATCATGGGGGAGTGGAAAATGATTCCAGTGGCAACCTGTGAAGCTCTGTTGAACTCCATGCCCAAGAGGGTTAAGGCAGTGCTGGAAAATAATGGAGGCCACACAACACTATTGACACTTTGGGCCCAATTTGGACACTTTCACTTCGGGGTGTATTCACTTTTGTTGCCAGCAGTTTAAACATTAATGGCTGTGTGTTTGAGTTATTTTGAGAGGAAAGTAAATTTACACTGTTAAACAAGCTGTACACTCACTACTGTACATTGTATCAAAGTGTCATTTCCTTCTTGTTGTCCCATGAAAAATATAATAAAATATCTGTAGAAATGTGAAGGGTGTACTCACTTTGTGAGATACTGTATCTATGAAGCCCACGTTGTTTGCTGGACTCAACCTCAATAGCCAGTGTTGTGCATTTATGATCAGTGGACAACTATTCACTGTGTCACTTAATAATATTGACTATCAGAAATAATTGATAATAATTTACATTAAGTAATGGGATTTAGTTTACATTAAATCTACCTCGGGGCACCACCCATAAAGGGAAATGCCATCAATTTATTATTAAGTCAGTCTCATAAAGGTTACTGACTATCAATTTGGAACCATGATTCATAATTAATTTAATAAAAATAACCAAAGTTACCCAATCAATTGTCAGTCAAAAGTGAAGGATTTGGAGTTCTGCAGAGAAGAGGTTGGCAAGATTCACTCTTATGCAACATTAGCAGACCAGCAACTGACTTTGTGTTCAAAATCAAACCAAACATGAAAACATACGATATCTAACCTAAGAAAGTCCTATGTACAAGTGTGTATGAGTGCATATGTGTGTGTGTGTTCTTGTGTGACAAACAAAGGCAAGAAGGCTGCTCAAAGGCATTTACAACCAAGACCACATGGGGAGTGGTGGAGGTTAGGAAAGGTTTCTTTGTTTAAGGTTGATGCCGCTATATGAAGTGGTAATGTTAAAATACACAGCAGTGAGCTATAGCTTAAGCTCAAAGAGCATATTCAATAAATCAACGCAGTGATTGTAGAAACTGAATAATCCTGTGCTTAGCCGTGCTATGCTAAACTCTGTAAGGCCCAGTTACGTTACCAAGTCCATGTATGAAAAAGGTGTCCTTTTTGGTGATGCTCTGCAAAGTCCTGTACTGCAGGTTTTGCAGTTTCCTAGTGGGTTCCAGGCCGGTCTGGTCCCTCAGCTTCTGGCCCTGAAGACCACTGGTTGCTCATTTGTCCCTTGAGTTAGCAGCTTGATACTAACTCTGTTGTGTTGTTTCTAGCTGTTTCGACTGGGAACTCCTGTTCCTTAAGCAGGCTCTCGTGTCGCTGTTCTTAGGAGGATTGTGGTGCTACAGTCTGCGTTGAGCAGGACTGTGGAAGAAGTCTTGAGTTGTATTCCTGAGAAGAGACTGGAGAGGTTCTGTGTCTCCTTCTACAGGCTGGGAAAGAGCTGAGAAAGAGGAGCTCTGTCCCCTTCTCCAAATGAATCAGAAAAAGAGCGATCGCATGATAAATGGTAAATGGACTTGAGCTTATATAGCGCTTTTCTAGTCTTTGACTACTCATAGCTGCTTTACACCACAGGTCACACTTACCCATTCACATTCACTCACTGATGGTTCAGAATTTCTATGTTAGTTATCCATCAGTATCAGCTAACACAGACACGCCCTTTCATGCCCATTTACACGCCACTGACGCAGCAGTGGGAGCAACTTGGGGTTAAGTGTCTTGCCCAAGGACACATCGCCATGTGTCGCCCGGAGCTGGGCTTGAACCTGCAACCTCCCATATCACATAGCAGAGCAGGGTCTTATTGTCCTTATCAGAGGGTTCACACCTACGTGTGACCTCGGGGAGGGGGTGAGATGGTCAGCCAGCTGTGGTTCAGGCTTCTGCAGGGATATGTTCTTTTTAGAGCGCATGGTTCCCAACACCAGCAATCAAATGGTGACATGCGGCTATACATGTCATCACTGGTCTGATATGGGAGAGGGCCGGAGAAAACTACAGTGTCTGAAATCGTCGTTGATGTTGTAAATAAACACACCAACTCCACATTAACTATGGTGACTTCTGACTGACAACTGAGTCATTAGTGCCCACATGAATGATAATCTTTTTTCTTGCTAGGAACTTTAAATTTGATTCGATGTCGCCTGCTTGAGCCTCTGATACACCTAACTATGCCCACTGACTTCACTACCTTGAGGTTTCTCACTATAGAGTCTCCAAAAATCAGAGTTTGATCCCTGGCAGATGTGTCACAGAACATCTGTTAGAGATGTGAGTAGACTGGTGGGGTACCAAGTGAATCTTCAACTTACAGCTATGCTTTCTTTGGAGAGTGACTCAGTCATTGCCTCGCGGCTGCTCAGAGCCACCAGGGACCATGCAATGGCTACAGCTGGCAGGCTAACTACAGCTGTTATGAACCACACCAGAAACGAGGACCCAAATGCAGGACACGAGACTGATACGAGTTTCCAAAAATCGTGGTTTAATAACAGAAGGAGGTCGGTACACAGGCAGGCAAAAAACAGACAGGCAAAGGTATCCAAAACGCTAGGCAAAAGGCAGAGTCAAAATGGCAAACCAAGATCATAAACAGGCAAAGTCTAGACTATGAGAAAAGGCTGGAACGCGACACTAGGGTACAAACCAACTGGCAACAAGACAGGGGAAGACACAGGGTTTAAATACATGAGGTAATGAGGGTAATGGGAAACAGCCGGGGAAAAACAATCAGGGATCAGGTGTGACAAAGCCAAACAGGAAGCAAAACCTACGGAGACAAGGAAAGACAGGTGAATTTTCAAAATAAAACAGGAAGCACAATACAAGACACAGAACACAAAATACAGGATCATGACAACAGCTGCAAATGAGGGTTTTAGTCTCAGAGGTGCAGAGCTAAGAACATGCTAAGCTTTATACAATTACCAATATCAGTGAAGGAGGACAAGAAGATACTGAAAATATGGCACAACAAGAGCAAGAGAGGAGAAGGAGGAGACAGAGAGAAAGCTATAGTAGCAAATAAATGCTAAGCCAGGCTACGCTAAACCAAGATAAGAGCAGAAAACAGAAAATTAACTGAATTACTGTTGCTGAGAAACAAGAGAGCTTTAACTGAACCTTTCTACGATTGAGCATATGTGAATCAAAATAAAAAGTTTAAGAGTTAATTCGTACAAATCATTAGCAAGACAAGACTACAGATGGCATCCAGCTGAGACGGACAAAAAGCCAGTGTGTCCATCAAATAAAGATAATGTTATGAATGTTAATGCTGAGTCACTCTGATTATCTTCATACTGACTCATGAAATCTCCCTGTTGTTTTAATCAACAGAGTTCAGCTGGAAACATCTGGACTCCTTAGTGATGGACCCAAACAGCCTGAATCAGAGCTGGACTCTATATTTATGGTGAGAACATCACACCTTAACAAACTCCAGGACCTTCAGATTTGATGGTCCACCATCATCCAGTCTCTGTGTTGGTCTGTTTTAGAAGACTTCAGACTGTCAGATTATTCAGGCTGTGATCTACACATTTAATCTTCACTCTGTCATTGTTCTCCAGCTGCTGGAGGAGGACATCATTACCTTTGTGAAGAACCAGCTGAGGAGAATCTAGAGAGCTTTAAGTCCAGATTACCCAGGATGCTTAGAGGGTCAGAGCGAGGATGTGTTGGTTGGTAAAGATGAGGAGCAGAGGAGCTGCAGAGAGGCATTTCTGGAGATCACAGTGGACTTCCTGAGGAGGAGGAATCAGGATGAGCTGGCTGACCGTCTGTGGAACAGTAAGAACTTTTTCAGATTCAATACGATGGAGAGGGGAAGTGGAGGTTCACATATTTAAATCTGCTCCACTTTGATGTCCATCACCAACGTGTTTATAATAAAATCATTACAGTCCAGATCTGAAGATCTGACTAGCCCTCTGTGATGTCAGGACTTCATCCAGGATCCAGACTTTGATGTCATTTGTTGGTTTTTCCTTCAGGATCTCAGGCTGCACTGTGCCGACGAAAACTCAAGTCCAACCTGAAGCAGAAGTTCCAGACTGTGTTTGAGGGGATCGCTAAAGAAGGAACCCTGACCCTGCTGAACCAGATCTACACAGAGCTCTACATCACAGAGGAGAGGCTGGAGGGGTCAATGAGGAACATGAGGTCCGACAGATGGAGACCACGTCCAGGAGAACACACAGGCCAGAGGAGACCATCAGAGGAGAAGACATCTTTAGAGGACCACCTGGAGAAGATGGACCAAACAGAACAGTGCTGACGAAGGGTGTGGCTGGCATTGGTAAAACAGTCCTCACTCAGAAGTTCACCCTGGACTGGGCTGAAGACAAAGCCCACCAGGACATACAGTTCATGTTTCTGTTCACCTTCAGAGATCTGAATCTGCTGAAGGAGCAGAAGTTCAGCTTGGTGGAGCTTGTTCATCACTTCTTCAATGAAACCAAAGAAGCAGGAATCTGCAGGTTTGAGGAGTTCCAGGTCTTGTTCATCTTTGATGGTCTGGATGAGTGTCGACTTCCTCCGGATTTCCACCAAACAAGAACCCTGACTGATGTCACAGAGTCCATCTCAGTGGATGTGCTGCTGACCAACCTCATCAGGGGGAACCTGCTCCCATCTGCTCACCTCTGGATAACCACACGCCCTGCAGCAGCTAATCAGATCCCTCCTAGATGTGTTGACATGGTGACAGAGGTCAGAGGGTTCACTGATCAGCAGAAGTTGGAGTACTTCAGGAAACGATTCAGAGATGAGGAGCAGGCCAAAAGAATCATCTCCACATCAAGAAGTCCAGGAGCCTTCACATCATGTGCCACATCCCGGTCTTCTGCTGGATCACTGCCACAGTCCTGGACCATGTGCAGAAGACAAGAGAGGAAGGAGAGCTGCCCAAGACCCTGACTGAGATGTACATCCACTTCCTGGTGGTTCAGTCCAAACTGAAGAGCATCAAGTATGATGGAGGAGCAGAGACTGATCCTCACTGGAGTCCAGAGAGCAGGGAGATGATCCGGTCTCTGGGTAGACTGGCTTTTGAGCAGCTGCAGAGAGGAAACCTGATCTTCTATGAACCAGACCTGACAGAGTGTGGCATCGATATCAGAGCAGCCTCAGTGTACTCTGGAGTGTTCACACAGATCTTTAAAGAGGAGAGGGGACTGTACCAGGACAAGGTGTTCTGCTTCATCCATCTGAGCGTTCAGGAGTTCCTGGCTGCTCTTCATGTCCATCTGACCTTCATCAACTCTGGAGTCAATCTGATGGCAGAAGAACAGAAACCATCCAAGATCCTTAAAATCTTTAATGTCAAACCTGATCTGAAAAACCTCCACCAGAGAGCTGTGGACCAGGCCTTACAGAGTCCAAATGGACACCTGGACTTGTTCCTGTGCTTCCTCCTGGGTCTTTCACTGCAGACCAATCAAAACCTTCTACGAGGTCTGATGACACAAACAGGAAAAAGCTCACAGACCAATGGGGACACAGTTGAGTACATTAAGTCAAAGATCAGTGAGGACATGCCTGCAGAGAAGAGCATCATTCTGTTCCACTGTCTGAATGAACTGAAGGATCGTCCTCTGGTGGAGGAGATCCAACAGGCCCTGACATCAGGATGTCTCTCCACAGATGAACTGTCTCCTGCTCAGTGGTCTGCTCTGGTCTTCATCTTACTGTCATCAGAGAAGGACCTGGACGTGTTTGACCTGAAGAAATACTCTGCTTCAGAGGAGGCTCTTCTGAGGCTGCTGCCAGTGGTCAAAGCCTCCAGCAAAGCTCTGTAGGTGCACCTACCTGCCCAGGTTACATCAGATTTCTGTATCTTTACAAGAATGATCATTCACTGGTTGCTCTTTATGATCTTCTGATTCTTTTCTCAGGCTGAGTGGATGTGGACTATCAGAGAGAAGCTGTGAAGCTCTGTCCTCCGTCCTCAGCTCACAGTCCTCTGGTCTGAGAGACCTGGACCTGAGTGACAACGACCTGCAGGATTCAGGAGTAACATGGCTGACCGCTGGACTGAAGAGTCCACACTGAAGACTGGAGACTCTCAGGTGAGAATAAAAATTTTGACTCCTCCAGTCTCCCTGAAGGTTAAAGATCTGAGGAGTCACAGCTAGTCTGAGGGTGGATCAGGTTCCACTCAAAACTCTGCAGGAAAAGACCAACATGTAGCCCACGTTAACTTTAAAGTTCAATTCTGAACATAAACCAGTAACTAACACAAGACAATTTGGAATAAATTCTAATTCAGAAGAAACTAAACTCAGAAGAAGGAAATAAAAACAACTGATAACAATATTTAATAACACTCACGAGACTGAAATTGAATTCACCAAAATATTTGATTTAAAAAGATACAAAATCAAAATAAATAAAACATTTTTGAACCACAACCAAAAGGATGTGGTTAAATCCCCAACTGCAATTCAACTGTTTACTGTCACTTCAATCAGAATAATTTCTAATTTAGTTCAGAATCATAATCTGTTCAATAAAAAATAATTAAGTGCTTTGTGGTCGTTAAGTCCTTTGAAGGCAGGGTTGGTAATCATGGAAAATTAGCATGAATTTGAATGTAGCATCTCCTCAGGACTCCGCCAAGCCCCCCTCTCCCTGAAGCTCCTCCAAAGCGATGTCCCCGCTCACGTGCATGAGCGCAGCTGATTCGCGACCATCTGACTGATTCAACTCAAAACCAGTCCTCTGCATGTTGATTTGTTTTGCACTACGCCAAGTCTTGTCTCAGTCAGCGGTAAGCAGTAAGTTAAAAAACAAACATGGCAAGTTAGTTCGTACTGACAACCATGCTCTCTGCCTCCATCCTAAATCAGGGTCTGTGCACGCCGGCAACATGTACGTGGAAGGTGAGCAGAACGGCAGTACGGGATTTTGATTTGTTTTATAAATTGGGTCCCAATCGCTGTGATTGGTTGTTGTTTTCCCTGCTTTACTCCTGCCATAGACAGCAGCTATTTTTCGCTCTCTTTAAGAACACATCATGCATTGATTGCCATCTGGACATAACAATCATTTTAACCAGTATAACAAATAATTTATCTAAATCAGATTACCAATCCTGCCTTTAAGGAAAGTCAAAAAAGGTCCAGATCTCCTCCTGAACTGGTAGATGATGAGGATGCTGATGATGATGATGATGATGATGATGGGGTTTGTCTTTAGCTCACCTCAACAATTGAGGTGAAATAAACCCTGGCTTGTATAAAAAGACCATAAATGTAAGATGTGTGATCTTTATTATTACTTCCTATTTTCTTAACATTCCTTCAAACGATCACCTCACTCTGTATATCTGACAGACAGCTGCATGAGAGAACATACAATCATAGTTTACCCAACTTTTTATTTTTTACAATTCATCATGATTTGAATAAAAAAAGTTTTGAATTCAAGCAGATGAATTCATCCAAAGCTGAGCCAAATCACTTACCAATTCAACTGATCAGAGAACTGTTTCATCTGCTGATCCCCACAGTCAATATCACTGTCAACATCAATTCATCGGCTTTTCTGACTTTGAGAGTATTTATTTAGAAATAAAGAACTTTTTGGAAATAAATCGCTGTTGTTGGTCTCTGCAGCTCAGTCTCATGCTTCTCTCTCGGCTCTCTGTTTGAACTCCGTCCTTCCTGCTTAAGGCGCCTGAGCAGCAGCGGTGATAGGCTGCAGAGATCGCTCATGATCAAAATGGGAAAAAAACTTGATTCTGAGAAACTGTGAAGCTTTTTTTTTAAATCAAGTAAAGAGGAATACAAAACTTACAGTGACCATTTCAAACCTGGTAATATTTATCTTTTCCTTTCAAAAACCAAGAAGACATTTTCATAATAAAACATTTTAAATTGAAAATTTTAATGATTTTAGTGACCTGGGTTACAAACAGCTCTGAGGCCTATCAGGAGGGTCAAAGCTGTTAGACCAGAACATGTCTGAGTCTGTGAAATGATCGACCCAATCAATCAGCAGAACATCCGAACCATTCCTCATTTTATAGAAACCAAACTAGGACAGAGTCCTTAAATCTGTGGTTTTCAGCCCAGTCACTGAGGGGTCTACGCTCACAGCAGCACCTGGAGCCGGACTTGTTCTTAGCTTTATCAGAAAAAGAGGACGTTTTCAGTCTGCTTTTAGAAAGGGGGTCTCCCTCCTGAACCTGGACTATAGAGGACTTTAAAGGAGGTGGTCCTGATGATTTAAGGCTCCTCCTCCCAGACTACTTTGTGCTATCTACTTAGCGTAGTTGATTGCTAGGCTGCTTGCAAGAAATTGATATCGGTGATATTAACCGTAGTTAAGCTGTACTATTACTCAGATTTGGAGTACATGTACTCAATTTTGGTCAACTAGTGGGCGAGCAGACTTTAATAGCGGAGCAAAAAGTGTCATAAGTACTACTAATAAATTAAAAAATGACTACTAGTAAACTGTTTTGGGTCTACTAGTACGACTAGTAAACTTAAAGGGCCCTAATTTCCTGGCGCAGCGCAGGATGGTGGAGCCTGGTGCACCCCATGCAGTGGTAATTTCGTCCAGCGCACTGCCGTTCACAGCCAATTTGGCAATTTGGTAGACCAGCTGCGCCGAGAGATGGGTGTGGCGGCGCACCAGGGGGAGGTGTCGACAGATTCAGCTTGGCACAGTGACAATGTCGTGCCAAAAAACTGTGCGGAAGGTGTGCTGAAAGCTCGCCAGCTCCAACCTGGTCTAATGTCGGCATGGGTGAAGTGCACCCGGTGCAGTGGTAATTTGCCTGACAGGTGCACAGTGCGCACACGCTGCCAAAACCTCACAGGCAGGTATCCAGAGTGTCAGGCACATTTCAATGCAATAAACAATCACAGCAACCACTATTTCATGTAACCGTCTAAACCAGCACATATATTTGTATCTATATTAATTGTCCCGTCACATCTGATGTCAGATCAGAGACGTTTCTCATGATAGAAACTCAACCTGACGGCAGCTGGAAGAGTGACGCAAACTAACGAGTTCACATCTCTCAGCCAACCACAAACAGCCACATCATCTGATACGGAGTATCCGGCTTTTCTCATCTCATGAAATTCAAAAGAAAAGAAAAAAGAGAGAGACGCTTGCTGAACAAATGTAAGTCACTCTGTGTCTTAAGGATTTACCTGTGATTGTCCATATTTCTCTGTTCTCATCTTTATTCTTAATGTGATATAAAAAGATGGAGTACATCATTGCAAGAAGGATGAGGAGGAGATATCGGGAAAGAATATGTCCCCAAAGGTTCTGCTATTTGGCGATGACAGACCAGGAATGCAGGTGGATCACAAGCATGATGAATGGATCAGCCTGCCGCTGTGTTTAAATGTCATTATCACTTAATTTTGTACTCCAATTTATGACACAGGAACAGATTACATCTGTCTCCTGAGGTGGTCCAGACGGTGACACGCATCGTGGCCTCCGATGTGCAGCCCGGTGGCCCCTGCGCTCTCCCTGTTGCTGTAAAAGTGACAGCGGCTCTGACCTTCCTCGCCTCCAAGGTGAAACTGTCACTGCGCCTCACTTACGGTGCATTTAAAGGCGAGGAGAGGCGATCATTTCATTGGTGAAGATTACACTCGGCTGTGTTAAACCCTCTCACGCCTCCTCTCCTCCCTCTCTGCCACTTGTGGCGGTGGGAGGGACGGAGGCTTGGGTGCACCTCGCTGCGCCGGACTGTGCCGTGCACGAAACTTGCAAAATGCCTTGGACACGCCCGTTGGCAGGCTACGAAATTAGAGCCCAAAATGTTCACTAGTACCACTAGTAAACCTTATATGCTAATAAGGGGGCAGGAAAAAGCAAATTCAGGCTTCCCATTGGCTTTTGCAAACATTACAACCAATAGTAATACTACTTTAAAAGTGATACCAGTAAAAACTCAAAGCTTTACTTATAGTACTAGTAACTAGTAAGGTATACTCGAGCACTAGTGAGCCAACAATCTTTACTAGTAAAACATTTTTTTTGTTTTCTAGTACTACTAGTAAACTAAAAATATCTCACTAGTAGTACTAGCATATTTTTTTAGTCTACTAGTAGTGCTAGTGAAGCCAAAAGATGAACTAGTAGTACTAGTAGACTTAATCCAAATAAGGTTTAAGGAATTATAACCAAATCCAGCCCCCTGATTAGTTGTAATATTTTTGAAAGCCAATGAGAAGCATAAATTTGCTTTTCCTCTCCCCTATTAGCATATAAGGCTTACTAGTAGTAGCAGTGAACATTTTTAAGTCTGCTAGTTATACTGATGACCATTTTCTTCATCTAGTAGTAATAATTGTGGCACTTTTGGTGCACTAGTACTAATAGTGACACTTTTTTCTTCACTAGTACTACAAGTGACACATTTTGCTTCACTAGTAAAGTCTACTAGCACACTAGTTGACATAAATTGGGTATATGTACTCAGAATTCAAGTAATAGTAGAGCTTAACTAGGGTTGATATCACCGTTATAAATTTCATGCCCAAAAAGCTTTCCATATTATTGTGTTCAGTTGAATGCAGTCAGAACACAATTCAGCAGTTTTCAGTTATCAAACAAAAGTACAGTTCAGTTTATTTCAGTAGCTGTGTTATCCGTTACCTGTCATCTGAGTATGTGTAACAAAATTACAAATAAACATGTCGTAAATATTGACTACACAAGTGTTTGGCCCCGCTCACTGCTAAAGAAATGACTTAAAACAAATTATTATAACAAGATTTAAATTATAAATTACACATGGGTTATTTTTGCCTCGTGTGGAAACTTGACATCATAATACAAAAAGAGGTTCTCTTTATAAAATAAAAAGGAAAAAATGAAAATAAGGATATGTAGTAATCAAAAACAGGATACTCAAAGAATACTTGTAATAGTTAATCATAAAATGAATTGATTAAAAAAAAATGGAACAAAGATAAACTTAGCCGATGTTAAATAGCCATAGAAATGAATGTGGGTCATTTCTGACCCATGTTGCCCATCAAAGGGTTAAGAAGTTCATTAGTCCACAGGGATGTCAGAGGTAATTATTAAAGACATTTAGACATCATATTTAATCAAAGTCTTCAGCTGTGAAGTCTATAGAGACACAGTCAGGATGATCTGATGGTCTTCCTTCACAGTTTTAGGCTGCAGTGAGAGTCCACACTGACTGTGTCTAACCAGCTCAGACCCTGATGTGGGACATCTGCGTCTCCCCGCCCACACTCAGACTGATAAACGCAGTTCTGTGTGTGGAAATGAGCGCACACTCATGTACTTACAGGAGAAGTAAACATATAGATCCTGTTTCTGATGCAGAAGTCTGAAAATAAAGAGCCATCCACCGCCTGTCTCACTGAAACCATGGTCTGACCTGGTTAAGAGGATCCACTCAGAGCTCTGAGCCCAGACAGACCCTGGATGGGGACAGAGGGGAAGGTTTTCTGTAGAAACCTCCTGATTGGTGTGGGCTGGAGAGGGAGGCTATCTCAGGACCCTCAAGAATGAAGAACTGATCACAGCTTTGGTTTCTGTCTCCAGGTTGGACCATGGTGGACCGCACAGACTGAGACCTGGTCTGAAGAAGTGTGAGTGTTTTTACTCTTTGATTTAATGATAATTATTCAACTTTTTACTCCTCATGAACTTTTCATTTGGAGGATTCTCTCAGAGCTCCAGGGATACAACACCATCAGGAGGATAAACCATGGAGACATGAAGGTCAGAGGTCATTAGTCTGAGGAACAGTTGACATGATCAAAGTGGATGTGAGGAACAAAAATCAGCAGAGATGGTGTGATCCGAGAAATGTCCTCCTAAAAACAAAGCTCTGTGGTCCTTCTTCAGATGTCTCAGCAGGCTGTGGGGGCCTCAGGTGGTCAGGGGGGTGTCCCTCAGCTTTGGAGCAGCAGACTGGAGGGCCTGATCTCCAGTGTGGAGTTTGGAGATGTTTGGTGTTTATGGAGCAGAGGTTTCTGGTGGTGGTCTCTGGGGTGTGTAGGTCCTTCAGGTCTGAGGGAGCGTGTCCATGGATGCACTGAGGGGTGAGCAGAGGGATTTTAGGTTCAGTCTGGAGATGTTCAGGGGGCCAGAGAAGAGTCTGAAGGATGGGTGTGATGTCCTACATGGTTCCTCTCATCAGGATCCTCTCACTGCTGGTTTGTGCACTCTGGAGCTTGTGGAGATCCTTGGTGGAGATCCTGATGAGAGGTGCACTGCAGCAGTCCAGCCTGGAGGAGATAAAGGTGTGAACAAGTTCTTCTGTCCCTGATAGAGACAGAGGAGTGAGTGAGGTTTAGCTCTGCTCCTGAGATGGAGAAATCAAACTTGTTCACATAGAAAAATGGAGCAGAGTTTGGGATCAGAGGTCAAACATGGCCGACTCAGCAGGAGATAAAAGCTAAAACCATCAGAGCTGACTCTGAACCCTCAGGCTGATGGAGCGTCAGCTCAGATGATTGTAGATGATCAGATGATGACCTGCTGCTGTGATGTTTCTCCTTCTCTCCATCAGGGGCCTGTGAGCTGGAGGTGGACACAAACACAGTGAACAGAAGACTCAGACTGTCTGAAGACAACAGGACGGTGACATGTGTGAGAGATCGTCAGTCATATCCTGATCATCCAGACAGATTTGATGATCTTTATCTTCAGCTGCTGTGCAGTTCTGCCCTGAGCGGTCACTGTTACTGGGAGGTCCAGTGGAGCGGAAATGTTGATATATCAGTCAGTTACAGAAGAACCAGGAGGACAGGAGGCAGAGCCGAATTTGAGTTTGGATTTAATGATCAGTCCTGGAGTCTGAACTACTCTGGTCATGGTTACTATGTCCGTCACAATCAGAGAGAATCATCCATCTCCATCTTTTCTTCCTCCTCCTCCTTCTCTTCATCCTCTGGTAGAGTAGTGGTGTATGTGGACTGTCTTGCTGGATCTCTGTCCTTCTATGAAGTGTCCTCTGGGGGACTGATCCACCTCCACACCACAGAGACCACATTCACCGAGCCCCTCTACCCTGGGTTTTTGTTATGGTCTGCTATGGTCTCTGAGTCCTCTTTAGTCCAAATTAGGGATCGACCAATTATAGGCTGGGCTGAGTATCAGCGCCGATAATTGGCATGTTGACGCATATCGGCATTGACCTTTTTTTTAACCGATAGCCAATAAGAGATCAATTTAAAACTGGGTTATTTTAGCTCTGATGCAGCCCCGCTGCTCCGTCTGCTGTCTCTGCTCTGTCTCCAGCATTGTCCCACCCACAGCACCATCTGATTGGTTACACGCAGAGCCACAGTATGGCGAACAGCCAATCAGCAGTGAAAGCTGTGCCTGCACACAGTGCTGCTGAAACACACAACGGAGAGGAGAAAAAGTTTTGCTGAATGGAGAAGGCTCAGTGTTGTTCCTGGAGCCTTGGTTTCTAAGATAAATTAAGGCAGCAGACTCTCCTGAAATTGCAATAAACATCCCAGTCCTCTACAACTCACAACTACCAGAAACATTACTGTGAGACCATTAACGTTTTATAAACGTACACGGCAGCTCTGCTCGCTCGCAGTCCCTCCAGACATGCCTGTTCATCACTCCAAACAAGGCTGCTGATAATATCAATATGATAGTGATAGTAGAAGTCTGTGTGTGTGTGAGTGAGAGTAAAAACATGATGAACTCAATACAGTCCAGTTTTACCGCAGGGAAACAAGCTGAGGTAAAGGCTGACTAGCTTTTAGCATAACCATAGCCCACCAGCAGTGTTGCCAGGCTTTTTGACTGAAGTAGGCAACCAGGTAGACAAAAACAAGCTTAAAACAATGAGATATAGTCCGGCTTTTTTTATTATTATTATTATTTTTAAAGGGAAATCTACATAAAGTGTGTTTTAATTTTCATTTACATAACAGTTCAATTTTGCAGTGCCTTTTTCACTGTTTGGCTCTTAGTTTACTTCTTCAACATCCTTTTGTTTGGAGGTGGAACATCCTTTTCTTTATACAGAAGTGAAGGGAGGGGCTCCTGTTATTTATAACTCAGTTATCCCTGAACAGTCTGTCTAACCTTGATTTTTGTAACCAAACAGACATAGTCAGGCTTTTAATTAAATTTAATGTTGATCCTCTACAGCTTTATTATGGTGAAAACAGTATAAGCTACATAAGAAATAAACTTAATTCTGGCTATAAGGATTTGGTTTTAGTGGAAACATAATTTTTGCCCCTCTTTTTACAGTAAAATTTACATTTACATCCTAAGAACTTCTAAGATGAAATACTAGCATAAATTATTAGATGATAACAAAAATAATGTCAGAGATATCTGGGAAATACTCAGTAATGTAATTAAAAATGGTTCCACTCGGATAACTTACCCTATTTTTCCATTGTAGAGAGTAAAGAAAATTACAATATGAACGAGGTTGCTAATTGTTTTAATAAATTATTTGTTAACATTGGACCAGAACTGGCAGAAAAATTCCCTGATGCAGGAAAAAATGATGAACATGGTCATAGTTTGATTGATGGAAATCTGACTTCAATGTTCCTAACTACAGTGAAGGAGAGGGAAGTAATTGGGACTGTACTTAAATGCAAGAACAAAACTTCAGCAAATTCTGATGATATTGATATGACTTTAGTAAAAAAGGTTATTGAAGGAATTTCTTATCCACAAAAAAACAGACCAGTCTCATTACTCCCACAGTTCTCAAAAATTATAGAAAAAATTTCCATCATTTGCCTGGATAAGTTCTTTTAGTCAGTAAGTTGGAGTGATACGGAATTAGGGGTAGAGCACTGGACTGGCTGAGGAGTTATCTGACTGACAGGAAACAGTTTTTTAAGTTTGGTGACATTTGCTCCTCATGTTTGGACATTTCCTTCGGTGTCCCCCAGGGGCCCTAAGCTATTAATTCTTTAAATAAATGACTTTTGTCAAGTGTCAACACAGTAAAAAATTGTTCTGTTTGCTGATGACACCAGTGTTTTTTGTTCTAGTAGTGATCTTTCAGTCTTAATTCAGGAGATCAGTACTGAATTGAACAAAATGAAGCTATGGTTTGATAAAAATAAGTATCACTCAAGTTGGGGAAAACAAAATTAATGTTCTTTTGGAACTGTAGAAGAAATACACAAATGCAGATTAAGCTGGATGGGGTGGGCATTGAAAAGGTCAATAAAATCAGATTCCTAGTGTAGCAAGATCAAACTCCTCCAAAGAACAAGGATGCCTTCATTCCTTTCTCCTCTCTCTAAGGCCTGGTTGTAATTTACTAGAGACATGTGAAGCCATAAAGTCTCTCTTTATTTCCCGCCATCTACGACCAACAGACAACTTTGTTGACGCTAAAGATGTATTTATTGGCCTGAACTTCCTGGACTAAACAATGATTGGCCAAGACCAGATAAGGTGTTCGAACAGACTACGTTCCCAGGGACTTAAATAATTCTGTTCTACTCCAAGAAGATTCTTCTGTGACACCTAAGATGACTTTTGACCCCTCCTGGGTAGTTGGACCCCTCATTCCTGGCCAACTGTAGAAAACAGATGTTTTTCAACCAACAGAAAACCACAACCTTATAAACTCTTTAACGAAAGAATGGACACATCTAACAATGTGATATTTGATTCTGTCATGAAAAATGCATTCTGATGATGTGATGTCTGTTTTTCTAACCCTGAAAATGCCGAAGTTATGAATATAATGCATTAAACTTCTTAAAGCCTCTTCTGAAGCTTTGCCTTCTGACGAACCAAGAGCACCCCTCAGTGGAAGACTGAGCAGAGAACTTTATCCAGAAATGCACTTGCTATCTCTGCATTATTGTTTGTTCTATTGATGAAATGTTTATTACACATTTTCTATATATTAACTTTGATAGCATAGCATCTCAAAGGCCTACAAACATATATACCTAAGTATTAACCACATGTATTTCGTTTGTTTGTATTTTTTTTAATAAGATTGAATCCTCAATTGGTGATGAGGATCTTTAGCAGAGTAATAGTCTCTGAAAATACCTCTCCAAGATTATTTTCCATGAGCAACTGGATAAGGTCCACAGCACCACAGCAGGCCTTGAACTCCTCCTTGCTGTAGATTAAGATTGAGCTCTGTCTTCAGCTTGCTTTAGTTGAGCACTGGGTCGGCCTTCAAGGTGCTGCTGAGAGAATCTTCAGGAACATGGTGTGGTACTGTGTGAATCTGTCATTAAAAAATACTTGGAAAAATACATTTATTACCAAAAGTTAACATCAGTATTTACTGAAAAAAATCAATAAAACAGCCAAAGTTTAACCTGCTCCCAGAAAATAAAGCTGTAATTTATGTCATTTTCACCATTTTAAGAACATTTCTTGTGTCACCTGAACAGTGTCTTATTTAATACACGATGTCTCATGGCTCAAGATTGTAAACACAAACAGAATCCTATGTACCACTAAACTGATAATTTAAAACTAAAGGTAAAACTATGTGTTTCAGTTTTTGGTATAGACTAACTGTGAAAAGTATGAACAAAACAAAACAAAAAAAAAAAAACAATTAAGAAAAAAAAAGTCAGATACAAGCATGCAACACAAGAGGGTTTTCAGCAAAACTACTTCAAATTTCAAAAAGTGAAAAAAAATACACTTTACATTACAGGAGTCTGTTTCCATCTGCTGGAGCTTTTGAATACTTTAACTTTGTACCGTTGTGTGCAGTATTCAGTCAGCAAAAAACACCAACAGAATGTATAATTTTTGTATCCAGATAGAACTTTTTATTATAGCAATTAAACATATGGTATACAATTATATATAATGACAATACTATATATATTTATATTGATATTTATTATTTTTTATCACATGTTTAGTTGCCAGAATAAAACTACAACATTTAAAGATAAGATATACATTTTGTTGGTCTGTTTTCATTGATTTTATACTGTGCACAATGGTACAAGCTGGAAAGACACAAGGTAAGTGTCAAATCTAAAATCTCCAGTAGATTAAAAATAATTCTGTAATGGACATACACCTAAGAGGTAAAGAATTTGTGACGTTTACACTTTTGAGACTAATAAATCCCCACTGTTTTCACCAGTCAATTGCAACACATAAATTGATAGCATTATCAATTCTTCTTTTTCTAATTTTTCAAAGGGTTTCACACAATATAACAGTAATATTTAATGAGCAGTGCAATAAACCTTTGCAATAATCTACATGCATTTGTGTATAATATTAATATTACAGTTTCTCCTATCTTTAATATGTTTCATTGAACTTCAGACTTTGTGTGTATCTGTTTTTACTCTTCATTAGTGTACATTTTTCCTACTTTGCCATGATTTTTAAAACAAATATTTTTATAGGTCCCTTTATATAATATTTTCATCAAAATAATGTATCAAATTTGTCAATTAAATTTAAAATGAACTTCTAGTAGGGTAAAAACAAACTTACCCACCCAATAAAGACCCCAGTTCCTACTAAAATTATGTTGTTTTTGTAAAAATATGCAAGAATTAAAAACTATATAGATTTTTTAGAACTTAAGTCTGTAAAAGGATAATGTTCTACTGATCAAAGCATTTACATCCTCTTGGCAAACTCATTTTGTGGCTCCTGATCTACGGTTTAGTGCCATGTGTGACATAAAATGGAGAGTTTTGCCCCTGAATTATGTTATGTCTACTAGGAAAGACACATCCTAATCTAATCTTCAGTGCAGCATAGCCTCTTACTGATTTTCTTCTCCAATGCAATCTCACCTCTTCTGCGATCCTCTGACAGATCTCTGGACGACGCCTCCTCGGTGCATGGGAGCGTTGGTCGGACGGGTGAGGGTGCGAGAGATGCTTGCGCATGCGTAAATCATATCTGCTGTGGTGACGTGTTGATATGATTGACAGCGCTCGTTGTCCAGTCACACGAGAAAAGAAACACCAAAACAATACTAATTCGCTGCCAGTCAAAGTGGGAGTGTCCAGGGCACAATTGCCTGCGCCCCGGAGTCAAAGTTGAAGCTGCCAATCCCAAAGACGCCTCAGGTCACATGCTGAGCAAAAGTTTAAGGACTTGCATAGACACCCATTAGACCAGCGCCGCTCCGTACGTAAACTATGTATTCACAACAGAGTTACTAAGTAAAAACATTGTGAAACCCCTTTTATTGAATGGTGACAGGTGCTGCTGACAGACTATTACTATGTGGTAAAAATAAATGTTTTTATCCGTTATTTTTTATAATTTAAAGACAAATTATGTCGTGTTTAAGTAGACTTTCTCTGTTGAATTTCGGAAGGGGCGGCGCCCCAGCACCCCCTATTGATAAGCCGCCATTGGAAATAACCCTTTTTACTCTTCAAGGACAGAGAGTTTTGCATTTCGAGTTTTAACCCCTTTCTGATCATTTCACCTCTTCACCTCTCTGAGAGGTCTGTTTGCAGACTTCCTCTCCCACTACCTTTCAATTTGGGCCAGAGACAGGCAGAGCCAGGAACAAAGATCATTTCTTTAAGACTTTTATTCCGTGGAAGGACCCTAAAACAGAACTACTTTGGCTGAAATCAGGATTTATTAGCCAAAGATCATCCATTAAGTCATTTGTGGAAGGAAATGCCACAGCCACTAATCTCCTCAAACCAGTCTCCCAGGTTGACCTGCTGACCTTGCCTGAAGGCAACTTACTACTGTTAATGCTTGCTCTTTTCATGGATCACAGCGCCCTCTTGTGTAATAACTTGTGACAGCTGCTTCTCAGAAATATATGTCACGCTAGTATTAATTGTCTGTTTTGTTTTATTTCATGTTTAGAATAAGATCTTTATACCCTAGGCTTGACAGTATAACCTATAACAACAAAGAAGCCTATGTATTTAAGTTTAATCATATATATCACTTGTTTATTTGTGTTTTGGAACAATATAATGGTTTAAATGTTTTTCTTACTATGATACCACAAGTGTTTAGTATCATAATATCCGCTATGAAATTGTTTTTCTTTTTATGTGTGAGTGGTTATCAAAGTTCAACTTAAGTTTTGGACAAATTAGAAGTTGATAAAAGTTTGATACCGCTTAGATGACTCCTCCCCGACATGACAACGCCCCAGAAGTAAACAGGAGACAAAAGACTCCCGCGGAGCCCCGCTCCTCAGTTGTCCAGTCCAGTCCAGTTTAGTCTTTAGTTGTAGTTTTTGTCTAGTCTTGTCCTGTGTCTGTTTTAGTCTTGTCTACGTCTCTTCTCCCTCTTCAAGTCTTTCCTTTGTTTTTTATAAGTTTTTGTAATGTGCCTGTATTTTTTCTTCAGAAGCCAGTTGTAACTCTCTAAAGACATTACCTTAAAGCAAATCACGATTCTTGTTTATTTCCCTCTGAGGTGTATCGTGAGTCAAGCGATTAGCCCACTTTGAGATAGATAAGAAGATCGTCCCTTTTTTATTATCCTTTTTATCCTGCTGATCAAGACCTCTAAGATCCAGTTCATCCGACAACCAAACCTGCAGAAGTCCAGCCTAAGACGTCACACCACTCTCTAAACTATTGGACCATTACGGGTCGGGACCTTTCCTCTCTGGATCCATGGCGCTGAGCAGAATTTGGGCCCATCTGCCCTTTTGAAAATACATTGGACCCAAAAGTCCACAAAGCCGGCAGCTCAGGACCAAGAGGAGCCCCATCCAACTCGAATCTACGTCACAGTAGGACACAGTGGTTCTAAACACTTCAGATGGGTTTTGAGTGTCTTGGTTTATTCTCAATTCATTAACTACACCTGATTCGACCTTTCCCAAAATCAGTTTAATTCGTCTAGTTAATCCTCAGTAACCACTCAATATACTTAAATATATCTGTGTAGTGTTCATAACTTCTTTCATTATTCCAAGCATCATTACAACTTTCCCATTTATTCTTTCTTAAGTTTTGTCATATAAAGTTTTAATAAACACTTCTTAATTTAAAGTTCTGTCTGTTGGGGTCTGTTCGGAAGGTCTGACATCCCTGTAAAGAAAACTTTCACTCAGGTTTATGATATTGATTCAATTTAAATGTTAGCTCTCACGAATGTGATAATTCTTTAATAAATAATAGATCTCTCAATAGATCACATTAATCTTTTCCGAGGTCATAGCTTGGTGGTGCCCCGATTATAATCCTAATTCTAGGAGAAACTTGAAGTTTATATGAATATGAATTTTTATAATTAATGTCCATAAATATCAAACAAATTATCGCAGCAGTTACCTTATTAGTGTACCTGATCTGGACCACCAAATCAGGCCTCTTAGCCTTTTGCCTGTCTGTATTTTTGCCTGGAGTGTTTGCCTGATTGTGTATCGAACTTAGACTGAGAATAAACCCTGTTTTTTGGATCATGAACTGCAGTTGAGTTCTTTTGTGCCACGAAGGTTCTAAATCATGGCAATTTATTTCTTGCATGTTTGAAATAAACTACTACTACTGCTACATTTGTGTTTGGAGTGGTAGAAAATAGTTTGTATAACTTTTGAATTGAGTTTATATCGGTAGTAGGGTGTGCATCAGATCCCTCCTGGCTGGGGAGCACAACAAGACCCTGGTAACACCCTGCACTTTTTGTTAGAATTTTAAAACAAAGATATCTATTGTCTAAGATAAAAAAAAAAAAACTTAATATGTTGCAAATCTGATAAGCTGTTAAACATATCCTTAAAGTCATATAAACAAAATCATATGACACCAGTATTTTTCCTTTTACTGCAGATGAATATCAGCTCCAAATATTGGTTATCGGCCTCCTTGACTACTAATAATTGGTATTGGTATCAGCCCTGAAATGAACATATCGGTCTATCTCTGGTCCAAACCTGCAGGTGATTCAAAGACCTGAGATGTCTTGTCCTCTGCAGCATCCCCTGAAGAGACTTCTGTTTGTGCTGACAGGATTAAAATATTTAAACAGTTTACTACACCAATACTTATTCATTAAACTGATGAAATGTTTTATAAACTAAATTATATACATATTATCATAATAATAAATGTATCGATCAGTTAAAGTATTTTTTCAACTACTGAATATAAATTATCGGATAAATATATTCATAAACCAGATAAATTCATTTAATTAACTGATAAATATATTTATCAACCTAATGGATATATTTATATACTTAGATATATTTATGAAACTGAACAAGTTTTACCAAAAATTGTTTTAACATTAAATTTGATTTTTATATTAAACTGTTTTATCAAATTATAGATTATTATTAAAGAGACAGAGATGAGCAAGCCTGCATATAACAATACTGATTTATATATATTTATTGCACTGATCAATAAATTTATTACACTGATCAGTACATTTATTACACTAAGTAAATTCATCTACATTTATATTCACATTGAAATCAGAAAAAAAAACTTTTTATCAATAATAATCTTTAAAACATATTTATTTTTATTAACATAAATCATGTTAAAAATCAAATTCATAAAATTACCAGGACAAAAAACAAAAATAAAGACTGAACCAAGTTTGAAGGTTAATTAAAACATTTGAGTTTGAAATCAGAAAAACATAAAATATTAAACTAAACTCATTTTATTTAACTCTTTAATTAAATTATAGTTAATATTTTGTTGATGCTCTTTATATTAAACCGTTTTATTAATTTAATATGGTAATAATGATGATTAATAATATACAGGGCATGTGGGAATGAGCACCAGAATAAGTAGCCAAAACATTAGGTACCCCTGTATGTTCAGCATCCAGACACCACTCCGAAAACAAAAAGAGCAGGGGACAAAAAAAGAGGAAAAAACAAACAAAACCATGAATCCAGAGCAGATAGGGATGTATCATGTAGGACATGATTCTCCAACAAGCTCAGAACCTCCTCAAGGACTCTTCACACCCTGACACACTCTATTTGAGCTGCTGTCCTCAGGTAGATGGTGCAGATCAATCCAAACAAGGAGCAACAGATTTAAGAAGAGTTTTTATCCCACAGCAGACACCACAGTCAATCATCATCCCAGGTTAAAACAGGCTTTAAGGATCAGTGCAGTATTGACAGGATTTGTGCTTGGCTGTGTGGGCATGGTTAAGGCTCATTTATGAAGTTAACCATTGAAGAAGGTAACCATTTTATAATTTATTTTAGAAGTTTTCTAATTTATTTTAGCTGGTGCATAATTTATTTTGGCCATTTTATATTTATTTTATCCAATTTATAATTTGTTTGAAACATTTTATAATTTATATAAGCTGTTTTATAGTTGTAGCTGTTAAATAATTTATTGTAGCTTGTTTATTTTACACGATATAACTCCTCTGACAAATGTTAAAGACTTGAAATAAAATGCACCAACACTAACTCTAACTTCACTAAGTTCAGTGAGCTGCAGCGGGTCAGTCAGAGGTCACTGGAGCACAAACTTGATTGAACTCTCCTGAATATTAAGAGGATGGCTCGCTCCTGTAATGACCCTGAATATAAAAACAGACAAAAACAAATGGTGGCCGTACTTTTTTCATGGCTTCACATGATCCTTTGACTCTTTTTTGTCTTGTTGTTCTGAATATGGACATCAGGACTCACCCCTCTGCAGAGACAGAACATTGTGTTTGCACATTTTACTGAAATGGTAAAACAGGCCCTGCAAACATGATGTTCTGCAAACACGGTTTGAAACTGAATTATTTTGAACTCAGAAATTTTAGGATGGCTTTAAAAAGCTTCACAGTGTTTCTGTCATGAAAAGCACAGGTCCAAGAGACTGAGCCAGACATTCTTTCACTCACCAGACTTTTTATTAGGTACACTCCATTCAAAACTGTCTGTTAACTACAATCAAATATCTCCTCTGACAGCCTGGTGGAAACTCCACAAGATGACTAACTCCACTTTAGCACCATCACTCTTCACTCCTATCAGGCACAACCCCGACTTCATCAGCAATAAAAAACATTAAACCTAAATACATGGAAAGATGAAGGAGTCTCTCCCCTCAGACATATCTTCCACAACAACACCCTGGTTTCATTCCCCCTCCTGGTCCAGAAGTTCAGCATCCAGAACAATCAGTTTTTGGAATATTCACAAGTTACATCATCCATTCAATCAAAACTGAAAAACAAACAAACAAACAAAAAAAAACTTAGACCTCCCCCTTCAGCTTCTGCATTCATGAACATCTCCCCAAAAAACTTCTTTCAAAAATATACAAATTAATATCACAGACTGACACAGCACTCTCCACACCCTCACTGCTCCCACTGCTCACTTCTGGTCCCAAATCTGAAAAAACATCGACTTTATGACTAAAAATGCCAGTTTACAGCTCATACAATACAAAATCCTCCACAGAACTCATCTAACTGGTCAAAGAATGCATAAAATGGGATACTCGTCTGAAATCTGTTCACACTGCACACAAAATGACACAGACAGCTCCATCCATGCAGCCTGGTACTGTTCACCTGTCCAACAATTCTGGAAAAACACCACAGACCATCACAAACATCATGGGCTGCCACATCCCACTCTCCCAATCCCCCTGTTTATTAGGAGAATTATCTACGTCTAAACTGGACAAGGCATACAACCGTATACTTCTCACAGCGCTAACTATCTCCAAGAAAACTGTCCTCATGAACTGGACATCAAGGAAGTCCACAAACATCACACAGTGGAAAAACCTGCTCATAGATGACATCTCCCTGGAAAATACAGACTTCTCTTTCAATAAAAATAATCTAAACTCTACCTGGCAACCATTCATTACTTTTTTATAACCATAACCTGCTCCCACAGCTGATCATTCTGACAGCACACTTTTATCACATCAACAATTACAGCATAAAATCAGCTTCATCTCCATCCCTCCTATTTCCTGTTTTCTTTCTTTGTTTTTTATTTATTCTTCTCCCTCTTTGCCTTCATGGTTACAAAATTTCAAACAACTGTTGTAACTCTTACAACACCCACACGGAACACAACTGTGTTATTATAAACCTGCAACTTCCAATATTTACAAGCAACTTTTCAAAAAAAGAAGCCCAACGTTGCTAATAATAAGCAGACCGGCAACTATGTTCATAAGCCACAATCCTTAAAGGGAACCCTGACTATGAAGACAAATAGTCATAAATATGCTTTAATGCTTATCTAACACTAGAATGTGTGTGCTTAAAAAAGCACGAAGAATTGTTATTTCTTTAAAAATCGCAATTTTTGTAACCTGTGGACGCCACCATTGTTTAACAAGCGCAATGCATGCCGGGTGGATGACGTGTATGGGTTGCACTGTGCCGAGCATGGAGACATGCTTGAGGAAATGCCATAGGCAGGAGACGCTTGGTGTTCTTCTGCGAGGATGTCAACAACCGACTCCTGCAGATGTAGCTGATGGCGAACCATCGAGCATGACCACGATCACAGAGGAAGCTGACGACGAGTCTGTAGACTTACGGACTGCTGTGTTGACTGATTCATCTGCAGGAGTGAGTTGTTGACATCCAGCATCTCCTGCCTATGCCTATTTCCTCTAGCAGACTTCCCTCGTTTCCCGAGGACGTTTTGTCTGTTTGTGTGAGAAAACTGTAGACAAGGCATTTGGCTTTAGTCTATGTAACTAGCAGTGCCTGTGAGTTCTTTCAGCAGCTTGGCTTGGCTAAAGGCTTCAAATGCATCTGGAGAGAAGTGGCGAGAACATAGCCGTGGGTCCTTTAGAAGTTGTGCACACCCACAAGCGATTTCCCACTCCTGTCTTCTCTTCTTGTCACTGATGAAGCTGTGTAGACTTACATCACTCCCCTCGTTTCCCTTTGACTGAAAATTGCACCCAAAAGTAGCACAATGTGGCATTATTATGGTATCCTCGCTCCTGATAGCCAGTGAGTAAACGTAGCGGCTCGGCACGGTGCAGCCCTATAACTTCATCAACCCAGCATGCATTGCGCTAGTAAAAAAATGGCTGCATCCGTAGGTTAGAATTTGTGTTATAAATTGAGATTTTTAAAGAAATAACAATTCTTCGTGCTTTTTAACAACACATTCTAGTATTAGATAAACATTAAAGCTTATGTATGACTATTTGTCTTCACTGCCAGGGTACCTTTTAAATTTAAACTAAGACCACTTGGCTAAGGCAAGAAGATGACTAAAAAGGCTGCTTCTGAATGACCAACTCCCTGAAGACTTCAAGATATTTCTGTGTCCTAACACTCGAGTGTAAAAGTGCTTAAACTTGCTTTTTCACATTCAGCTGCACAACAAGAGACTCAGAGATGAGCTCACTGTCTCTGCTGATGGACATTCACTTGGACTTTGGCCTCAGGACTCCAAAGGCCATTCTTGGTAAACAGCGCCACCTCCTGTCAGACACTGGAAATGCACCCAGAGCACAAATAGGAAGGATGAAATATGTACCTAATAAAGTGGCCTGTCAGTGTACTCTATATATTTCATGTTTCTATTAAAATGCTATTTTTAATACAATAGTGCTGTTCTCACGCCTCTCTTCCTGACATCAAGGAGCTAAGATGCAAGGAAAGGACTCAAGTGAAGGTGATAGGATGGACGGAGTGATGCTGTGCAAAGCCCCTCCTTCTTTATTTCTGTGGTTCAGGATCTCAGAGTGCTGCATGAGTCCATTAGGGGGCGCTGTGACCTCATGTCTTTGACAGGTCAGAGCAGTTGGTCATATTGTCGTCCAGAGGAGTCAAACTAAATCTCCTCCCTGTTAGTAAAGAAGCCTTGGTGTGTAAAACAGTCCCAGGATTTAAAGCCCCCCCTCTTATGACACACTGTGATGTCACAGTGGTAGAGCATTGTGGGAGCTGCCACAGAGAAGACGAGCCAGCATCCCTAAAGCCCTTTTCACGCATGCAGCCTCATATTATCAGGATAATACCGGCTCATTCTCAGCAGGGACTATGTCCTGCTGGACGGGGGACAAGTGGTGGAGGGGGACAGGGGGGTCAAACATGTGTATGAGGTCAGAGTTCATCATATGAGAGAAGAGCAACAATCCATGTCCTAACTTTAGGGATACATGTTAAAAAGTGTCTGAACACTGAAGAGAGAGCTGAGAGGAGCTGTGGAGCTCACAGAAGTGAATCTGAAGCAGCGTCACTACGTCCACCATGATGACTCCAGAGAAAGAAGCTGCAGAGTTTTAGCTCTGTGTCCAACAGCAGCTCAGACGCTCTCTGGATGCCCAGAGAGCTCATGGTGATGGTTTTGGAGCAGATGTTCTTCAGAGCTCTGATGATGTGCACTGGAAACAACACTTTCAGATGTACAGACGCACATTTGAGTTTGATTTTCTCTCCTCACAATCAGAGACAACACGTGGATAAAATGCAAGAGGGGCGAGGAAATGACCCGGGTAAAGTCTGAGTGAAAAACTCAGCTGTTAGCATTCACACATGTGGATCAGCAGAGTAGAGTCCAGGTAATTTCAGGGTTTTTTCAGGTGTGAATGAGGTTTGAAGCTCAGAGGCTCTGCTCCTGCTGCCCCTGTGTGGACTGTATTTGAGGATTTGTGCGTCCGTGCAGACGTGAGTCCAGAGGATTTATTCCTGTTTCAGAGTTTTCTCTGCTGTGTGGTTTGTATGAAGCTCTATATGTGTGCAGTGTACTTCTCTGCTGTCTGACACCTCCACAGGCGTTCAGAGAGCAACATACATGTAACAGCTTCTCCTCTTGCTCTCACGGCTACATTTGACTTTTATTTGGTCCGTGTGTAAGTTTGTTGTTTCCTTCAGTCTGAGCTCTTTTCTTACTGCAGTTTTTAGTCCGCTGTGACTTCACTGATGCCTGTTGAAGCCCCTCTGATGTGTGGCTCATGCTGGACTGGTGGGCGCTGCTGCAGGTTCAATCCTGTCCACTAGAGGGCGCTCTCTAGCACAGGACAGGTCTGGAGGACAGGAGGAGCTGATTGTCCTTTTGTTTAGTGAGGTCTTCTTCTGGATGTAGACTGCCTTTATGAACTTCCTGGTGCCTTTGTATTCTATAGAGCAAACTTTGTGACAGTCTGAGTGTGAATGTTTGATTTGATGATGAGGGATAAGGCTGATTTCTACAGTTTCTAGGGATGTGACTTTCAGGATGTTTGTGTTGTTGCCTGCTGCACATTAATGCTGCAGAGACTTGAGCTCATATTTCTGTTTCTATGCACAGAACCACACCTGCTGACAGATACAGTCTCATTTGGGAATAAGTGCCATGTGTGTTGCTGCACCTTTATCACTTTTTTCTTTGTTTTATTGTAACATTTTATTTTCATTTTCTGAATAACATCGATACATCAAGTGAAGAACGACAGTTGTGACAAACATACTCCCAATGAGTAAATAAGACAAGCAAAACAAATCAGCAAGGACAACATAGACACTGTACCTACATCCACACAACACATGAGAATAAAATCAAAATAAAATAAATGAACTAAAAAAAAATTGGAATAAAATGAAAATAAATTAAGTAAATGAAAAAAAAAAAAAGAAATAAAAATTAGTAGCCAAGATAAAATAAATAAATAAAAATGAAGGAAGGAATAGAATAACCTGTCGAGTAAAAATAAATAACTGAAATGTAAAAAAAAAAGTGAAATAAGATAAATAAACAAAATAAAAATAAATAAATTAAATTAAATTAAGAAAACAAAAAATAAATAAACAAAATCATGATAAATAAATTAAAATAAATAAAGAAGCAAAAAATAATAAACTAAGTAAAAACACACTAACTTTGAATTTTAAATAAATAAACTGTGAAGTAAAAATAAATCAATTAAATAAAAAAATAATGAAAATAAACAAATGAAATAGAAATAAATAAACTCTGCATCTTTATCTTGAAGTAATAAAGTGGAGAAAGCGTTCCTGACATCTACATTCTGACTGATGGACCAGAGTGAAGGCCCATCCTCAGAATCAGCCATCACAGTCCTTCAGACCCTCCTCCCTCACACCGGGAGACATTTTCCCTCCAGACCACATGCAGCAGTGGACGACTGCAGCTGATTTAGAAAAGCCTGTTGATTCTGACTCATTTATAATTCATCTGTGATCAACTTCATGTTTAATCATTACTCAGTCACTAACATGATATCAGCTGTTCTCCTGTGTTCCTGACATGTGACCTATGACCTTTAACGTTGTGACCCTCTGCTCCCTGCTGTGTCTGAGTGACCCCCGTCGACCTCCAGAGCCCCAGAATGACTTTCACTTCTGTCGTTTATTTTTGTTTTTTTGGCTTCATAATGATTATTACGGAGCCCCTAAGGTGCCACGGAGAAAAAAAATATAAATCGTTCGCACGAGATAGTAAAACGTGCGCACGTTTAAGATAAAACGTGCGCTCGATTTAATCATACAGGCAAGCAGCAACAGACAGCCGGGCTCATCAGTAGATGGCGGTAATGCCCCATAATATTGTGGTCACCTGCCGGTAAAAACCAAGAAGAAGAAGAAGAAGAAGACAGCCGGGCTCGGTTGAAGCATCCCAGTAACCAGCCAACGTTAGCTGTGTCTGTGAATGTAGGAGTGCAGGGTATGTACAGTCCCTTAGGCTATTTATCAGTACCTTAAATAAAAGCTGCACAACTTTCAAGACTCAAGCAAAGCTCATGTCTTGCTGCCACCCACTGAATAAGGTGGAGGGAGTTAGCCCCGACGTTAGCTACCACTTCGCCTCTGTAGCAGCAAACAAGTCCCCCCTGTGCATCCCAGGTCAGGACACTGACTGAATCTGAGTACTCCTTCCGCCGGCTGAGCCTGTTGTCTTTTAGTATGCGCAGCAAAGTTCTCCAATTTAGGATTATTCCATCTCTCATGGCAAGAGCAGCAAGAATGTTATTATATGACATTCCGAGGTGGAAGTAAAAGTTAACCAGCTCACTTCTTCTCTCCATTGTGTGTGTGTCTGTAAACATCTGACGTCAATACGGGAAGCCGTAGTGGACAAGGACAAGGACAAGTCAAAACGTGGTAAATAACTTTATTTCGAGCGCACGTTTTAGCTAAAACGTGCGCAAGAATAAGTATTTTGTGCACACGTTTTAATATATCGTGCGCACGTTTTACTATCTTGTGCGTACGATTTATTTATTTTTTTCTCCGTGGCACCTTAGGGGCTCCGTAGATTATTGAAGTTCAGATGAATCATTATTTGTATTTGGTATTTCATGTTCCTAAAATAACTCTGCCACACTCTGCTGATCAGTGAACCAATCAGAGCTCATGGCAGCAGTCTTAAAGATCCGGGTTCACCCTCAGACACAGCGGGGACAGACGTGCTGGGGGACACGTTTGCCTGTAACTGGCATTAAAAAATCAGCAGTCAGGTTTGTTTCTGACCCTGATGATTGGGACAAAGAAGACGGAGAAGGCCAGCTGAAACCACAGACCCTTTTTGATTTTCTGTCCCCCTCCCATCTAGACCAGAAGGATCAGTCCTTTTCCCAAATCCTGCACCAGGAGGACCTGAACCCAGTTTTCCCCTTTCACTCCATTTGTCCCCTCAGAGAAAAAGGACTCTTTAGTTTTCCTTAAAAGACTAATTCATATATATTTTTAAAGGGCCTCATACTGTTGTATTTGACTGATTGTGTTTAAATTGTATTCTTTGTGTTGAAAATATATTTGATTTATAATATAATTTATTTAAAGTTATTTCTGCCTTTTTCATGATGTCACACACTCCTCTGAGCTTCAGGAGACAACCTGAAGTTAATTTCATTGAATTATTTTCCCTTTAATCATATTTCCTTTTGTGTGCTGAACCTAAATTACTTTAGTGAATTATTTCTGAAACTTAATCTGAGTCAATGATTAGAATCATATTTTACTTGAACTGAATTTAATTTACATTAACTGACAGTTAAACTGAAATTGATGTAACTTGACTAAAAGTGTTACTTAGATTAATTGACTGAATCAAAAGGTTAAATGAATTTGATTTACCAGAACTGAAAATAATTGCTTTCATTTAAATGAATATACTTTAATTAAATAAGTTCATAATTCCTTAAGTGAATTAAATTATCTTTAACCAGCCCTAAGCTGGAATGAGGTTTGCACTAATCCTTATGTACTAAAACCTAAAGTGTTTAATATATTGAAGTCAGATCTTTGAAAATTGTGAATTTTCGTTTAACAAATAAAAATAAATCAACAGTCCAGTTGTTGTTTATACTTCATGTGTAGTGTTATGTAGGACTGGGAGAGGTATCGAGTTTTTTCAACTATTAACATATTCAAATAAGATATAAGTTTAGACTGTTCCGTTTTGATCAATGAAGTTGTTGTTGTGCTACACTGAGACACATCTTCCTACAGAAACTGTGGAGGTGTTCCTCTTAAATGCTGTGACTCCTGGGCGTGATATTTGTGTCTCCAAGACAGAACTACCTGTCCAACAGGTTTTCTTACTTTTACTTCCTGCTGCTGTGGCACAGTTGTTTTTCTCTGATCTGAAGTTTGCCGTGAGTGATACTTCACGATTTCTTGAATTAAAAGGATATTTAGGAGCAGAAGGAGGACTTCTCAGCAGGTAAGAGAGCATGTTAATGATCTGGAGATGATCAGAAAGCTCAGACAGACTGAAGATGTTTTAATCTGGAGATGATCAGAGGGTTCAGACAGACTGAAGATGTTTTAATCTGGAGATGATCAGAGGGTTCAGACAAACTGAAGATCCTCTGATGATCATGTGATCATGGAGCAGGTCCTCAGCCTGTTTTTAGATCCTCTCTCTGGTCGTCCTCATCAGTGACCGTGAGTTTTAATCCTGAAAATCAGAGGTCAGTCAACATGAGCCTGTGTGCTCACACCCAGGAGCTCCTCAGGAGGGACAGAAGTTCATCAGGATCAGTCTGTAGATATTCTTCATTGAAATACAAAGGGCCTGATATACTAAGATCCAAAAATAACAAGTGCTAAACTGTGTGTGCAAACTATACTAGAAAAATTGCATTTCCTTGCAGCAAATGCGTTGAAATGCTGAGTCTGAATGCTGGAAATGTGAAATGAAATGGCTAAAAGCAATGCAAACAAAGCTGAAAATGTGAAAATGTGACATAAAATAGATGGAAGCAGTAAAGTACAGCTGAAAATGTGGGAAATGTGGAATAAAATGTTTACAGTTGTGAAAGAAAGCTTAACATGAATGAATCAAAGTTAACATGTTGAAATATGATATTGTTTTATTTTCAAAATCTGCTGAAAACTGAGTACTTTGTATTTGAATTAAAATGTGGTCATGATGATTTCAGATGTATTTTTTAGGGAGCAAACAGATGTGAAAGCAACAGAGCACATTTGGGATCTTTGGAAGTGTAGATTGACATGATGGACATCCTGCACATGTTTGAAGCAAGTGCACAATACTGTGATGTCATTAAAGACAAAAACCTGTGAGGAATGTCAGCAGCACTATGGAGCTAAATCCAGGCCAAAAGAATGGTAATTTGAAAAAAAGAAAAGATTGAAAAAATAATTTTGAAACTGAAAGTTTAAGGTTTGTTCTTGAATTTTTTAAAAAAATAAAAACACATTATTGAATTAAAAATAACTGTAAGATAACTTTTTAGTTCAAACATACTTTTAATTCAGCTCTGTAACTATTTTGATCAAATAATTCATTTTCATTTTTTACTCTGAAATATATTTTAACATGTGATGTGTCATTTTTTTCAGTTGCAGAATTAATATTTTCAGGTTCAAATCTTAACGTTTTGTTTTCAGATTTCTTTTTTTCACCTTCAGATCTTTTTTTCACTTTTAGATCTTGTTCTTTCAGTTTCAAACTTTTGGCCGTGTTCTGGCGTGGCCTTGACTGAGAGAGGTGTGGGGTTGTGACTGACAGCCTACCAAAGCATCCTCAAATGATGTTGCCTTCAGGAAACATGGGCACTTTGATAGATTATGACTCAACACTTTCTCTACTTTATTTTCTTGATAGCTGTAAACAAAGTAATGCTAAGGACAAATATACATTTTACAAGTATTTCTAGACAACTCTTGGTCTTTTTTGATTAATAAAAACTGGAAAATATGCCAGATTGTTGAGTTTAACACCTTTAACTAAAGAAATGATGTGTCCCAAATCCACACAAGACCATGAATGCAGCACAGCATTGCGGCATGAATTAATAAAAAGGCGTCCTCTTCATCAGGGCAACCTGAAGGTGCAGGCACACACACAGATAAGAAATGCTCTCTACAGATAAGCTGCAGTGGAAATTAGGCTAAATAGCATAATACTGTGTCATTTTCGAGACGTTGGGTCATCAGAAAGATGTTTTTGTGTGTCTTTGCAGTAGGTAGGCATTAGGTTAGCATGAGCTAACCTGTATCACCTGGCCATCTCCTGATCTACAGAGGCTGGTCCCTGTTCCTGCCTTGTCCTGGGCTCCTGCTGTCCCTGACTGAGGTTCTGATTGAGATTCTGTGTTTGATGAGGCTTCGCGCAGCTGCAGCCACTGTTGAATTGTCAACTTTCTGGCAAAAACACAAATGTTGACAGAGACAACTGAATACCGAAGTTTAAGCTGAACACTTTAAGGGCTACAACATGAGCAGCAGCTAGCATTAGGTTAGCTCATGCTAACATAATGCCTACCCAGAGGTGCAACTACCTATTTTTTGAGGGGTATGCAGACCCAACACAGGCGCCCCTGACCCCCCCCACCCCCACCCCACCCCCCACATTGGCCTGTTTTTGTGTATAAATACTAACCATAAGACTTTGATTAAGACTTTTATTATAAGTTACATTTCTAACTTATAATAAAAATAATAAAAATTACATTACAAGTGAAAATGAGTATACAATAATAACCACATCTTCTTTTATTTTCCTATCGATCTTCCAGGGGCCAGACAGGAAACTTTGGGAGGCCTGACTTGGCCCCCGGGGCCTCCAGTTGATGAGCAATGGTGTAAAGCCTTGAAAAAAGCATAATACCCCCACTTTAAGTCATGACATCTGAACAGTTTGTACTCATGGACTACTTGTATGTAAAGGAAAGTGAAATAATTCTATTAGATCATGCCATAACTGAGGTTTAAGAATAATCTCTCAGGAAATTCTGTCTGCTTATTCTATATTTTTGACATTGCAGTTAACATTTATTTTCTCTTTATCATTAGGTTATAAGACACAACTATTATAACGTCCTCTACTTTAATTATTAGTGGAACATTCCCCCTCTATAATTCTTTATTATCCACACAGTATGATGATATCTGAAAGCTGGACTATTACATCCCAGAAATGTGATCTATTTCTCAAAGGGTGTTCACTTTCAATTTCTGCAACCACCATATCTGGACCAAGGAACAGGTTTTAGGGTAAAGCTGGCTCTGTGATCTGTTGAATCCTGACTGTATGATGACCTCTGACCTATTTACTATCTGTCTCAGTCACTGTTAGCAGCAATAGCATCTATTAAAGTAGCATCTAATCATAAAAATGTACTTTTATGAAATTTTTCAGGGGACCAAAGGATTTTGGAAAAAAAAAAACCTCAAACAAAGATGTGCCAAAGGGGGTGAGTTTGTAATCGGTCATAATTGTCATATTACCACGTGGGAGAGAGAGCGAGAGAGAGAGGGGACAAAGCACCCGAAGGAGCCAGCATGAAGCATGTCCCTCCTCTGTAAAACTGTCGGGTCAATAAGTGAGGTTTATTAAAGTCTGAATGCACCAATCTGCTTCTTTCTCGCCTCATGATTTTAAAACAGAGAAGTGCATCTTAAGTAATAGTAAAAACTCGGACACTGAGCCACTTAAATAACCGTCCACCGGTCCACGTGAAACACAGCACAGTAAAAACAGAACAATTGAAAAGCTTTTTTTCATTCCTTTAAAATCTTTCTCCCTCTCCTTCTTCCTTTTTCTGTTTTGTGCCCCTGATAGCTTTCTTTTTGCCTCTCCATCTTTAGCTTTCAGTTATCTGTCAACACGATGCAAACGAAGACACTCTAAAGGTGTGTTCACACCGAACGCGACTCGAACGACCTCGGTGGCCACTCTCCATGCAGAGTCAATGTACAACCACGATCAGCCACGACCACACGCGACCAGATCTCACGCGATGCGATGGACGTGTTCTGGGTGACTTGGTCGCATCTTTGGAGACATGTTGGTGGCGCCCCTGTTACTGCAGTTGGGAACTCTGGAGTCGCTTTGGACGCAGAGCAGGTCGCCTTGCTCCGTCGCCAAAGTTGCAATATTTGAACTTTTCAGGTGACGTCGCGCCGTGAGAGCCAATCAGCATTGTGTGGGTGCGTGATTGACACCCATGACAGACTGTTTTTATTCCGGTCCACAGAGTAACAATCTGTGTTCTAGTAGGGAACTTTAATTAGTGAGAACATTAGTTCTGCCTAGAAGATGCTGCTGCAGGGCCATCAGCTGCAGTGTTTTGTGGTTGGTAGGTGAGTGAAAAGGATACAGTTGGAATAATGTCAGCTAATACATCCTATTATATGATATATGATATGATCCCAGGGTGAAACTCAAGCAGGCTTGAGCAACGGCGACGGTGATAAAATGAGATCTGAATAGGCGACAGGACGTGGGTTTGCGACGTGATCTTGGTTGCCAAAGTCGCGTTCGGTGTGAACGCACCTTTACTCCAGCGCATGCTCCAGGGGGCGCGCCCTCTGGAGCATGCGCTATGGGGGGTGGGGGGTGAGAAGAGAAAGGGGGTGAAGAATAAGCGAAAGGGCGCCCTATCAGTCACTGACGTGCCTGTTCTTGATCATGCTATTGACACATGCACAAACTGCCGATCATTACAGTAAATACAGATTTAAAACAATTTCTTCCCCATCACTTTGGTGCCCCTTCTAGCGCGGCACCCCTATGCGCCACATATAGTGCATACCCCCTTTTTGCGCCACTGTGCCTACCTACTGCATAGACACATAAAATCATCTTTCTGGATGACCCAACGTCTCAAAAGTGACACAGTATTATGCCATTTAGCCTAATTTCCACTGCGGCTTATATGTAGAGAGTATTTCTGTGTGCCTGCACCTGTAGGTTGCCCCGATGAAGAGGACTCTGTTGTATTAATTCATGCCGCAATGCTGCGCTGCGTTCATGGTCTTGTGTGGATTTGGGACACATCGTTTCTTTAGTTATAGGTGTAAAACTCAACAATCTGGCATATTTTCCAGTTTTATTAATCAAAAATGACTAAGAGTTGTCTAGAAATACTTGTAAAATGTATATTTGTCCTTAGCATCGCTTTATTTACAGCTATCAAGAAAATAAAGTGTTTAGAAAGTGTTGAGTCATAACCTATCAAAATGCCCACGTTTCCTTGAAGGCAACATCATTTGAGGATGCTTTGCTAGGCTGTCACTCACAACCCCACACCTCTCTCAGTCAAGGCCACGCCAGAACACGGCCAAAAGTTTGAAACTGAAAAAACAAGATCTAAAAATGAAAAAAAGATCTGAAGGTGAAAAAAAGAAATCTGAAAACAAAACGTTAAGATTTGAACCTGAAAATATTAATTCTGCAACTGAAAAAAATGACACATCACATGTTAAAATATATTTCAGACTAAAAAATGAAAATAAATTATTTGATCAAAATAGTTACAGAGCTGAATTAAAAGTATGTTTAAACTGAAAAAAAAGTTATTTTACACTTATTTTTAAATCAATAATATGTTTTTATTTTTTTAAAAATTCAAGAACAAACCTTTAACTTTCAGTTTCAAAAATTATTTTTTCAATCTTTTCTTTTTTTCAAATTACAATACTTTTGGCCTGGATTTAGCTCCATACAGCACCTTGTTGAATGTATGGCACAAAGGATTAAAACAAGTGTGCGGAAAAAAGGGGCCACAGCAGTATCAGTAGATGTACCTAATAAAGTGGCCAGTCAGGGCAATATATTGGATGTGAAAAAGTGAAATAAGTGAAAGTTGTATGGAAGTGGAAAGCTGCTAGTTTTGAGTGAAAAGGAAAGCATAAGATGCTCTGATAATCAACAGTCTGCATTGGACACAGAGTTGAAAAGTAAAAATGTCTGACGCATGTCACGAACCCCGGCTGCCCGCAACACCGTACGCTGCTTTACAGCTACACCCAAGAGTGGATACATGCATGTACAGCGAGACCACTGTATTAAATGTCCCTGTTATGCGTGTGCAGCTCGGGGACGTTAAGCTGGTTACTTCTGGGTAAACGAGCGGTTGAGAAAGGCAAGAAGTTCCCCACCATGTAGATGTACAAATCATGTGTGTGCAGTTAAGATTGACAGCGTTATTGCAAAAAATGTAGCGAAGATTTCTTGTCTGCAAGCAGCTTTAGCTCAGTCTCAGAGGTCACGTGACTCGCTCTGAGGACCGACACTTCCTCAAAAGTTGGTGATGCTTAAACAGTGATATCTCCAAAACTGTAAAAGATAGCAAAAAGCTGAACATATGTAAAAATATTTGAGAAGTTAGTGAAGCTGTTAAAGCAAGAATGGAGTCTGTAAGGTGGAAGTATGCCGAAGCTGTACAGCCTGAAAGTTGAAGCAGTTTTCAGCAGACCTGCAAAAAACTCCCATTAACTTCAATGCAAACAATCTGCAAAAAATGATTTTTACTGTAAAAACTGTAACAGTTTAAACATGTGAAAAATACAAGAACAAATCTCATGAACATGCTGCACTGCTGTTTTTTTTCTGTGAAAATCTGTGCAAATTTGAAAGCTGTGAAAAGTTCGAAATAGTTGAGGGAAGAAGAAGAAGAAGAAAAAAGAAGAAGAAGAAGAAGAAGAAGAACTAGAAAAATTGCATTTCCTTGCAGCAAATGCATTGAAATGCTGAGTCTGAATGCTGAAAATATAAGAAATGGCTGAAAGCAGTGTGAACAAAGCTGAAAATGTCAAAATGTGACAAAAAAAGTTGAAAGCAGTGAAGCAAAGCTGCAAATGTGGGAAATGTGTAATAAAAATGGTTACAGTTGTGAAAGAAAGATGAATAAATGTGAAAGGAAATTGCAGAAAGCTGTATAAATGTTTGGCCACCTAGAAGAAGTTGTAATCTATGATTAAAAGAGTAAAATTTGTTAGTGCTCAAATGACAGCCTGTGACATCCAGACTGAGAGGACAGCAGCCAGATGCATACAGCAAGGAGCTGTAGTAATCAGCAGTCTGTATTGGACACACAGTTGAAAAGTACAACTGCCTTCACCAGGATTTGAACCCGGGCCGCCTGAGGGAGAGTCAGCAACATTGCTGCTAAAAATACATATATGTTAAATGTTGTGGAAATTTTGATTTTGTTGGATTTCAGTGGACAGTGAAATAAACATTTCAGCTCCAAAACAAATGAATGTTCTGGTTCAATGGTTTTGCCACAGCAACCACTCGTTTACCCAGAAGTACCCATCTTAACTTCCCCGCTCCGTACAAGCATACAGCATCATTAAATATTCTGCTCCGGTGATACCTGGGGGCTTGTTAGCTGAGCGGTTCGTGTATCTGGCATTCAATCCAGACACCAGTGTTCGTTACCCGATTTACACTATTCCTTACTAATATGCATATTTCAGAACAGTCTTTGGCATTTTAGCCCTGAAAAATTCAGGGCTGCCAGCTGTCACACATTGGTCGTGAGACCCACACATTTCATTGGCTTCACACACTCTCCTGCTTGACACCACCTCCGTCTTTTCATCTTCTCAGTGTACAGCGTCATTACAGAGACATGCGAAAAAGATTGTGGGAAATGTAGGCTGATGACACCAGTGCATGGTGGTGTCACACAAAACACTGCTCGCCATGTATTTTCACATGACCCGCATAAACTGTTGCACCACCTCTGTGTCTTCATGTTGGTCTTTTGCAAAGTCAGCTGTCCCTCATCCTCAGTGTACAGAGTCATGACAGGGGAATGCGCAAAGGATTGTGGGAAATGTAGGCTGATGTAGGCATTTTACTTTTCCTTTCTCTACACTGCACATTCAATAACATATGTATACACTTCTGCTGATGATTGCTGTCTTTGGCCTTACAAAATTTATTCTTTTGATCATAGATTACAACTTCTTCAGCGTGGCAAACAATTTATGCAGCTTTCTGCAACGTTATTTCCCATGTACTTATTTTGAACTTTCTTTCACAACTGAAAACAGTTTTGAGTACACATTTCACACATTTTCAGCTGGGCTTTACTGCTTCCAACTATTTTATGTCACATTTTCAGCTTTGTTCACACTGCTTTCAGCCATTTCATTTCACATTTCCAGCATTCAGACTTAGCATTTCAACGCATTTGCTGCAAGGAAATGTAGTTTTTCCAGTCTTTCTTTGTTGTCTGTCATTTTGACATACAAGGTCGTCAGTTTTCCCTTATACCATATTTCTATCCGTCATTTTTAATTTTCCTTTTCTGATTCCAATCAAACATAATCTTAATGACAGCATTCACAAAGTTACACAGCTTCATCATCAATAACCTTCATGTGAAGAGCAGTCTTACAGTTACGCACACACAGACCGCACTGGTACTCTTGCCTTTTTATGCAGTTACAGCTCCTAAACCTGCTGTCAGTGTGTGGAGAGTGTGATGCAGTCAGCTCTGAGTGACAAAAGGAGTGATTCTCCTTCATAACCACCTATGGAGATCTTTTTTACATGGGTTAAATGACCTCCTTCACGATGTAGAGCACAAAACAGAGAGGGTTTACTTTACACATGTATCTGCATGAGTATGATGGCACACTGGATCCTCCCTCTTTCTCCAGTCCATCATAATGACAGAAAGCCTCCAAATCTTTCTGTCATTCATCAAAAAATGCAGTCAATGAAAATATTTGGTTAATGCGACCCCTGTTTCTTGCCACAATGACCTCAGCCCTCTGTAACGCTGTGCCTGTTTTGCACCTTTCAAACGTGCTAAATTTAGACGATAAAACACAGAGCGCAATCAGTTGCAGGTTTGTTAAATCAAATTGTGGGTGCTATATGATTACATTTGCATCTCCTCCTCCCAGTATTTTGTGTGTTCTGATCATCTGCATGTATTCTGCATATTCATGAAGATAAACACACTAAATGGACTGCACATGCTATTTTGCTCAT
Source organism: Cetoscarus ocellatus (assembly GCA_037902135.1). Lineage (NCBI taxonomy): Eukaryota > Metazoa > Chordata > Actinopteri > Labriformes > Labridae > Cetoscarus > Cetoscarus ocellatus. Next base: position 724,431 of record JBAMNC010001132.1, read on the forward strand.
TTGCTGCACCCTGTTAGTAGATCAGCTTTGCATTTGCATGTGTTTTTATTCATGCAAACCTTTAGTAGATCAGGCCCTAAGACAGAGCAGGTCTATGAAGCTGAAGTGTTCTCTGGGTTTTGGGACCTGATGTGGTCCCTTCACTGGACGGTCTTGATCCAGATCAGCCTGGAGGCCTCGTTTCTGCACACGTCAGCTGGAATGCTGTATCAAAATGGCGTCTGTCCAGACTGGTTCTGTTGCCTCAGAATATGACTCTGCGCTGGAGTGGACTAGCTCACAGTCAGCAGTGCTGTGTCAGTTCACTCATCAAATGAGCGGGGTCAAAGGTCAGATCCTAAAACAGCACAGTTCACCTTCAAAGGTCATCATCTGAGCTGAGATCACAGTCCAAAAGACTGAACCAGCACAGTTTGTATGCAGCACTGAGAGAGTCTATAAAAATGTATTCACAGTAAAGTCTAATTAATCCATCCGTCAATCTATTGATCTGTCAATCAATCAATCAATCTTTATTTGTATAGCTCCAAATCATAGATGATAGGTGTTATCCCAAGACACTTTAAATAGAACAGGTTAGAGCCACACTCTTCATATTATAGATCTATTTTTATTGAGTTTTATTCATTTTTATTTTTATTCTAGTTTTAAACCAACATGAATCCACCATGAGCAGCACTGGGCCAACCTACAGTGCAGTGCATCAGTAGGAGGCTCACAGTAACATGGGTCAGAAAAAACCTGTTCAGCAGTTGGAGGTCTTGGAGTGGAGCCAGTCTCATGTTGAACAGCCGTCCACTGAAGCTGTGTTGGGGGTGTGGATGAAGGAGGGGAGGTGGGCAGAGACAAGAGGACTAAAGTCAGAACTGAAGGTAGAGACAGATCCATGGACCAATCATAGACCTGTCCTCATCATGTTTGTCTCTCCTGAATATAGATTTGTTCGAGATGCAGCATCTTGTTTTAAAGATGGTCCTCATGTATTGATGGTTGTAATGCATTTATTATGGAGGTATAATCTTTAATCAATTAATCAGTCTTTACTTGCACACTGCCAATTCAGAACAGGTGTTATCTCAAGACACTTTGAAGCATTTCGTTTTCAGGGGAGCCTTTATCAACGCAGATCATTAACTTTTTATTCAGCAACATTGCTGAATAAAACAGGCCATAGCTTCAAATATGGTGCTGAATAGTGTTACCACTTTTCACCAGGAGATGGCAGACAAGTGTAACTTCAATCCAAGCAGCATTTGTGAGTGTGTTTCTATTCAAAGTTTGGCATATATTTATTTTCAAACACACACACCAGGTTGAGGAGATGCCAGGAGTGGCTGTCGTGGTTGTAGAGCAGAGAGACATACACAGATACCTCTTTTGGACTGGCCAAAAAACCTGTTTAAACCCGGCAACAATTGGCTCCTGTCTGCAGTTTGAAAGGGTCTAATCGTCATTTCTACCCCGATTGACTGACCCTGCAAGCGACACGGGTTTTTATCAGCTCGCCTCCTGTCAACTTCAGTGGGAACATCACACCCAGGTCAGCCCGCTAATTTACAGATGACACTGGTGTAACGTGCCCACGGCATAACATTGCCCGTCCCCTCTGTCTGTAGCTTACGTGACTCTCTGCCGTCTCAGCAACGAATTCCATCCACCTTTGTACCAGTCTGTGCTGAGTTTGTACATTTTTAAAGAGGGACAAAAGTACAAAGTACAGAAAACAGTTAACCTCTGTATCCACGGCTTGCATGCTCCTTTCCATTGATTACATGGTCGTGTTTTGTCGCGCTGATGATGTCATCAGCTTCATGTACCAGAGGAAAAAAAACAGCCACACAGCTCATCTGCTGCTGATTAGACCCGGGTCTGCTGACAGTGGGAAAGGAGTCACTTGCCGATTGTTAGTGGGTTAACCCTTGTTGAAAAAACCCGCATTGACCCTCTAATTTTAGTGTAAAAGCGGTAAGAGAGATAGAGAACGAGTCAGAGTACTTACAATGCCGAGAATTCTGTTCACGGTCAACAAAGTACTTTGTCAAGTACTGGCTGACTCTGACTCCGAAGAGGAGTATTTACCCTCTGAGGATGATGTTCAGTCTCCAGTGAGGATGAAACTGTTGGCGCGTCTACCCGCAGCGACAGCGGGTCCATAAGCCATGACAGTCCCCAAGCAGCACACACCGAGGCCGATGCTTTGCCTCTCCGTGGCCAGGGTGGAAGTAATCGGCAAGTGCCAAGGAGGGGACATGGTCTGTGAAGCAGGGGAGCTCAAAACACAGTGAAAAATTACGGTGGTAGCGGGAATGAATAAAAACGCCAAGCTCTTGGCAGACCAGGGAGAAGCCAAGGGAGCCAATAGCGGTGGCGGCAGCAGAGGCGTTCGTGCTCGCCTCATAAATTACAATGATGATGATGGCTGGGTTTACTTGAGGGATGAGGAAGAGTACCACAATTGGATCAGACATTTCGATGAGCCTGTTGAGTATTGTAGAGACAGGGATCTGACAAATTTTAAGCCCAATGATTTCCTGTCTCTGTTTTGGATGGTGAATTCTGGAGCCTGATCACAAAGGAGACAAGCAGATATGCCCACCAGTTCTTAGAGAGGGAAAATCCCAAACCAAACTCCAGATTTCATGACTGGTATGATGTTACAGTCCCTGAGATGAAAGCTTTCATGTCACGTCATTTGTGCATGGGGCTTGTGGAAAAGTCTGAAATTGAGGATTATTGGGCAGGGTTTTGGCCAACTCACACACCTTGTTTTGGCAAAGTGATGTCTAGAAACAGATTTAAGATCATCCTTTCTTTTCTTCACTTTGTGAATAATGAAGATCATGTTGAGAGGGGTCAGCCTGCGCATGCGCCCCAAGACTCATGCGCACCAGTTTGGCGTCCTCATATTCGTATTTGTTTTGTCGTTTTTAGTTGTTTGTAAGTTGTTTCATGGGCTGCTTTACACTCCCTGTGAATTCTTGTTAGACAGCGTGGCTAAAATGGACTTACTTTGCCCTACGGTGTGTTTCTGGCTACTGTTTCTCCTGCTTGCCCTGAATGATGAATGGACTGTCAGCGGATGGACTGTCAGCGGTGACAGGCTGCAGTATAGCAGAAATGAACTTCAGTGAATTAAAATGACTCCTCTCTGTCCAAACACCGACTTTACTGTCAAATCATCTTCATGAAGTGAAAGTGTTGGACCAGTTCCTCTCGGGGCCGCAGCACTGACCTGATATTAAAGCTCCAGACTGAGTGCAGGTGTTCCAGTAAAGACAGAGAGGAGCAGCAACAGTTAAACAGAAGTGTGTGTTCTCAGGTAGACTGGATCAGTGAGCTCATTTTGATCCACAGAGTTCTGGCAGAGTTGGAGGCATTAAAAATTGTTTGTTATGAATTTCATATGTAGTCTGAGGCTTCTCATAGATATAAAATTTAGTTCTTAAAGGTCAAGTTTTTGTCTGATTAACAATTTCATGATGCATGATGTCCTGCTTTTGTATGTCTGGTGTCTTTGGCATCATGTTTCTGTGTTACCTGCCGAGGGACTGTGGATGTAAATTAGCATTGTTGCTATAATCCAGCATTTTTATATGTATTGCTTTCTGAATCAATGTTCATTAATGTGCACTGTCTCTATTACTGCTTTTGACTGAGACTTCATGTTGACCCATGGGGGATTATTTCCACTTTATTTCAACAAAGCTTCTCTTCTTTAAGGGCAGCACAGCGGGTAGTGTGTGGGACTGACAACAAGGAGGTTGCTGGTTTAAACCCCTTGTTGAACAGAGAGTGTGGAGTGGACATGTTCTTCTTGTGCCTGCGTGGGTTTTCTCTGGGCGCTTCAGTTTCCTCCTGCAGATCAGAAACTCTGCTTGTTAGGTGAATTAGTACCTCTAACTTACTCTTGGTTGTGGATGATTGTGTGAATGTTTGGTTCTCTATGTAGCCCTGTGACTGGCTGGTTCAGGATGTACCCTGCCTCCCCCCTAGGGCTCTAATTTCGTAGACCAGGCGCAGGCGGGGCGCACCTGCCCTGCGCCGCGCCTGCACCGCGCCAACGGGGTGTGTCCAGGGCATTTTGCAAGTTTCGTGCACGGCGTAGTCTGGCGCAGAGAGGCGCACCCACGCCTCCGTCCCTCCTGCCGGGGCAAGTAGCAAAGAGGGAGGAGAGAAGACATTAGTGGGTTTAACACAGCCGAGTGTGATCTTCACCAATCAAATGAACGCCTCTCCTCACCTTTAAATGCGCTGCGGGCGAGGCGCAGTGACAATTTCACCTCGGTGGCGAAGAAGGTCAGAGCCGCTGTCACTTTTACAGCAACTGGGAGAGCGCAGGGGCCACCGGGCTGCGCAATGGAGGACACGATGCGTCACCATGTGGACCACCTCAAGGGACAGATATCATCTGTTCCTGTGTCATAACAGGAGCACAAAATTAAGTGATAATTACATTAAAACACAGCAGCAGGTCAATCCATTTATCATGCTTGTCATTCCACATGCATTCCTGGTCTGTCATCGCCAATTAGCAGCGCCTTAGGGGAAAATATATCTCCTCCTCATCCTCCTTGCAATAATATAATTCATCTTTTTAGATCACGTTACGAATAAAGATTAAAACAGAGAAATATGGGCAATCATAGGTAAATCCTTAAGACACCGAGTGACTTGCATTTATTCAGCGAGCGTCTGTCTCTTTTTTCTTCTCCTTTGAATTTCATGAGATGAAAGAAGCCGGATACTCAGTATCGGATGATGTGGCTGTTTGTGGCTGGCTGAGAGATGTGAACTCGTTAGTTATGACAAACGTCTCTGATCTGACATCAGATGTGACGGGACAATTAATATAGATACAAATGTATATGCTGGTTCAGACGGTTACAGTTAATAGTGGTTGTTGTGATTGTTTATTGCATTGAAATGTGCCTGACACTGTTGATACCTGCCTGTGAGGTTTTGGTGATGTGTGCGCACTGTGTGTCTGTCAGCCAAATTACCACTGCCCCGAGTGCGCCTCGCCTGCGCCGAGAATAGACCAGGTTGGAGCTGGTGGGCTTTCACAGACCTTCCGCACAGTTTTTTGGCTTGAAATTGTCACTGCGCCAAGCTGAATCTTTCGACACCTCCTCCTTGTGCGCTGTCACACCCATCTCGGCGCAGCCGGTCTACCAAATTGCCAAATTGGCTGCGCACAGCGGTGCGCCGGACAAAATTACCACTGCGCGGGGTGCGCCAGGCTGCGCCACCCTGCGCCACCCTGAGTTGCGCCAGGAAATTAGAGCCCCTAATGTCAACTGGGACAAGCTCCAGCCCCCCTGACCCTGAAAAGGATCAGCGGTGTGCCATCATACTCCTGCAGACACACACTCAAACCCTCACTGCTTTGCACACCACTAGATCCTGGAGGAGGTCATTTATGGCCTCACAAACAGATCCCCTCAGAGGGCAGAATCAGGACACCCAGAGCTGCTGACTGTGTCAGTCCATCCAAATACTTATGGAATTAAAATCATATCTTTATTCAAGAGCTTGCTTGAATATGTGAGAGAAGAGTTTCAAGACTGAGAGCAAAGTTTCAAGTTTTGAGAGTAAAGCCTTTTCGTTTTGAGAGCATTTTTCATATTTACAACAGATTTACATGTTTTGAGAGCAAAACTTTGTCATTTTGTGCTCAGATTTTTCCTTCAAAACCTTGTTTGTGCGCTCAAATCTCTTTTCTCCTCTCGGATTTTTCTGCTCACTCACAAAACAAAACTGCTCAAACACCTAACAAAACTGCTCCCAGCCAATAGGAAATGAGTATTGGTTCCACCAATCACGTTATTGTTACATGGTTGCTAGGGAGGTTTACTAGATTGAGCTGAGCGTCCCGTACGGGTGGTGTCCCGGTCCCGGTTTTCGTTCACCCATATGAACACGAAAAACGGATGGCCGCAAAGTACACCGACCCTTGAGCTGATATCTGTTATGGGTTTATTTTTACACAAGTTGGGAAATATAATACGGCCATAATTCCTTTCATCAAGCTTGCTTTGGCCTTGGCCCGGAAAAGCCTTCTTCTTCTGCTTTTGTAACTAAACTACAGCGTATTACTGCCCCCTGGTGGTTTTAATAACTTGCCACGCTTTTAGCCCATTTCGAAGCCTCATCTGTTGTAATTAAGTACGTTTGTTGTTCTTGTACCAAATCTGTTGATATTACATGTTTTGGATTTTTAATATCTGCGATAAACTTAAGGATGAAATGTTTCTCTATGAACTGAGTTTCAGATTATCTCTGTTTATGTGTTTGTCTATGTTCTTTTAGTGTGTCACCCTTCTTTACTGAAAGCATTAATGAATTATTTCACTAATTCTGCAAATTGTATTTAGTTTAGAATAAATGTATTTGTTACTACCATGTATCAATAAATAGCCCTTTATTTCAATTTTCAAACTAAATTCTAAAACATATTACCAGATGGGCAGTTACACATTACAAACAAGGTAAGCTTGGATTCTGCAATGTTCCATCAATCAATCTTTATTTGTGTAGCGCCATCATAAAGAGTGTTATCTCAAGACACCTTAAAATAGAACATGTTTAAGCCAAACTCTTCACTTTACACACATATACAAATACATACAATTAATATATATGCAAGTTTTATATACACAAACATACATCCAGAGATGTATCCATCCAGGCGGAGACAAGGCGACTACAATCACATTTTTCTCCGCTGAATGCAGGCTCAATCAATCAATTTATATATATATATATGTAGCACCATTTTTGTTGAATATAAATTTATTAAAAGTAAGCCCCTTCAGATGTGGCATCTCATTTTCAAGAGGGTCCTCATGTCTATATGGTTCAAAAGATAGTTACTGTGGATGCATGATCAATAACAGCCATTGATAGAGAGATCAATCTAATACTAACAATATCTATAATGAATACAATCTGGTGAGGACTGATGTTGACTAATATAGCAGCATCTAGCTGAACTTAAATAAAATGGGTTTAACTGATCTAAAGGTGTGAATTTGTGCTAAATGATGTCATTTCTGTCATCAAGGCATAGTTTCAAAAGGAAAACACAGCACCAAATGAAATATTTTTTATTTAATTTCTTCTAAACTGTGAGGTATAAATAAATGAAAAAGTAATCACCCTTAATGGTTTTAAAGACATTGTAGTCAGCTGTAGATGCGCTGTATGAGAATATCACCTTCTGCAAACACAAGAAAAATCACACCACTCCATACCTGTCACTAAGAGCTGGCCTTGTACCTGCCAGTAGTAGTTGTGGCTCTGCTTTAGTTTTAAGGCACCACTCTGCATTTTCAAGTAGCTACAATCCACAGAGCTCTTTGCATTTGGGCATTTAATTTCCAGCAGGCTGAATGGTGGACTCCTGCTTGGATCAAACATCAGACCGTCAGGAGACGTTCCCAACCAGGGGACATGTGGATGAACAACAAACCCACAAGGCCAGTAATTAGTGTTTTTGATTCAACAATACTGTTGGGTGGCAACTGATTCTAGTGCCAGTCCCTTCTTCATTGCCGCTGAGTTGATCCCTTCTGAATTCTGTGTGCCAAATTTTCCGCTGAACTATGACCTCTGACGTGCCTGACACTGTGCCAGTCTACACTGTTGCTCTGCTCCCTGATAGCAACCTCTGTTTGTCTTGCCATTTGTGATGTAGTGACAAGTGACTGAAGATGGAGATGCTGCTGGTGACTGCATATAAACTGACAGCTGTTTGGCCCCACTCTGTAGCCATCTACAGGTAGAGGTGGTGGAGGGGCATCGGGATGGTGCAATATTACCCGGCTCACTGGCAATGGATGCTGGTAGGAGATGGGACTACCTTCCTGGACTTTTCCAAAGGCTGAATCAACCAGCGATTAGGGGAGCAGTGTCTGCTGAGAAGTACCTGTACATTTCATCAGCTTTAAGGACATCTGGATCTGGCAGCTCCCCGCACACTGCCTTGTAGCGTTTACTCCTTAGAAGAATAAATTTTGACAATTAAAACTTGAGGTTATACTTAAATACACTCACCAACAGACACACGTTAATGGTTTTGGCATTTTCACACTGGTTTAACATCAAAAACTCTATTAAGGATTAATCGCCCAGCGCTCTGATAAGGCTCTACAATTACATACAGCAGAATAATCAACATTACTTTACACCATTAGCAACTGTGAACTGCTTTGGTTTAGTGGAAATGAACACCATGTCACTCACTTGGTTGGCTTCACATCCTGTTGATTACACACATAAAAATATCTAACTAATTAAGGTTGTGGATGCAGTATATATGTATTTATTTAGGTACAAAGGAAATCCACATAAAACTGGTCTGGTTGTGGACACATTTTCACCATGGCCCTTGGCTTGTGCCAGCGCTGCTCAGTTTCCGCGCAGCTAAGGACAGGAGGTACAGCAGCCAGGTTCAGAGAGGAGGAGTGTGCTGCCTGAAAAAGCAGCGCAGCACAGTGGTTACAGAGTGCTGTTCATGCCACACAGGAACACTCTGCTTCTGAAATCTCCACTGGTGAACAGTCCTCAAAGACAATCTGCACATAAAAACAGCATTTCTGTCATTTCACATTTCTCACTACATTCATACATGAAAGAAAATGAGAAAACTGAGAGCAGGATCATCAGTTAAGTAGTAAATATGTAATAAAGGTTAACCAAGGAACCGAATAAATAATTTTGTTCAGCTAGGATAATTTAAATTTGAGGATATCAAAACATACTTGAATAGCTGCTATCACCTGTCTAAATTTACTCACATTCAAATAAATTATGAAATGAGAACCAGTTTTTGGGGTTTTCATGAAGCGAAGGTTAGGTCACTTAAGACCACAGGGCTGTAATATGAAATACTGATGTGGCCTTTTCATGCTACAGACAGTTAGCACATATGTTAGTGATCGTTACTCTGGAAAAAAAAATGGAAAATAAAATGTCAGGACTCATGTGAGTCTTATTTCACAGACTATCCTAGACACAACAAAACTCCAAAACATGAACCCGACTGAAACTGAGTAACAATGATCACTTTATATCATCCTCCCTACTCTGGGATCATGAGGTTTTTCACTCTTTCTCATCATCCTGTGACACATAGCTCAGACACGCACTCTCCCTGATGCCTATTTGTTTGAAACTGGTGAATTAGACATCAATTAAATGTAAATACTTAACCCTAGATAAAAGCATTTTATTCTGGGTCAGTCTGTCAGATAGTAACGTGACTACAGCTAGCTTGCCAGTAAGCTAACGCTGTGTAGCTTACCTTCATAGTTGTCGATGTAACTCGATATGTACAGCTTGAATCCTTTTTCTTGTTTGGTTCTCGGGGCTGAGCTTCCTGTTTGTACAAGCCGATGTACATCGCTGATTGTAACACCAGGAAGGTCTTTGCGGCATCTTGTGTAAAGTAAAGCCATCTTGTCGGACGTTCTGTCATGACAGAAAGTTGACAACAGCACACTCACGAGAGCGGAAATAGAAATACATCATTTAGTGCAACGAGCCAGTCTTTATCACCAGGGGGCAGTAATACGCCGTAGTGTCATTTCAGAAGCAGAAAAAGAAGCAGCAGCAACAAAAGAAGAAGGTTTTTCCGGGCCAAGGCAAAAGCAAGCTTAACGAAAGGAATTATGACCGTATTTTATATCCCGACTTGTGTAAAAATAAACCCATAACAGATATCAGCTCAAGGGTCTGTGTACTTTGCGGCCATCCGTTTTTCGTGTTCATGGGGGTGAATGAAAAATGGGACCGGGACGCCACCCGTACGGGACGCTCAGCTCAATCTAGTGAACCCCCCTAGCAACCTTGTAGCAACAACGTGATTGGTCAAACCGATACTCACTTCCTATTGGCTGGGAGCAGTTTTGTTTCGTGTGGGGGCAGAAAAAATCTGAGAGGAGAAAAGAGATTTGAGCGCACAAACATGGTTTTGAAGGAAAAATCTGAGCACAAAATGACAAAGTTTTGCTCTCAAAACATGTAAATCTGCTGTAAATATGAAAAATGCTCTCAAAAACAAAGGGCTTTACTCTCAAAACTTGAAAGTTTGCTCTCAAACATTCAAGCACGCTCTCGAATAAAGATAGGATTTTAATTCCATACATACTAGCCATGGGTTTAGGAGCTGTGAGCCCCACAGGTCAGTCACAGGGTCCTGGACTGGCCCTTGAACAGTTCTAAGTAAAAAAGTGTTTGAGGCCCATTTATTTTACTGTTTATCCAAAACACACAGATGACTGGAATGCACTTTTTCAGTTTGTCTGCTCATCTTCTTACACAGATAGTAAAATCGGTTGGGCAGCTGGATCAGGGCCACTTCAGGACCAAAATTCATTGCTGTATCTGGGCCCATTGACCCTTATGTTGTGTTCCGGTCAAATTTGACTGATTTCAAAGTTTTTTCTCTGAAAATTGTAGTTAATTTGACCTGAGATCCAATGACTTTGTCTAAAAAGAGGATTTGAACACATTAAACAAACTGATTTCAAGACATTTTTTTGAGGTTTACTCAACTTTTGTACACTCTTAATCTTCCCGGTCAAAAATGACCGGTCATTTGAAATGAATGAGGCAGACAACAATTAGTGTAAAAACTGAATTCAACTATGTCCTCATTAGTCAGATGGACACACGCATGCACACATGCACACATACATGTGCTTGCACACACACACACACACACACACACAAATCATAACTTCATCATGGAAATATTGCTTATAGATGTAACAGCAATATGTGAGCTATCATGGTGGAGGTTTGCGCTCTCAGAGGGCTTTCTTGTTTTTTTAATGTCCTTGTCCTTGTTAGTTGTATGTTAATGTACAAAGACAATGAACTTGGAATATTGTGACAAAGTCAAATGCAGTTCAGGGATAATTTCCTTTGTACACAACTGAAATATTCGTGGTCACTTTTGACTGGGAACACAACAGGTGTTACTTTTTGAGATTGTATAAATGTCTTTGATAACTTTGACCCAAAGTACTCTGTAATAAATAGTATAATATGTGTTATCTGATTATTTCTTATACTCAAAGTAATTCAAAAATTATGTTTTTTAGAACTTGCGTTAAAGTTTATCAGATCAGACCAATGAGGAAAACAGGCCACTTAAAACACATAGAAGCTCAGAACTTGTAATATTCACTAGTGCTTCACTTAATTAAACAATCTAACACAACAAGTTGTAATGATGGGTATTAATACAGTTTTTATGGTGAGTCTTAGTGGAACGGTCATTTCTGACTGGGAAGACAAAATTGTTTAACACAAAATGAACACAACATGAGGGTTAAGTTAGTTGTGTGTCACCCAAACCCAGGAGTTCCGTCCACCAGACTTGGCCCACATCTCTACTATATCTGCCCTGAACATTAAATCAGACAAACGAACCGAAAGACAACAGTTTTATTAAAATTATGTTCACTGACTGATCAGATGTACAACCTTCAAATAGATTTAATTTGTCAGACTCTTTTTTTTAGGCCCCACATCTGCTCTCTGATGGGGTCATTAACTGTCTTTATGTGCACCAAGTCTCCACAACCATTGACCTAAAAACAGAAACAGGTCTTCAACGTAATGCTGAGCAATATGGATCAAATTGTATACAAAAAAAGTGAACCAACAGTAGTGTGCACCCCCCCCCAACCTGAATGTGTGCTCTCAGCTCAAATCCTTTCTCTCTTTCTCTAATAAGTACATTTGCTATAAAGTTTCAGTGATTTGATCAGGGGTGACTGTAGAATCTGACTTTCAGAGGGGCTCAGCAGTTACAGAAACTATGACAGAAAAACAAACCTCCTTCATTATCAATATTTCATCGGACTTTAAATAAAATCACTGATTGGAATGTGCACTAACACCAGTTTTACACTATCACAGAGTTTGTGTTTGTTTTTTTCACAAGAGAAGGTCAACTTAAATACTCTCACTTTGAGTACATTTGACATCAAGTATTTTCTCCTTTAACTTGCGTAGATTAATAAAGAGATACTTTTACTGGTACTTGAGTAAAAGTTTATCAAGGTAACTGTACTTGGACTGGAGTACAATATTTCTGTACTCTCTCCATCCCCGAAATCAACGTATTATTTTTCAGTCACCAGAACAGTGGTGACTTTTGTAATGTTGAAATCATTAAATCATGACCTTGATGATTTTTTTTTAACGATAGAACTATACTTCATGCATTTTCTTTTTAAGTTCCACCTTCATTTTAGATGACCATGCTGCTCAAAGAAAAGATTGATCTAAATGAAAGCATTTAGAGCCAGCTGCACCCACTGCTGTGCTGCTGTAATGTAGATGTGTGGCGTATGTGCATGATTGTAAAACCATGCAAGAAGAGAAAAAGAGGGGCAGAAAGAAGAGAGTCCACAGAAGAAAAGGCAGAAAGTATCCCAAGTGTGGGATCACTACAAGTTGAAGCCAAAAGTAAACACAGTGCAGTGTGTCTGTTGTAAAACGGAGTCAGCTTTCGCAAAATAGCTTGTCATCAATGCTGCAGCATGTCAGTTGTAAACATCTGGTCTGTGCATGAAGTCCGCAGACCGAACACAACATAACACTCATTGTTACGTCGCTAGGCTACTCAGCTAAGCTACTTGCCAAACCTACGGCTAGCCTAGCGGGTAACGTTACCTACCTGCTGTTTTCCCTGCGTGGTGCATTTAACGTGAACGTGAGGACTGCTCATCCCTGGGTGAATCCAAAGTTTCCCTGATCTGGAAGGGGTTTGTGTGTGCTGAAACTCACCCAGCCAGGCTGTCACCCTCGTTCCGGACTCAGCGGCCTGCTCGACCTCGACACGACCATCTCCCTCTCCGTCACGTCGATCAGTTCTTGGCCAGCCCGCTCTCCTTCACGTACGTTGTTCAGATTTTAAATAGGTATATTTACAAGTTCTTGTGGAGGTTGTGGGATCAAGAAAAAATAAATCAATGCTTCCTTCTTCTCTGCTCCTTCCTTCTGTCGTTGAGCGTGTGTCGTCTCCAGCCCCTAGACCCATCTCCAGGTGCAGCCTCTTGATTAGTCCAACACCACGCCCCCGCTCACGTGTGCATGTCAGTCTGTCCCTGTCAATAATGCTTAGACCACACCTACTTCCTCCAATACCATTACAGAAAAAGGAATCCTAACACTCATGTAGCAGTTAATGTTATCAATAACTGAGATTAGGTCAAGCAAATAACATATTTTGATTATAGCTCTGTCTAAAGCCGGGTTCAGAACGTAAATCAATGCAATGGCTACTTGGCTTGTATTCTGTGTATTATGTGCACATACTTTTCACATCCAATAACTTTCCTTTTAATTTGATTGCAGAGAGTAGAGGAAGCAGGTGTAGGGCATTATTTGATATATTAAATAAATGTACATTAGCTAGTTGAATTATTTTAGTATCTAAGTGTGATATTGTTTGGGCCTAATAATAAAATATGATAAATTAGATCCTCAGTATGGAAATTAACATTGTTTTAGCAGCAAAGGCAAAAATATAGCAAAAAGACATAAGCATGAATAAAAACTTATAATAGCATAAAAATAACCAAACTAAAAAATATAATAAAAAAGCAAGATATGACCAGAGAAAAAATAAAACTGCAAGAACAATGTAAACAAAATAAAATTAATATTTCAAAAATATTGACACCATTGCACAGAGGTAAATATCAATATCATTTGATTAGTTGTAACTGTTTTAGTGCTTACTGCAGAGACAGTTATTATTATAATTAAAAGAGCCTGTTTATCCATTTAGGTTTCTACTGTATGTATGAGGTGTACATTTTTGAGATATCCGCTGTAGAGATGTCTGCCTTCTTTCTAGTATAATTGGCAAAAGTCCTGTGATGCTCAAAGCACAAAAAATGCATTTGAAAAACTAAAAATTAATGTCTTCTAAAATCATGACCTGGGGCTCAAAATAATCTGCAGACCTTGTTGTGTCATGTCGGAACTACTTTTTACTAATAGAAAAATATGTATTTTGATTTTAGGAGCCCGTTTATGCTCAAAGTGTTCAAAACAGGAAATAATTCATTGTTAATTTAAGAGACCTGGCTTATTTTCTGTTTTGTATGTTACTGATGCTTTTCAATAAAGCTAAAATGATTCAGTATAAAAAATTGCAGTGTGCTCCATGTGTCCGTTATCCGATTACTCGATTAATCACCAAAATAACTGATAGAGTACTCGATTACAAAAATAATCAATAGCCCTAGATGAGAATGTGTTTGTCTATGTGTGTGCTCCGCCGTCAGTGATAAAGAGGCACCGATAAGAAGCAAATGGCACAAACTCTAACAAACACGGTCTGTTGAGTGACTAAAACCGCATACCATTTTACCAATAACATTTAAAGGCCAAAGCTTTCCTTCAGATATAAAAGACACTGAACACAGTAAACCTGTCACTTCTCTAAGACAGATCTCCAATGAACATAAGTTTTGTTACATCTGAGACAAGTGTTTAAAACCTCTGCTCTTTGACTCCTTCATCACAGCTGACAGACAGCAGTGGGCGCTCTGCTATGGATCAGACTAAAGAACCAGAGGAGGGGGTCCCAACATCTAAAACCTCTCTGAATGAAGAAGACCAGGGTCTGAGGTGAGATGAAGATCTGTCACACTCTGACACCAACATCATCATCATCATCATCATCATCATTATCGTCATCTTCATCATCAATCTTTGTTGCAATAGTGCCAAACCATGACAGGTGTAACCTCAAGACACTTTACAGTAGAGCAGGTCAATGCCATACTCTTCATTATTTCATCATCATCATTGTCATCACTACATCTTCCTCTCTCTCTCTGTATGTCTGTATCTTCCTCCTATAGTAACAGCTCACAGTGTCTGATGATGATGATGTTTATTTTACCAGGATGAAGAAATCAGAGTCTTCTGAGCCCAGCGGTGTGTCCATGAAGAGTGATCACTCTAAACGTCGTCTTCTTCTCTTTAAGATGAAAAGACCTGCTGAGGACAAGTGAGAAATCAGAAAAATGACCTTTGACCTCAATGTTTTAGTCACTCAGAGATGAAGAAGATGATGATGATGTTTGTTTTATCAGGATGAAGAGATCAGAGTCTCCTGAGCCCAGCGGTGTGTCCATGAAGAGTGATCGCTCTAAACGTCGTCCTCTTCTCTTTAAGAAGAACAGACCTGCTAAGAAACGGTGAGAATACAGAAAGATGACCTTTGACCTCCATGTTTGAGTCCCTCAGAGGTGATGAAGATGTTTGTTTGATGGACCTGCTGAGGTCAGATCAGCTCCCTTTACCCTCAGACTGTCTTAACCCTTTAGCTTCCGGCTCAGCTGTTTGGTAGACCACTTTCTGAGCCCTCAGTGTGCTGAAGGTGGAGCAGCCTGGTTGTTCTTCTCCTCCACGTGTCTGT
This sequence comes from Cetoscarus ocellatus, assembly GCA_037902135.1. NCBI lineage: Eukaryota > Metazoa > Chordata > Actinopteri > Labriformes > Labridae > Cetoscarus > Cetoscarus ocellatus. The sequence goes on from JBAMNC010001132.1 coordinate 739,885, forward strand.
GCTCCATCATGCTGAGATAAACCATCATCCGTTCCTTTGTTTTAGAAAGAGTGAGGCGTCAGTCTCCCTCAAATTAGGAGCTCAGAAATGTAAACATGTCTGTTAACGTGTGGGCTCTGACCTACTGACCTTTGCAGAGGTGAAATGATGTCCTCAGTAGAGACCCTCCTCAGCGTGGTTCAGGTTCTAAAGGCCATAAAAACCAGGACTTTGGTTCAGCAGCCAGAAGGGGAGCAGCATAACATCAGAGCTCCTGTCCCAAAAACCATCCCAACACTTTAAAACAGCACCATTTATGCTGAGTCATCCTAATGATTGTTAATGCTGAGTCACCCTGGTGGTCTTTATTGATGACTCATTTTGATATTAATTAATGCTGAGCCATTCTGATGATAATTAATGCTGAGTCATTGATCTCTCTAATACGGCCTGTTCTGATCTACAGAGATCAGATGGAAACATTTGGACTCCCCAGTGTCTCCAATCAGCCTGATTCAGAGCTGGACTCCATATTTCTGGTGAGAACATCACACTTTAACAGTGAAGTCCATGATCTACAGGTTTGCTGATCCACCATGATCCAGATGTTAATGTCAATGTTCTTCTCTGTTACATTTAATCTCCACTGTCTTATGTTCTCCAGCTGCTGGAGGAGAACATCATCAGCTTTGTGAAGAACCAGCTGAAGAGAATCCAGAGAGGTTTAGGTCCAGATTACCCAGGATGCTTAGAGGCTCAGAGCGAGGATGTGTTGGTTGGTGAAGATGAGGAGCAGAGGAGCAGCAGAGAGGCATTTCTGAAGATCACAGTGGGCTTCTTGAGAAGGATGAATCAGGACGAGCTGGCTGAGCGTATAAGGAACGGTAAGAGCTTTATTCTGAAGGTAAACTATGATACGTGGGCTTATCATCTATGACAGGGGTCTGCAGCCCAGAGCACCAAGACCTGGTGTCCTGGGCCTAAAAGCTGGCTTGTTGACAGCGAGTGAGAATTTTCCTTTTATTAAAAAACCTCCGGGGCGGCACAGTGGCGCAGCAAGTAGTGCACGTACCTCACAGCAAGAAGGTCGCCAGTTCAATACCCGTCGGGCCTTTCTGTCTGAAGTTTGCATGTTTTTCCCATGCATGCTTGGGTTCTCTCTGGGCACTCCAGCTTCCTCCCACAGACCAAAAACATGGTCATTAGGTAGACTGGTGATTCTAAATTGCCCTTAGGAATGAGTGTGAGCATGAATGGTTGTCTGTCTCTCTATGTGGCCCTGTGATCGAACTGGCGACTGGTTCAGGGTGTGCCCCGCCTCTCGCCCAATGACAGCTGGGAGAAAATGAATGAATAAAAAAACTCCTATTAGCAGTCAGTCACAGTCATTAGCTCATTTTTACCAGCTGCCCTGAATGCATCTCTGAGCCACACTCTGCCTGAGGTCAGCAGATGCTTGTGGTCTACACAGAGTGCAGGTGGGGGGAGGGACGACCGCTGAACCATTGGAGCTGAAGTCCTGAAGACCACAGCCACACTCACCAAAATTTCAACACAGTGGGGGTCAAAGGTACAGAGTCAGTGAAACCACAGCAGAGCATCATCACAGGAGCTGCCCTTTACCTGCAGGACAGTTTGACTGAGGATCAGGGCTCTGAAGGCCGATCCATTAACAGGCTTCACTGAGTCTGTGGATCAGCGTCTCTGTGAGCAGATCCTCTCAAACATGAAGAGTGCAGCTCCTCTGAGCTGATCAAAAACTCACCACACTGGCTCCTCGGATGAGCAGCATTAATTTTAAGTATGGACACATTCTCATGTGGTCTCATTCTTCTGTTCACAACATTTCATTTTCCGTTTTTGAATGATTTCTTTAGTTATAACATGAGATTATTCTTCCACTGATTGGCTGACTGCAGCACTTTGTCCATTAGGGAGCCTGATGAGATGGTAAATGTGTAACTTTGCAGATGACTGAGAAGAAGAGAAGTTTTGAGAATGACTGTTTTATAATCTGGTTTAAAACAGAGACATGGATGATTTTACAGAGACAGTGAAGTTCTTCAGGGCTGATATTTCTCTTTGACTAAACTCTGATTCAGTGCTGATGGATAAGATCATATTTAAACTCCAGTGAGGTTGTTTCATCAGGATAGAGGGGATGTGGTATGGAGCTCCATTGTTGATGCTGAACTTCATTCTCTTTCTGATATTTTGATATAACTTGTTATTTGATTGGCTGATTAAAATTTTGATAACAGGTTGTGTTTAGTCCTCTGATGGTAATAAAGTTCGATAACAGGAGATGAATGTGGTTTTGTTCTAGTACTGAGCGTCTTGTCTCCCTGGATATAATGATAGAACAAGCCTGTGAGAGATTTTAACCTTTTTGTAGTTTCTGAAAAACTTGTTGAACCTCCGTGGTGAGGTGGGACACAGAGCAACAGGAACATTTAAAAATGGATCTTCACAGCACAAAGTCACCAACACCTGATTTATGAGATCCAAGTAATGTTTTGCTTGTTTTAAAACTGCTTTCAAAAATGGCTGTCGTGTGGGCTGCAACAATAAAAATCCACAGTTGGAGAAGAATCTTTGGCTTCTCCAGAAAGAGCTCCATGAAAAGGATAGTCTGATTTTGAGATTTTACTCCTCACTTTTAAAGCACTTATGGGCCTAACTCCTAGCTATATTTCAGAGCTACTGATCTGTTATGAGCCAGCTCACAGCCTCAGATCCTCAGGCGGGGCCTCCTGGTTGTTCTGACTCCAAACTAAAGCTGATCAACTTTTCTCCATCAAAGCTCCTCAACTTTGAACGACCTGCTGGAGGAGATGAGGCATGCAGTTAGTCACTTAAATACTCTCCTGCACAGACTTGCTTTCATGAGATGTCGACTTAATCTTAATCTTGTTTCTGTATTTCTGTCTTTTTAGCCCAACATTTGTCTTTATTGCTCTCATAATTTAGCTTCCATTACTTGTAGCTCCTTTCTCTGTTGTTGGCTTTTTATATTTTATTCTTCATATTAAAGTCAACACCTACTTTTATGTCCTATCTTTCTTTAATTTATAATGCATTGCTTGACTTTCTAGCTATTGATTCATATGATCATCTTCTGTCAAACTTTAAATCTTATTTAAAGGCCTCTTTTTAGGCTCTTTTATTGTGTTATCTCATTTTTATGTTGTAGTTCTACTTAATGAATTTTTGACATTTTATTTACTTTATTTTTATTTCAAACATAAATGTAAAACATACATATTTATACATTTATACATAGCTTATGCAACAAAATAAGATAAAATAGGAAGTAAATGCAAATAACTATTACAGCATTTTTTTTCTACTACCATTAATCCTTTCAAAACCAGATTCTGTTCAAAAAGGGTGTAAGAAGAAGAAAAAAAAAAAAAAAACTTGTCTAGTCCCACCCCTTATTCCTTCTCAGAATGTATTGCTTAAATTCACCCTGAAGCACTGTTCAGGTCATAGCCAATAATTTAGTTATCAACAAAAAGCAACAACACAATTAGACGAATAACAGCATAAACCACAAAATTCAAAAACAAAAACAAAAATGACTCTTTTTATAGCTGTTCTTTTTTTATTGTTTTCTTTTGTTACTGCTATTATTGCTGATTATGGTAAATGGTAAATGGACTTGAGCTTATATAGCGCCTTTCTAGTCTTTTGACTACTCAAAGCTGCTTTACACTGCAGGTGTGTTATTTTTTTTTATCCACTTATCTTCTGCTTCTACCCAACTTACCCCTTCTCATTTTGGTCCTCATCAATCAATCAATCAATCAATCAACCAATCAATCAATCAATCAACCAGTCAATCAAACTTTATTTGTATAGTACGTTTCATATAACATATGAAGCAAAAAGTGCTTTACATAAACAAGAACAAATAGGAAAAAGTATGTGCAAAACAAACTCAAATAACAATAAGATCAAACAAACCCATATTAGGCAAAAAAAAATAAATAAATATAAATATAAATAAATAAAAATTCAAATAAAGCTTTAAATATAATGATAATAAAAAATAAAAAAAATCAATGACCTTTATTTAACAGGACATAGTGAGTGAGTGAGGAACTGTAGAAATGCCATGAGTTCAAAATGAGGAAACACTGGAGGTATAAGTGAAAAAATTGGAACTTAATGTAAGTTATAATAGGATTAAATTAAATAGATTGAGATAAATAACAAAAGATTGTTTGCTAAGGATGATAAAACAAATAAAACTTAAATATATGGTTCACTGAAACAAGTTAAAATGTAAAAATGGATATAACTAGAGTTGCCTAAATCAAGTAATAAAAATACCCAAAGCAAGGTTAAAAAGGTGGGTCTTGAGTTTGCTCTTAAACATATTGACACTCAGGCTGGCTGCAGGCTGTTCCACAGAAATTGGCCATAATAACTAAAAGCTGCCTCACTGTGAGTCTCTGTTTGGAATTTTGATACAACTGGCTTTCTTTCTGGACTTTGTCAGCATCTGTGCAACTGAGTTTTGGAGCAACTGAAGCTCTGAAATGAGAGAAAGAAGAGTGTTGCAATAATCAATCCTTCAGGTAATACAAGCATGAATAAGTGTCTCTGCCTTGGCTTGGGAAAGAAACTGTTGCACTCTGGAGATGTTCTTTAAATGATACAATGACTGTTTTGTGATTTCTCTTACATGAGGCTCAAAATTGAGGTTCTGGTCAAAAATAACTCATACTTTCTTTCCCTGATGACAGGGATTAAAAGACAGGTCTTGGAGTTTGCCCTCTCTTCATGTATTTTCTGGGTTCTTATAAAATGAGACCTGGTTCTTTCTGGCAGGATTGTGGGGGGACTTGGAACCTGGGGGGTTGGCGTGGGTGGTCCAGGTTTCTGGCACTCTGTATTGGATACCTTGGCCTGGATTATTGTTCCTGCATTTCTGGGTTTCCTCATGTTCCATAAAATCTTCTCCTCTCCATGAGCTTGATGGTCTGATAGACTCCAGAAATGCTCCTGCTCTCTCCTCTTGGTTCTTATTGTGTTTGGTTTATTCTGCCGTTTTTGTGTTTGTGAGGGTTCTTGGACTTAAATTGAGTTTTTTGTTGGTTTGATCCTTTTGTGCTAAGACTCCTGTTTGTCGAAGTACTTTGTAAACCTTTGTTTTTAACAGTGCTATACAAATTAAGCTATAATAATTATTATTATCTACTTTAATATGATATTCATAACCACAAGGTTTGAATAAAAACTCTTTTTGGTAAAATGAGAAGATCTGAGCAGCCCTCTGTGATGTCAGGACTTTGTCCAGGATCAAGACTTTAATGTCATTTCTTGAATTTTCCTTCAAGATCTCAGGCTGCACTGTGCCGACAGAAACTAAAGTCCAACCTGAAGCAGAAGTTCCAGACTGTGTTTGAGGGGATCATGAAAGCAGGAACCCTGACCCTGCTGAACCAGGTCTACACAGAGCTCTACATCACAGAGGGAGAGGCTGGAAGGGTCAATGAGGAACATGAGGTCTGACAGATTGAGACCACATCCAGGAGATCACACAGACCAGAAAAGACAATCAGAGGAGAAGACATCTTTAAAAGAGCATCTGGAGAAGATGGACCAATCAGAACAGTGATGACAAAGGGCGTGGCTGGCATTGGTAAAACAGTCCTCACTCAGAAGTTCACCCTGGACTGGGCTGAAGACAAAGCCCACCAGGACATACAGTTCATGTTTCCATTCACCTTCAGCGATCTGAATCTGCTGAAGGAGCAGAAGTTCAGCTTGGTGGAGCTTGTTCATCACTTCTTCAGTGAAACCAAAGAAGCAGGAATCTGCAGGTTTGAGGAGTTCCAGGTCTTGTTCATCTTTGATGGTCTGGATGAGTGTCGGCCTCCTCTGGACTTCCACCAAACAAGAACCCTGACTGATGTCACAGAGTCCACCTCAGTGGATGTGCTGCTGATCAACCTCATCAGGGGGAACCTGCTACCATCTGCTCACCTCTGGATAACCACACGCCCTGCAGCAGCCAATCAGATCCCTCCTGGATGTGTTGACATGGTGAGAGAGGTCAGAGGGTTCACTGACCAGCAGAAGGAGAAGTACTTCAGGAAACACTTCAGAGATGAGGAGCAGGCCAAAAGAATCATCTCCCACATTAAGAAGTCCAGAAGCCTTCACATTATGTGCCACATCCCGGTCTTCTGTTGGATCACTGCCACAGTCCTGGACCACGTGCAGAAGACCAGAGAGGAAGGAGAGCTGCCCAAGACCCTGACTGAGATGTACATCCACTTCCTGGTGGTTCAGTCCAAACTGAAGAGCATCAAGTATGATGGAGGAGCAGAGACTGATCTTCACTGGAGTCCAGAGAGCAGGAAGATGATCCAGTCTCTGGGTAAACTGGCTTTTGAGCAGCTGCAGAGAGGAAACCTGATCTTCTATGAACCAGACCTGACAGAGTGTGGCATCGATATCAGAGCAGCCTCAGTGTACTCTGGAGTGTTCACACAGATCTTTATAGAGGAGAGGGGACTGTACCAGGACAAGGTGTTCTGCTTCATCCATCTGAGCGTTCAGGAGTTCCTGGCTGCTCTTCATGTCCATCTGACCTTCATCAACTCTGGAGGCAATCTGATGGCAGAAGAACCATCAACTTCCCACAAATATACAATAACAGAGGTGTCCCAGAGTGCTGTGGACCAGGCCTTACTGAGTCCAAATGGACACCTGGACTTGTTCCTGTGCTTTCTCCTGGGTCTTTCACTGCAGACCAATCAAAACCTTCTACAAGGTCTGATGACACAAACAGGAAGTAGCTCAAAGACCAATGGGGACACAGTTGAGTACATTAAGTCAAAGATCAGTGAGAACGTGTCCACAGAGAAGAGCATCAATCTGTTCCACTGTCTGAATGAACAGAAGGATCGTTCTCTGGTGGAGGAGATCCAACAGGCCCTGACATCAGGATGTCTCTCCACAGATGGACTGTCTCCTGCTCAGTGGTCTGCTCTGGTCTTCATCCTACTGTCATCAGAGGAGGACCTGGACGTGTTTGACCTGAAGAAATACTCTGCTTCAGAGGAGGCTCTTCTGAGGCTGCTGCCAGTGGTCAAAGCCTCCAGCAAAGCTCTGTAGGTGCACCTACCTGCACAGGTTACATCAGATTTCTGTATCTTTACAAGAATGATCATTCACTGGTTGCTCTTTATGATTTTCTGATTCTTTTCTCAGGCTGAGTAGATGTGGACTATCAGAGAGAAGCTGTGAAGCTCTGTCTTCAGTCCTCAGCTCACAGTCCTCTGGTCTGAGAGACCTGGACCTGAGTGACAACGACCTGCAGGATTCAGGAGTAACATGGCTGACCGCTGGACTTAAGAGTCCACACTGCAGACTGGAGACTCTCAGGTGGGAATAAAAATGTTGACTCCTCTAGTCTCCCTGAAGGTTAAAGATCTGAGGAGACACAACTAGTCTGAGGGTGGATCAGGTTCCTCTCAAAACTCTGCAGGAAGAGAAGAACATGTAGCACATGTTAACTTTAATGTTCAACACTGAACATTATCCTGTAACTAATATAAGACAATTTGGGGTAAATTGTAATTCAGAAGAAACTAAACTCAGAAGATGGAAATAAAAACAACTGATGACAATATTTAATAAAAGTCAGAAGCCTGAAAATGAATTCACCAAAATATTTGTATTAAAAAATTAAAATTAAAGGAACAAACTAAATAAAACATTCTTTTCAAAGAACCATAACAAAAAGTATTTGGTTAAATTCCTAAATGTAATTAAACTGTTTTCTGTCTCTTCAATTCAGAATAATTTCTAATTCAGTTCAGAATCAAAATCTTTTCATTAAAAAATAATTATTTTGTTTGTGGTCATTAAGAAAAGAAGAAAAAATAAGGTCCAGATCTCCAACCGTGCTGGTGGATGATGACGGGTTGATAGGAAACATGTGATGCTGATGCCGATGATGATGATAAAGATGATTATGATGATGATGGTGATGATTGGGTGTGTCTTTAGCTCACCTCAACAGTTGAGGTGAAAAAAACCCTGGCCTGTATAAAAAGACCATAAATGTAAGATATGTGATCCTTATTATTACTTTCTATTTTCTAAACATTCCTTCAAACGATCACCTCACTCTGTATTTCTGACAGACAGCTGCGTAAGAGAACATACAATCATAGTTTATCCAACTTTTTATTTTTTACAAGTCGTTATGATTTGAATAATACAGTTTTGAATTCAAGCAGATGAATTCATTCAAAGCTGAGTGATCACAGAACTGTTTTATCTGCTGATCTGTGCAATCAATATCACCGTTAACATCAAATCATCAGCTTTTCTGACTTTGAGAGTTTTTATTTAGAAATAAAGAACTTTTTGGAGCTAAACGACTTTTGTTGGTCTCTGCAGCTCAGTCCCATTCTTCTCTCTCAGCTCTGTTTGAAACTCCATCCTTCCTGCTTAAAGCGCCTGAGCAGCAGCGGTGATTGGCTGCAGAGATCGCTCATGATCAAAATGAGAAAACAAAAACATGATTCTTAAATCTTTAATTCAAAGTTGTTGTTTTTTTTAAATCAAGTGAAGACGAAAAAAAACGTACAATAACCATTTCAAACCGGGTAATATTTATCTTTCCCTTTCAAAAACCAAGAAGACATTTTCATAGTAAAACATTTGAAATTGAACATTTTAATGATTTTAGTGACCTGGGTTACAAACAGCTCTGAGGCCTTTCAGGAGGGGTCAAAGCTGTTAGACCAGAACATGTCTGAGTCTGTGAAATGATCGACCCAATCAGTCAGCAGCACATCCGAACCATTCGTCATTTTATAGAAACCAAACTAGGACAGAGTCCTTAAATCTGTGGTCTTCAGCCCAGTCCCTGAGGGGTCTACGCTCACAGCAGCACCTGGAGCCGGACTTATTATAAGCTTTATCAGTAAAAGAGGAGGCTTCCAGTCAGTGGTGGAAAGAGTAATGAAATATTTTAATTAAGTAAAGGTACCAGTACTTGGATGAAAACTTACTGAAGTACAAGTAAGGGTACAGGTCTAAAAATGTACTTAAGTAAAAGTAAAAAGTATCTTTTTTTAAATGTGCTCAAGCAAAAGTTACTTTTTGAACGGGGCTGGGGTTCTTTCTTCAGTAGTCTAAAAAGAAAACAAGATTCAAATATTAAATTAAAGTAACTGGTTTTATTTAAAGGCAAACCTTTGATGTTTACATGTCATAATTCCATCTATCAGAGATGCTTGAAAATGTAATTATAACTATTTCAATAGTGGAAGGTTTGCCTATACTACAGTCAATATCACATTCCTATTACAAAACCCAAAACCAGTGAAGTTGGCGCGTTGTGTAAATCGTAAATAAAAACAGAATACGATTTGCAAATCCTTTTCAACTTATATTCAATTGAATACACTGCAAAGACAAGATATTTAATGTTCTAAATGAGAAACTTTATTTTCTTTTGCAAATAATCATCAACTTAGAATTTAATGGCAGCAACACATTGCAAAAAAGTTGGCACAGGGGCATTTTTACCACTGTGTTACATCGCCTTTCCTTTTAACAACACTCAGTAAACGTTTGGGAACTGAGGAGACCAATTTTTGAAGCTTTTCGGGTGGAATTCTTTCCCATTCTTGCTTGATGTACAGCTTAAGTTGTTCAACAGTCCGGGGTCTCCGTTGATGTATTTTACGCTTCATAATGCGCCACACATTTTCAATGGGGGACAGGTCTGGACTACAGGCAGGCCAGTCTAGTACCTGCACTCTTTTACTACGAAGCCACGCTGTTGTAACACGTGCAGAATGTGACTTGGCATTGTCTTGCTGAAATAAGCAGGGGCGTCCATGAAAAAGACATTGCTTGGATGGCGACATATTGTAGCAGTTTTGCTGTTAATGTTGTAAGATTGAAGTTGGATAATGTTATGTGCATGTTTTCAGAATCAGAATCATCTTTGTTGGCCAAGTATGTTTGTGACATACAAGGAATTTGGCTTCAGCAGGTGGTATCGCTCACAGAATAACAGCAGCAAAAATAAACAAACATACTAGAAAAATATATGTATATATATGCATATATATACACACCTAATTTGAATGGAGAGGAATATGTACACTCAGTAAAAAGAGAAAAATATGTGTATATGCTATATGTATGTACATTTGTGCAGAGAAATAAATATATGTACAATTGGTTGTTGTTGTTTTGTAGATTCCTACCTTTCCTTATTACCTGAAGTCACCTTTGGGTTGGGTTGGCTGTATGAGTGGCTGAGAGAGCACGGGGGCGGGACAGAGGTGAGAGGTCGAGAGACTGCTGGTGTGTGTGTTGTGGCTAGAGAGGACGAGAGGGAGCAGCCCTGCACGTTAATGCCGTTCTGTAGCCTTTGTTGTTTTGGCGTGGTTACGGCCTGCAGTAACCTTTTCTCAGTTGCCAATAAATCGGTGCTTACTGACAAGAAACTCGTCCCTCTTTCAACTGACCTGCAGAACGTTACATTGGTGTCAGAAGTAAAAACTATCCGGACTTTTTCTGCTAACCTTCGCTTGCCGCGGCAAGTCTGGAGATGGCTAACTCTGCTCGACAGCCCGCAGCGACAATGGCGACTCGAAGGGATGGGGCCGGTGCTCGCAGAAAGGTCAAGGAGGAGGCTATGGACAGTTAGTACGCTGGCCCTCCGGGACATGACAGTGATAATGACCGTGCTGCGGAGCACGTGAGATGGACGGCCAGGAAGCTAGCGGCTGATGCCGGCTTCGGCTCGTTGAGCGCGGAGGGGCGCGCCGATGCGGGAATCCACATCGATACGGGCGCTGGTCCAGGTGAAATCAAAGATGGCGGCGCTCAGTGCAACCAGCCGCATGTGAAGACGCCGAAGTACTCTGGTAAGGCGGACTGGGAGGCCTTTCATGCCCAGTTTGAACTGTTAGCACGGGCAGCAGCCTGGTCTGTGGACACTCAGGCACTCCAGTTAGCCCTATGCCTCACTGATGACGCCCTGGCATGTTTGCTGTTGCTTAGCCCTGCTGAAAGAGATGATTATGGGGCGTTAGTTGGGGCTCTACAGCGCCGGTTTGGACAATGCACACAACCTGGTGTCCTGCGCATAGAACTGACAAGCAGGCAGAGACAACCTGGGGAGCCGCTCCGTGCATTGGCTAATGACGTTGAGACTCTGGCGAGGAAAGCATATGCCCACATGCCCACCGATGTGCAGAATGAGCTAGCCAGACACCAGTTTATCAGAGCCATTACCGCTAGGGAGCTACGCATCCAAACGCAGCTTGCTCACCCCCATAGTCTGCAAGAGGCATTGGAGTTGGCTGTAGAGAGAGAGGCAGTAGGAGCTGCTGCTGAGAGTGACCAGTCTGGGGGCGGACCGGTTGTGAGAACCGTAGCACAGGAAGGCCCGGGTCAGGAGAAGTTAGTCTGGGCTGCTGAATTGACTGAACTGCTTAGAGCTTTGTCACTGCGGTCGGCAAGCAACAATGCCCGCCCCCGCCGGAGCCCCCCTGTGTGCTGGACATGTGGCCAGCCTGGCCACATCAGTGTTCGGTGCCCCGAGCGTGCTGGCGTTCAGGGAAACTCCCCTGGGCCTGCGTAGTTGGGATGACGCAGGCCCCCTCTTCTGTGTCCCATCCTGCCCTGCTACAAGCGGACGGAGCCCAACTGAACAGCCGGGGGAGCGGGGCCCCACTCCCCCCAGAAGCAGAGGACGACGCGGAGTCCGCGACAGTGGTGGGTTGGACCCATGCAGGGAACTTTTGCCACATTCCCGTCACCCTTGCGGGGGCTCCATGCACAGCCCTGGTCGACACTGGCTCCACAGCAACACTAATGAGACCTGACGTGGTGCCAGCAGGGACGCAGTTGGAACCTACTAGGGTAAAGCTAAGAACAGTGACTGGTGAGTTGGCCCCCATGCTTGGAAGAGGGGTGGTAACTATATGGGTGGGGGGATGGCCGGTGGACTTTAAGGTGTGGGTTGCAGCGGTACAGGACCCCTGCATATTGGGTCTGGACTTCCTGCGTGTCACACAGTGTGTGCTAGACCTGGGGAGGAACACACTAGCCTTCCCTGGGGGCCCCACAGTTGAAATGGTGCACCCCGTACAGACTTTTGGACCACACAGGAGTTTGAGAGTGACAGAGGAAGATCAGGTTTTGCAACCCCCCCTACAAGCTGACCCCCCTGCTCCACAGAACCCCATCCCCCACACTCCAGGGCATACACTTCCTCCAGTCCTGGACCAGCAGCCCACAGAGGGGGACAGTGACAGACTGACGGTGTTGAGGGAGGTGTGGAAACGTAGCTGCCACAGCTTGGACCCTGGGCAGCAGGAGGAACTGTGGCAGATATTATGGGAGTTTAAGGACATTTTTGCACTGACAGAGGATGAAGTGGGTCTGACTCACTTGGTGCAGCACGAAATCGACACGGGGGATGCCCGACCCATTAAAACACGCCCTCGCTGCCTCCCTCTAGCACATCAGGCTGCTGCTGACAACGCCATCGACGAGATGCTGAGGGCGGGCATCATCGAGCCCTCTGATAGCCCCTGGGCCTCGGGGGTTGTGATGGTGAACAAGAAAAGGAGCCCAAAAATGAGATTCTGTGTTGACTACAGGCCTCTGAACAGTGTAACCAAAAAAGACTCATACCCGCTGCCCCGCATTGATGAGTCCCTGGACTTGGTTTCTGGCTCGTCCTGGTTCTCCTCGTTGGACCTGTGCAGCGGGTACTGGCAGGTGCCCCTCAGCCCTGAGGCCAGACCAAAGACTGCTTTCTGCACTGGCAGGGGGTTGTGGCAGTTTCGGGTCCTCAGCTTTGGCCTATGCAACGCTCCTGCCACGTTCGAACGGTTGATGGAAAAGGTGCTGGCTGATATCCCCCGACAGGAATGTCTGGTCTATTTGGATGACATCCTTGTCCATGGGAGCTCTTTTGAGGCGGCTTTGGCGTCCCTGCACCGGACTCTACGACAGATAGAAGCGGCAGGTCTGAAGCTCCACCCGGATAAGTGCTGCTTTATGAGAAGGGAGCTGGAGTTCTTAGGGCACAAAATCGGGGGTGAGGGCATCAGCACGCTGGAGGAGAAAGTGCATGCAGTAAAGGACTGGCCAACCCCCTCCAACCTGAGAGAGCTGAAGAGCTTCATCGGACTGGCGTCCTATTACAGGCGGTGTGTGCGCGGCTTCTCCTGTATTGCTGCACCCCTGTTTCACCTGCAGCAGGAAGACAAAGACTTTGCCTGGACCCCGGACTGTGAGCAGGCTTTCAGCAGTCTTAAGAAGGCCTTGACAGAGTCTCCCATTCTCACCCCGCCGGATCCCAGCCTGCCGTTTATCCTGGACACAGATGCCAGCGACGCTGGGATGGGAGCAGTGTTAAGCCAGTTGGGGCCAGAGGGGGAGAAGGCGGTGGCGTACTTCAGCAGAACCTTCAATAAGGCTTAACGGCGCTACTGTGTGACGCACAGAGAGCTCCTAGCTATAGTTAGAGCGATAAGCCATTTCAAGTATTACCTGTGTGGCCTGCCCTTCACCGTCCGAACTGACCATGCAGCCCTCCAGTGGTTAATGTCTTTTAAGGAGCCAGAGGGGCAGATCGCACGGTGGCTGGAAGAACTGGCGCCATATGACTTCAAAGTCGGGTACAGGGCTGGGGCTCACCATGGCAATGCAGATGCCATGTCCCGGCACCCCTGTGCCCCTGACGGCTGTTGGTACTGTGAGAAAAGGGAGGCCAGAGAGGAGGAACTCCACTCTGAGGAAGAGTGGGATCCCATGCACAGCGGAGAGGGGCCAGCCTGTAAAGCAGCACAGGTCTTCGACTCAGCCGAATGGAGGCTGCGACAGGAGCAGGACGCCGATGTTCAACCAGTGCTACAGTGGGTGGAGTCTGGGCGAAAACCACAATGGGACAAGGTCTCTGGATGTTCACCTGCCACTAAAGGACTGTTTGAAAAGTTTGACACACTCTGCGTGAAAGATGGGGTGCTTCAGAGAGCCTGGAAGGAGCCAGCTACGGGAGAGGATAAGTGGCAGGTAGTGGTCCCCAGGGCCCTAAGGGAGGTAGTGTTGCAAGCCTGTCATGGGACAGCTGGAGCAGGGCACTTTGGAGTCTCCAAGACTCTTCGTCGGCTCAGACGAAGCTTCTACTGGGGTCAGCTCAGGAGAGATGTTGAGGACTTTTGCCGCCGTTGCGACCCCTGCGCGGCACACAAGGGTCCCCCGGATCAGTCCCGTGCCCAGCTCCAGCAGCTGGCAGTAGGGGCCCCGATGGAGAGAGTAGCAGTGGACGTTATGGGTCCATTCCCATGCACGGATAAGGGGAACCACTATGTTCTGGTCGCCATGGACTACTTTACAAAATGGCCTGAGGCATATGCTATACCAGACCAGGAAGCAGAGACTGTTGCTGATGTGCTGATCGAAGGCATGTTTTCCAGGTTTGGGGCAGCTGAGACCATTCATAGCGATCAGGGGAGGAACTTTGAGTCAGCTGTTTTCTCTGCCATGTGTGAGCGCCTGGAAATGCAAAAAACACGGACTACACCTTTACACCCTCAGAGTGACGGACTTGTTGAGCGATTCAACAGAACACTGGCAAAACAACTCGCCATCCTCACTGCGGAACACCAGCGGGACTGGGACATGCACCTCCCCCTTGTCTTGCTGGCCTACAGGTCTGCTGTACAGGAGTCCGCGTCGTGCACACCTGCTCTGCTCATGTTGGGACGAGAACTGCGTACCCCGGCAGAAATGGTATTTGGGAAAACCCCCTGATGCACCAACAGTTCCACCAGGGCCAGAATATGCCAGGCAGCTCCAAGACAGGATGGAGTCAGCCCATGCTTTTGCCCGGGATCAGCTAAAAAAAGCAGGTATAAGGCAGAAACAAAACTATGACATGAGGGCCAAAGGGAGAGACTATGGGGCTGGTGACCTAGTTTGGGTGTACAGTCCTAAGAGGAAGAAGGGCCGGTGCCCTAAGTTGGACTGCCACTGGGTGGGGCCATGTGAAGTGTTGGAGAAGCTGGGGGAGGTGGTGTACAGGGTCCAGCTACCACCTCGGGGAAGGCGAGTGGCCCTTCACAGAGATAGGCTGGCCCCATACAGAGGCGACGCACACCCATTCCAGCTCCCTGGACCCCTGACAACCCCCCGGAGAAACAGAGCAGGCACACCCCCAGACCCATGGACTGTTTCCCCTTCTAACTCCCCACAATCCCCCTCACCCCTAAATCCACCCCCTGCTCAGTTGCAGGGTACTGCGGGACTACAGCCCCAGCCCTTTGTGTCCATTACGGAGGGCCCAGAGACGGACACGAGCCCCTGGTTACCTCAGAGACTTTTTGTGTAATCCCTCGGGGCGAGGGATTCAGTAAGGGGGGGGCAGTGTAGCAGTTTTGGTGTTAATGTTCTAAGATTGAAGTTGGATAATGTTATGTGCATGTTTTGTAGATTCCTACCTTTCCTTATTACCTGAATACACCTTTGGGTTGGGTTGGCTGTATGAGTGGCTGAGAGAGCACGGGGGCGGGACAGAGGTGAGAGGTCGAGAGACTGCTGGTGTGTGTGTTGTGGCTAGAGAGGACGAGAGGGAGCAGCCCTGCACGTTAATGCCGTTCTGTAGCCTTTGTTGTTTTGGCGTGGTTACGGCCTGCAGTAACCTTTTCTCAGTTTCCAATAAAGCGGTGCTTACTGACAAGAAACTCGTCCCTCTTTCAACTGACCAGCAGAACGTTACAATATGTTGCTCCAAAACCTGTATGTACCTTTCAGCATTACTGGTGCCTTCGCAGATGTGTAAGTTACCCATGCCTTGGGCACTAATACACCCCCATACCATCACAGATGCTGGCTTTTGAACTTTGTGCCTATAACAGTCTGGCTGGTTCTTTTCCTCTTTGGTCCGGAGGACACGACGACCACACTTTCCAAAAACAATTTGAAATGTGGACTCGTCAGACCACAGAACACTTTTCCACTTTGCATCAGTCCATCTTAGATGAGCTCGGGCCCAGCGAAGCTGGCGGCGTTTCTGGGTGTTGTTGATAAATGGCTTTCGCTTTACATAGTAGAGTTTTAACTTGCACTTACAGATGTAGCAACGAACTGTAGTTACTGACAGTGGTTTTCTGAAGTGTTCCTGAGCCCATGTGGTGATATCCTTTACACAGTGATGCTGGTTTTTGATGCAGTACCGCCTGTGGGATCGAAGGTCACGCGCATTCAATGTTGGTTTTCAGCCTTGCCGCTTACGTGCAGTAATTTCTCCAGATTCTCTGAACCTTTTGATGATATTACGGACGGTAGATGATGAAATCCCTAAATTCCTTGCAATAGCTCATTGGGAAATATTGTTTTTAAACTGTTCGACAATTTGCTCACGCATTTGTTCACAAAGTGGTGACCCTCGCCCCATCCTTGTTTGTGAATGACTGACCATTTCAGGGAAGCTGCTTTTATACCCAATCATGGCACCCACCTGTTCTCAATTAGCCTGTTCACCTGTGGGATGTTCCAAATAAGTGTTTGATGAGCATTCCTCAACTTTCTCAGTCTTTTTTGCCACTTGTGCCAGCTTTTTTGAAACATGTTGCAGGCATCAAATTCAAAATGAGCTAATATTTGCAAAAAATAACATAGTTTACCAGTTCGAACGTTAAGTATCTTGTCTATGCTGTGTATTCAATTGAATATAGGTTGAAAGGGATTTGCAAATCATTGTATTCTGTTTTTATTTACAATTTACACAAATGTTTTGTAAATGGACAGTTCGGGCAAACTGTAGAGATACCACTCTGAGACAGCTTTATTGTTAACATAGTTGACCATTTTGAAGAGTTTATATTAAGTTGTATTTCTATTTGCCAGAGGTGGGACCAAGTCATTGTTTTGCAAGTCTCGAGTAAGTCACGAGTCTCAACTCTTGAGTCAAGTCCAGTCTGTGTCAGTGGCGGCTGGTGCCAAAAATTTTAAGGGGGGCGCAGCTTTGGAGGAAACAAACCAAAGAAGCGCTCCATACTACAGTGAAAAGAAACTAAAGACAAAACATAATCACAATACAACCTACTTTGAAGTATGCACTATTTGAACAGAAATTTTGCCCTCCTTTCCTTCGGGGCTGCAAATTTCTCAGTGACCCTCTGACTGAAGTCCATCATATCCGTCACCAGTCTCTCTTCCATTGACAGCATGGCCAGTGCATTCAGCCTGTCCTGGTTCATGGTGTTTCTGAGGAAAGTTCTGAGAAGCACCTCAGCTTCTGCAGTGGTCATGGGTGTGGTGATGAGGATCTTTAGCAGAGTGACAGTCTCTGAAAATACCTCTCC
This sequence comes from Cetoscarus ocellatus, assembly GCA_037902135.1. Classification (NCBI taxonomy): domain Eukaryota; kingdom Metazoa; phylum Chordata; class Actinopteri; order Labriformes; family Labridae; genus Cetoscarus; species Cetoscarus ocellatus. Next base: position 757,239 of record JBAMNC010001132.1, read on the forward strand.
AAGATTATTTTCCATCAACAACTGGATAACATCCACAGCTCCACAGCAGGCTTTGAACTCCTCCTTGCTGTACATAAGGCTGAGCTCTGTCTTCAGCTTGCTTTAGTTGAGCACTGGGTCGGCCTTCAAGGTGCTGCTGAGAGAATCTTCAGGAAACATGGTGTGGAACTATGTGAATCTGTCATTAAAAAATACATAGAAAAGCACATTTTATTATCAAAAGTTAACATCAGTATTTACTGAAAAAAATCAATAAAACAGCCAAAGTTTAACCTGCTCCCATAAAATAAAGCTATAATTTATGTCAGTTTCACTATTTTATGAACATTTCTTGTGTCACCAGAACAGTGTCTTATCCTATACATGATGTCTCATGGCTCAAGATTGTAAACACAAACAGAATCTTATGTACCACTAAACTGACGCTTTAAAACTATGGGTAAAACTATGTGATACAGTTTTGGTATAGATTAACTGTAAAAAGTATGAACAAAAAAAAACAAATAAGAAAAAAAAAAACAAATAAGAAAAAAAAATCAGATACAAGCATGCAGCACAAAGGGCAGACGGCTCACACCAGCTGACTGATTCTCACAGCTGAAATGGAGGCTGTCAATGTTTGGATGACATTTATAGTTTTCAGCAAAATTACTTCAAATTTTAAAAAGTCAAAAAAATAAACTTTACATTACAGGAGTCTGTTTCCATCTGCTAAAACTTTTGAATACTTAAACTTTGTACCGTTGTGTGCAGTATTCAGTCAGGAAAACACACCAACAGAATGTATAATTTTTGTATCCAAATAGAACATTTTATTATAGCAACTAAACATATGGTATACAATTATATATAATGACAATACTATATATATTTATATTGATATTTATTATTTTTTATCACATGTTTAGTTGCCATAATAAAACTACAAAATTTAAAGACAAGATATACATTTTGTTGGTCTGTTTTCATTGATTTTATACTGTGCACAATGGTACAAGCTGGAAAGCTACAAGGTAAGTGTCAAATCTAAAAGCTCCAGTGGATTAAAGAATAATTCTGTAATGGACATACACCTAAGAGGTAAAGAATTTGTGACGTTTACACTTTTGGGACTAATAAAACCCCACTTTTTTCACCAGTAAACTGCAACACATAACTTGATAGCATTATCAAGTCCTCTTTTTGTAATTTTTCAAAGGCTTTCACACAATGTAACAGAAATATTTAATGAGCACTGCAATAAAACCTCTGCAATAATCTGCATGCACTTGTGTATTACAATTTCTCCTATCTTGTTCATGCTTTGCCATGATTTTTTAAAATATATTTTATAGGTCCCTTAATATAATATTATAATCAAAATAATGCATCAATTTTGTCAATTAAATTTAAAATGAACTTCTAGTAGGGTAAAAACAAACTTACCCACCCAATAAAAGCCCCAATTCCTCCTAAAAGTATGTTGTTTTTGTAAAAATATGCAAGAATTAAAAACTATATAGATTTTTGAGAACTTAAGTCTGTAAAAGGATAATGTTCTACTGAACAAAGCATTTATATCCTCTTGGCAAACTCATTTTGTGGCTCCTGATCTATTGTTTAGTGCCATGTGTGACATAAAATGCAAAACTTTGCCCCTTGAATTATGTTATGTCTACTAGGAAAGACACATCCTAATCTAATCTTCAGTGTAGCATAGCCTCTTACTGATTTTCTTCTCCAATGCAATCTCACCTCTTCTGTGATCCTCTGACAGATCTCTGGACAACTCCTCCTCGGTGCGTGGGAGCATCGGTCGGATGCATGAGGATACGTGAGATACTTGCGCATGAGTAAATCATATCTGCTGCTGTGACGTGTGGATATGATTGACAGCACTCGTTGTCCAGTCACACGAGGAAAAGAAACACCAAAACAATACTGATTTGCTGCCAGTCAAAGTGGGAGTGTCCGGGGCGCACCGGTCTGCGCCCCTGGGGCAAAGTTGAAGCGGCCAATCCCAAAGACGCTGCAGGTCACATGCTGAGCAAAAGTTTAAGGACTTGCATAGACACCCATTAGGCCAGCGCCCCTCTGTACGTAAACTATGTATTCACAACACAGTTACCACGTAAAAACATTGTGAAACCCCTTTTATTGAACGGTGACAGGTGCTGCTGACAGACTATTACTATGTGGTAAAAATAAATGTTTTTATCCGTTATTTCTTATAATTTAAAGACAAATTATGTTGTGTTTAAGTGGACTTTCTCTGTTAGGGGAATTTTGGAGGGGGTGGCACCCCAGCGCCCCCTATTGACAAGCCGCCACTGGTATGTGTACTGTTATGCAGAATTATTGTCAGGACGCGGTAGCTGTCTTTGTTGATTTTATTGACAGGAGTCATAACATAACAGTGTACTAAGACTGACTGGACCAACACAAACTACTTCTGCCGCTTAATCCCCCTACTCACAGACAGCTTCCTGTCCTATCACTCCCTGTGTTAACGTCACTTACACATAAAATAGTACCATTACAATACATTACCCTTTCTTTGACTCTTTTAAGACATGTGCAAAATGAACTTTACTGTACTGTCACCTACATGAATAACTATGGCTCAGTCTAACTCAGGATGATTGCCTAATAACAAAACTAACTCTTTTATTGTTTAACAGAACAGTCTCTAAGTTTCTTTCTTCTTTATGACAGTCATTTCACCTTAACAGTCTCTGAACAGAACCCTGCCATTAAACACAGTTTATTATACAACTACTTCACATACTCTCCATATCTATCTGGTGGTTTCACAAGTCTGCCACTGGAGGTCATGTGTACCTGAGTCACTGGCACAGTGACTGTAGGTGAATCAGGTGGTGGATCTGACGCTGGAGCAGGTGAGAGCGGTTCTCCCCCACACTCGACGTGCTTTTCTCCATCCTTCTCAAAGGTGTTTGGAGTGCTGAGGAGGGGTCTCAGATGATGGTGGTTCCTTCGAAGTACTCCTCCATCTGTTTGGACTAAGTATGACCGCAGTGAGTCACACCGTTTAAGGACAGTATTGTAGGCACGTCTGTAACCTTGCTTTGCTCTCTCATCAACCTGTCTCACGTGCTGGAGATCTGGCCATTCGGGCTGTGGCTTGGTTTCCAAGGTTGGACCTGTGGTACGGATCTGCCTTCTGAGCATGAGCTGTGCTGGGCTCACGCCTGTAGCCTGTATCGCGGTAGCTCTATAGATCTGAAGGGCTATAAAGGGATCAGCCTGTCTCAGAATCCATTTGGCTGTCTGTACGGCCCTTTCTGCCTCTCCATTGGCTTGAGCATAGTGGGGGCTGGTGGTGATATGTCTGAAGTCGTACTCCTGAGAGAAATGCATGAAAACCCTCCCAGAGAATTGTGGACCATTATCAGTGATCAGTTCATTAGGGCAGCCCCATCTGGAGACGATGTTTTTCAGTTTAGCTTTCGTGGTCTCATTTGACATGTCTTTGAGGTAGGCTATTTCTATGTACCATGGAAAATTGTCCACAACTACCAAGTAGTTTTGTTTGTTCAGTTCACATATGTCGGCTGCTACTCTTTCCAATGGGCGACTAGGTAGGGGAGTAGTAATCAGGGGTTCTCTTTTCTGAGTAGGTTTAGACTCTTGGCAGTGTTTACAGGTGCTAACAATGTCCTGAATGTCTCTGCTTATTCTCGGCCACCACACACTACACTTATGGCCCTTTTCCATTAGCCCTACTCTACTCGGCTCGGCATTCCCCGACTCTACCCAGCTCTACTCTACTCGCATTGTGCTGCTTTTCCACCAGCCCAGTTCCGTGCCCAGCGGGGGCGGGGTCGCCATAAAACAGCTGGGCGACACTGCGTTCATGTCATTTTGAGCGCAACACAACAGTCAAAACAATGGAAGACTTGGAGGCAATTGTATACTTGCTGCTCGATCTGTGGTTTTTTGTCACAAACTGAATGAAAGAGGAAAGCAGAAGAAGGCTGCAGGCGGCGAAAAGAAATACAGAGGAAGAGAGCGATCGAGCTGCAAAGAAAAGACGTATGAGGTTAAGCTAGTGGTAGCTACCGCTAGCATGTTAGCTGGCTTGTCGTGCTCATGACTCATCGGTGACGACATTCTCTGACCAATCAGTAGCCGGCAGTCGGTCGACATCACCTTTTAGTATCGACTCAGCTCGCTTAGAACCAGAGCAGAGTAGGTACTAAAAACTGGTTTGTTTTAGGAGGTACCGTGCCAGTGGAAACGCAACACAAACCGGGTAGAGCCAAGTAGAGTAGAGTAGAGTAGGGCTAAGACGTGCTGATGGAAAAGGGCCATTAGCTCTTTGTCGGCACTTTACGATGCCTTGGTGCCCATCATGAATCTGTATCAAAATCTCAGGCCTCATCTTTTCCGGCACTACTATTCTATCGTTGTACAACACTAGGTTGTCTGACACCGTAAGAGAATGTCTGGAGCTGTAGTAGGTTTTTACTTTATCTGGTACCTTAATTGCATACTTGGGCCATCCTGTCAGCAAGTAGTGTTGGACCATCTGCAGTTATGCATCCTCTCAGGTTTGTTGCTTAACCAAGTCGAGTTTAGTGGGTGAGATAGGCCATGACTAGTGAAAGGCTTCCTCGTAGGCTTGTATCTCACTTGTCAGTTCTGCAATTTCTCATGTAACAGCTGCTTGTGGATGTCTGGAAAGTGTGTCTGCTATAACAAGCTCTTTCCCAGGTACATATACAGCTGTGGGGTTGTAGAGCATCATGCGTAGCAGTAGTCTCTGACACCTCAGAGGAACTGAATGGAGATCCTTGCAATTTATTAGAGGAATCAGGGGTTTGTGATCACTCTGCAGGGTAAAGGAGTCTAAGCCATAGAGATATCTGGAAAATTTCTCACAAGCCTGCTGCAAGACACTCCTTCTCAATTTGGGCAGCTTTGAGTGTTCTTGTAGGAGCTAAGTCTATACTTAGCCTACTGAGCCATTTGACCCAGAGTAACCTGGTTGACACGCCGTGCTACTGTTTTCCATACGCTACCTCGTGTTTCTTGGCGATTAAAAGAGTCCGGACACTGTTCCTCTAATGCAGCATGTAGCGAACATTTATTCTTGGAGCGTAGATTAGCATCCTTAAATTCCATTTGTGGTCATTTTCATCAGCAATTGAAAAACCAAGAAAAGCACCGGCATTCAGCGCCACGGCGGTCAAAAACCTTTTGCCCTTCTGGGTCAAACCCCTTACATCAACAATGACGTAGAATAGAATAGAATAGAATAAACCTTTATTCGTCCCACACGGGGAAATTTGCAATAGCTACCTATATACCTGAAGCCCAGGTAACAGCGACACTCAATGCACACCAAGTGAACCATAATTCATTTTAAATGATCACAACAACATGTTTGGCTCCTTTAGTTCTGGAATAAAAACTTACAGGTTTCAGCTGGCCGTCATGGTTCTGTAGCAGGACTCCACCTAAACCATAACTACTAGCATCTGCGCTTACAATAGTTGGCTTATTAACATCATAGAATGCTATTACAGGAGACTTTGTGACAAGCTGTTTCACCTTCTTGAAGGCTTCCTCCTGAGCTGCGGTCCAAGCTCATGTTGCATCATTTTTCAGAAGGTCGTTGAGGGGTTTGGTGACCTCGGACAGGTTTGGGAGATACCTGCCTAGGGAATGGATCATTCCCAGAATCCTCCTCAGGTCAGTGACATTACTTGGTGGTTCAAGTTCAGTGACGGCTTTGGCTTTAGCCATGTCTGGTCAGATTCCATGTTCATCAATGCAATGTCCTAGATTGTGATTGTGGTTACAAATGGTAGTCTACTGAATTAGTATCTACCAAAAGAAGTAATGAATGTCATTAGTTTGGCACGGGTATGGGAACCAGTCTTTACCATGCAATCTAGCTCCTGTTTTGCTTTAGGTAGCATGGGCACTGACACACGTCTGGCAGTTGACACACTGTAGGGGACTGCATCTTCTTTTAGAGTGATGTTAATGGGCTTTTTTTCAGTTTGCCAACTTCATCTGGGCAAGAATCTTCCAGCTGTGCAGTAGTATTAATTTCCTCTATGTGCTTAATTAAGCCCATTGCAACAGCAACACTGCAACTCAGTAAATGGCTTCCATGTGAACCTCTTGTCACATTCACTTTGAACCTGAATCTGTTGCCTTTCCATTTTGTGGCAGCTACAAAGTGACCTATACAGTTCAGTTTACCACCTGGGCTGTTGAGCTCACCTATAAGTAGGAGCGGCTGATGCACATCCTGAAGACGGCTCACAGCGCATATTATAATTGACCACAGGCTTTAAAATGCTGTGATTTATTGTTATCAAAAACCCTTATTCCTCTTTTATTTTATTTATACATTTTTTTGCAATAAAACAACACAACTTGACCCAGCTCTCTGAGGATTCATTTTTGAAAGCTTGCGTGTATCATGAAGATGCTGTGGAGATGTTCCCGTTTAAAAACCAAGAAGGGCTAGAGGACAAACCTGTTTTAAGGCTTTGGGCCATTACAACCATGTATTGGCAGTTTCACTGTCCATGCATTGCTTGAATCCTCCACATCTGTGATTTCTCCAAGGAAATGTACTTGGCTCTGTGTATTTTCCTCTTCGGGTGCAGTTATCTCGTTAACCACACAGGAGCGACAAACGACTGCAAAATGCCCCAGTTTCTTGCAGCTGCAGCATTCAGCATAACGTGCTAGACACTTGTCCTCTTTAGCATGCACATAATTACATCTATAGCATTTGTGTCCTTTGCGTACATGCTGTGCTTGTTTCACTTTGGCCCCTTTATTGTATCCATGACCATTATTGTGCCTCTGTTTGTCTCTGGGTGGCTGGCGCTTATATGCTACTTCACTGACTTGTGTACAGTTAGCATTGGACCCTTCCTCACTGACGTGCTGTTTAACTTGCTCAGACTGTCTCACTAGCTCTACTGCTTTATTGAGCGTCAAGTCAGGCATCAGCTGTAGCCTCTCTGATAGCCGTTTGTCTAATATCCCAACGACCAACCTGTCACGGATATTTTCATCCTTGGCATCACCAAATATGCAGGTGTCTGCTAGCTCATGCAGGCTCCTGATGTATTCCTCCGCGGTCTCACCCGGATGTTGAGTGCGCTGATGGAAACAAGCTCTTTCATGAATAATATTCACTTTTGGCACAAAGTAGTTGTCCAGTTTCTCCATTACAGTCTCATAATCATTCTGATCATCCTCATCTGAAAACGTGAAAGTCTTATAAACCTGCTCGACCTCCTTCCCAAGCGAGTAGAGCAGTGTACAGACCTGTACTTCTGCATCTTGTTTGTTGAGCTACATTGCTATCCGGTAGTGGTGAAATTGCTGGCGCCACTCAAGCCATTGTTCTGGCAAAGTCAAAACTCTCCGGAGGTGGGAACTTCGCCATCTTGGGGCAACTTCTGACACCATGTACTGTTATGCAGAATTATCATCAGGACGTGGTAGCTGTCTTTGTTGACTTTATTGACAGGAGTCATAACATAACAGTGTACTGAGTTTGACTGGACCAACACGAACTACTTCTGACACTTAATCCCCCTACTCACAGACAGCTTCCTGTCCTATCACTCCCTGTGTTAACGTCACTTGCGTATCCTTACACATAAAATAGTACCATTACAATACAGTCTGAAGACAGAAAAGTTGAGTCTTCAAGTAAAAGCAGGCAAGTCAAGTCAAGTCCAGAGTCTTCAGTTTTAAAATTTCTAGCAGATCAAGTCATTAGCGATGTTCACCCAATTAAATGCCATCTAAACAACAAAACATTATTTTATAACTTCTTTTATAATCAATATAAACAGCAGTTGACTGAATTCAGTCACAGAAAGGTAGTGCAGGTATTACAGTCAGAACACTGTATGCTATCACGTCACAGTTTCACAGGGTCATCATCATCATATATATGTATATATATATATATATACACATACATATACTATGTACATTCAGCACTTAGTAAGACAATAGTTTAGACACACTAGATTATTTAGTTTGTGCCACCCCCTGTATTTATATTGATTTAAGCTTGTTTTATTTGTTTAATCCTTTTTGATTTTGTTCGTTGTTTTGAATTTAGGATTAAATTAAAATAGGCTGAGTTTTATTGTACTTTTGGTTTTTATTTGGCACAACCACTCTGCCCCATCCTCCCCCACATTGTGAGAACTTATGTTGTTAATTTGAGTTGGAAAATAAAAAGGATCTTTGTTTTCTTTCGCTTTCACTCTGACTTCTGTCAATTTATTTTGGTTGTCGTGTTATCCTTCTTTGTTTTACAAAAGGGATGTAACACAAGTCAACCAGAAAAGAAAGTCCTTGTGTATGTGTTGTTAGACTCTCAGAGTGATACAACATTCATTCTAAGTGAAATAGCTGATGCTTTGGACACAAAGAAAGTAAGAGTCAAGCTGTCTACGATAGCCTCTAGATCCACCCCCCTAAAGTCACAAGGACTGAATGACCTGCAAGTCAGATGGTTTTACTCAGGCAAGAAGATCTCCTTGCCACCAGTCTACGCACACAACTTTATTCCAGCCAACAGAACTCACATACCCACAGACATAACTGTGAAGGCTTGGTCTCATCTTAAGCATCTTCATGGGGAAATAGCACCTCTGCAATAATGTGAAGTAGGTTTGCTTATTGGTTATAACTGCTCACAGGCTCTACTTACAAGGGAAGTTGTGTCAGGGAAAGACAGCAAGCCCCAAGCTCAACGCACTGATCTTGGATGAAGTGTTGTTGGTCAAGGGAATCCCTGTGTTGACTTTGGAGATGCTATTGGAATCAGCCACCAGATAGTTGTCAGACAAGTTGAACCAGTTGTGGAACATTCTTCCAACATCAAAGCTGATGTTCACTATGTGAGCAGAACCATGTGCAATGTTGAGAAAATGTTTCACATGTTTCATGTGACAAAAGAGGAACAGGATTACTTACACTTCCTGTGGTGGTAGCATGGAGACATGTCAGCTCCACCCTCAACCTACAGAATGAAGGTCCCTTTGTTTGGAGCGATTTCTTCTCCTGTCTGTGCCAACTTCGGCCTAAAACATCTGGCAGCACAAGGACAAGGAAAGTTCGGTGAGAACACCATACACTTCATTCAGAGATTTTTATGTGGATGATGGTCAGACGAGTGTTGAAAATGAAAAGGAAGCCATTCATCTTGTAAAAAAGCAAGAGAACTTTGTCATACTGGGAAGTTACGACTTCACAAGTTTGTCTCTAACAGTGAGAATCTGATGACGACCATTCCAAAAGAAGAACGTGCTGTGGTCAAAGAACAAGACTTAGCTTAGAGTTCATCACATATTGAGAGAGCTCTAGGAGTGAATGGTGTATTACATCAGACACATTCAAGGTTAGAGTTCAAGTGAAAGCTAACCCATGTACAAGACGAGGTGTACTCTCCACAGTGGCCTCTGTGTATGATCCCCTGGGGTTCATGGCACCGTTTGTTCTTTTGGGGAAACAGATACTCCAGAAAATGTACAGAGAGAAAATTGACTGGGATGAGGAACTTCCAGAAGACTTGAAACCCCACTGGGATTCCTGGGTCAGAGAGCTACCTAAATTGGCAGAAATGAAGATAAGTAGGTGTTTCTTATCTTCAGACTTTGGCAAAGTTAAAACCTATGACCTTCACCATTGTGCAGATGCAAGCTTTTCTGGATAAGGTGTATTTACTTAAGAGTCATTGATGAGTCTGAAGAAGCCCATTACTTTCTGGTAATGGGAAAGTCGACAGTCTCTCCAACCAAGATTACAACTATACCGAGACATGAACTCTCTGCAGTTGTTGTTGCAGTTAGAACTGGTGACATGCTCCAGAAAGAGCTAGAATTCCAAGAACTACAGCAGTACTTCTGGATAGATTCTACAGTTGTCCTTAGTTACATAAACAATGATGCCAAAGGTTTCAAGTGTTTGTAGCTAACCACATCCAAAGAATCAAGTCAGGTACAAAAACTGAACATTGGGTTTATGCTGTGTCAGGTCATAATCCTGCAGATTATGCCTCTTGAGGTTTGACCGCAGACCAACTCAAGACCTCCAACTGGCTCACAGGACTGATGTGTCTTCAGCAAAAGGAACTACCTGACAGAATGTGCAAGGTGGGAGATATTAAAGATGATGCTGAACTTCGCAAACTTTGTGTGAAACACTAAAACAAAGGAAGAAAGATCATTACTGGATAGACTTGAAAAGTACTCTGAGTGGTCAAGAGCAGTACAAGCAATTGCAAGACTGAAACGACATGTCAAAGAATGCAAAAATTAAAAGCCAAGAACCAACGAAAGTATAAGCCTTGAAGAAAGAAAAGAAGCAGAACTTACAATAATTAAGCTAATACAGAAAGAAGCATTTTCAGATGAGCTAAAGAACATGAAAGAGAATAAAACTCTTGATAGAACAGTACACAAGGTTGTTAATCTAACTGAAGCTGAGTAAGGTGATTTATGCTAAATGACAAAATGCAAATGCTTGATGAAGGAAAGGGAACAGTGGAAGTTTAACTGTTTCACTGCAACAACCATAATGTCAGGAAGAATCCCGCATGAGTAGTTGTGTGATTCGGTGGGAGTGTTATTGTTGCAATAATATTTTTATATCTTTATTTAGAATTCTGTAAGTCCTCTAAGTTTGTTTTTTGAGCCACCAAGATGCACTGGATTAATGGTTTTATTTTGTTATTTAATATGCTTTTCTTTTAAAGTCTGTTTCCGGGAAGTACTTGTTTTTTGGGATGTTCATGTGCACTTGACAATTGATATGGTGCAGACAAAATGGACTTTTCTTCAAAGTTTGGTGCTATTTTAATTCCTTTCTTCAGCATGCAGCCATCGAGGTGGGTTATTTTATGTTTTATGTGTGTTTTTTGAGTAGTTTAATAAGTTTTACATACTGCGAATGTTAATATTTATGTATATTTTCTTTGCTAATATTGTGTTTTACATGTGTAGTGTCCAGTTTTCACAGTGGATTTGTAGGACAAGCTTAAATAAACATGTTTCAATTAAAACACCTGTGTCTGTCTATGCCTGGAAGGAGTTACAGCAATGTTTGTTTTGGTGAATTTTTTACACAAATGATCAGACTTTGTGTGGGAGGAAGTAGATGGTGAGCAGCGTAAATGGTCAGACGTCAGGCTGGGAAAGAGTCAGGAAACTGTCCTGTGCATGAATTTAATTCACACCGTTAAACGTCAAGTACTTTTGAGTCATTATTGAAGTCATCACTGAGGCTGAATAGCTCACTCATGTAAGGCCAGGGAGGCACTTCATTTCCTTCCCATTCAACTTCGCTCTCTGCTGGGACTGCACTGCTGTTGTCTGGCTGCTCAGTGTACATCATTTTTGTGATTAAATTAGTGCTGATACACCTGCTGTTTTTATTCACTGTCATATATTGGGTGCGTTTTTTTTTTTTTCTTCCTATTTTCGGGCCCATGTTTCTTTTTCTCAGTAATGGTTGCAAATTAAAATGTAGAGAAGTACAATAAAAGAATACATATTCATAAAATAATACGGATTTTTTAAAAATACTTTAAAAAGTAGAAATACACAAAAAATATGATCAATTATCAAAACACGAGTAAATGTAGTTCATTAATATGCCTCTGCTTTCAGTCTGCTCTTAGAGAGGGGGTCTCCCTCCTGGACCTGGACTGATAGAGGACTTTCAAGGAGGTGGTCCTGATGATTTCAGGCTCCTCCTCCCATACTACTTTAGAGACTGAAGGCACCACAGACAGGCCTTCATTCTGGACCTGATACTGTGATGTCAAACTGTGGATTTACCTGTCTGTCTGTCTGTCTGTCTGCAGTCTGTCCGGCTGTCTGGTCTCAGAGGAGGGCTGTGTGTCTCTGGACTCTGCTCTAAGTTCATCCTCTCTGACAGAGCTGGACCTGAGCTACAATCATCCAGGAGAACGAGGAGAGAAGCTGCTGTCTGCTCGACGGGAGGATCCACACTGCAGACTGAACATCCTGAGGTACATTGACACCATAGAAGAAGAAAGAATCACATGTTGATGTTCAGCAGCCTGAAAAGTGAGATTAATGAGAGTCAGAGACGTCAGGGCTGCAGAGAGAGACTGGAGACTCGCTTGAGTTTGGACAGGAAGTCAGACTGTCACTGCAAACACTGATTTATTCATTATTCTAATTGTTATTGATGTTAAAGTTTAACAAAGACACATTTATGATTTAACCGGCAGGAGACAGAGAGGAGGTTTATCTGAGGGGTCAAAGGTTTAACATCATCAGAGTTGGGGGGGGGCTGTCTTAAACTGGAGTAGATCTGAAAAGTAATCTGATTACAGACTGAAACAACAGACTGCAGAGTGATTCAACAGTTCAGTGATAAACTGAGTTACACCCCCACACATCAATTATTAAAGTTTTAATCCCTTCATCTCCGAGGGTAACGGCTCCCTCACCCTCGCTCGCCCCCCTCTCCTCAGGCTGCAGCTCTCTCTCTCTCTTTGTCACCATCATGGATTTAAAGACCATGTGGTCTAAAGTCTCACAGGTCTCCCCCGCCCATGCTCAGACTGATAAATGCAAGTCTGTGCGTGGAAATGAGCGCACACTCATGTACTAACAGGAGAAGTAAACAGATCCTGTTTCTGATGCAGAAGTCTGAAAATAAAGAGCCATCCACGGGCCGGTCTCACTGAAACCATGGTCTGACCCGGTTAAGAGGATCCACTCAGAGCTCTGAGCCCAGACAGACCCTGTATGGAGACAGAGGGGAAGGTTTTCTGTAGAAACCTCCTGATTGGTGTGGGCTGGAGAGGGAGGCTATCTCAGGACCCTCATGAATGAAGAACTGATCACAGCTTTGGTTTCTGTCTCCAGGTTGGACCATGGTGGACCGCACAGACTGAGACCTGGTCTGAAGAAGTGTGAGTGTTTTTACTCTTTGATTTATTGATGATTATTCAACTTTTTACTCCTCATGAACTTTTCATTTGGAGGATTCTCTCAGAGCTCCAGAGATAAAACACCATCAGGAGGATAAAGCATGGAGACATAAAGGTCAGAGGTCATTAGTCTGAGGAACAGTTGACATGATCAAAGTGAAGATGAGGAACAAAAATCAGCAGAGATGGTGTGTTGGTGTGATCAGAGAAATGTCCTCCTAAAAACAAAGCTCTGTGGTCCTTCTTCAGATGTCTCAGCAGGCTGTGGGGGCCTCAGGTGGTCAGGGGGGTGTCCCTCAGCTGTGGAGCAGCAGACTGGAGGGCCTGATCTCCAGAGTGTGGAGTTTGGAGATGCTTGGTGTTTATGGAGCAGAGGTTTCTGGTGGTGGTCTCTGGGGTGTGTAGGTCCTTCAGGTCTGAGGGAGCGTGTCCATGGATGCACTGAGGGGTGAGCAGAGGGATTTTAGGTTCAGTCTGGACCTTGGACTTTGACCACGGTGTTACATGTGTGCATCATTAGCTCAGGCCTTCTTCTCTGGTCCAGACTAAAGACCATGGTGGTTCAGGTCTAGTCCGTGTCCACATTGGAGCTTTTACAAATGGACCAAACTGAGTGACATGGAGGAGAAATGCTCCTCATTGGTCAAGATCTCTGGAGAGACTCTGCTGCAGCTGCTCCAACATGTTAGAAGACAGTCTGATTATTAAATCTGTTTATTCTAGATCTATACTGACTATCAGTCAGGACCACATTTGAGTTTGTGAGCAGCCTGATTCAATAAAAAAAACTTTATTCAAAGAATGATTTTGATTGTTTATTCAACTCTTGTTCCAAATGATTTGATTCTCTATTATATTTTTTTTCTTCTCCAGTCAAAACCATCAATCTGTTCAGTTTTTCTATGTGGTGACCTGAGATCTGTTGGACAGCAGCTGAGTCATGTGAGGACACAAAGTTTGGACAGAAGATGCTTCAGATTTTAGACAACTTTAGACTTTTATGGACACAATGTCCTCTGAAACTCTGAGCTGCTGCTTTAAATCCTGTTCTATCTGACAGATTAAACATGAAGCTTCGTCCTCACATGACTCAGCTGCTGTCCAATCAGATCTCAGGACTGAACGTAGACGATGGAACCACAAGCACAGAAATCAAACTTGTTCAGATAGGAAGATGGAGCAGACTTTGGGGTCAGAGGTCAAACATGGCCCACGCAGCAGGAGATAAAACCTAAAAACATCAGAGTTGACTCTGAACCCTCAGGCTGATGGAGCATCAGGTCAGGTGATTGTAGATGATCAGATGATGACCTGCTGCTGTAATGTTTCTCCTCTCCATCAGACGCCTGTGAGCTGGAGGTGGACACAAACACAGTAAGCAGAGGACTCAGACTGTCTGAAGACAACAGGACAGTGACGTGTGACAGAGCTTCAGTCATATCTTCATCATCCAGACAGATTTGATGATCATTATCCTCAGCTGCTGTGCAGGTCTGCACTGAGCAGTCGCTGTTACTAGGAGGTCCAGTGGAGAGGACGTGTTCATGTATCAGTGAGTGACAGAAGAATCAGGAGGACAGGAGACAAAGAAGAATGTTGGTTTGGACTCAATGATCAGTCCTGGAGTCTGAGCTGCTCTGGTCATGGCTACTCTGTCCGTCACAATAACAGAGAAACATCCATATTCTCCTCCTCTTCATCATCTGGTAGAGTAGGGGTGTATGTGGACTGTCCTTCTGGATCTCTGTCCTTCTATGAAGTCTCCCCTGGTGGACTGATCCACCTCCACACCACAAAGACCACATTCACCAAGTCCCTCTATCCTGGGTTTAGGGTATGGTCTTCTGGTTCCTCAGTGACTCTGTGTCCTCTGGAGTCCAAACCTGCGGATGATTCAAAGACCTGAGATGTCTTGTCCTCTGCAGCGTACCCTGAAGAGACGTCTGTTTGTGCTGACAGGAAACAGCTGGTCATCAGTCAGCTGATGTCACTATGAACAGCTGATTGTTCTGAACAAAAACAGGCTAAAATAATTCAAATGAAATAAAGAAAATATTTTTTTCATGTGGTTATTTACCTGATGAAGAACATCTGAACATATATTTAAAAAGTAACAATTATATAATAGTGATTCTTTAGACACGGGAAAAAATGTGTCCGTGGAATACAATACAGTTTTTGGACTAATATGTGCAAAACAATATTTTTTAAAAACCATCAAAATCTTAAACAACACAAAGGTAGCACATGACAGTTTGTTTTGATGTTGTCTTACATTTTGTTGATATTCTAAATGACATGATATGAGACCAGGGCTGAACAAGACCAATTTCCGGAAGCAGGTCTCATCTCACTCCAATACCCTAAAATGTCAAAAACGTAATATTAAATCAAACTTTATCATTATTAGGAGAAAGGATAAGTAATTCTTTCTGAATAAATAAAGAAACAACACTTTTAAAGGCTTTTAATATACTTTTTGCTCAATTGAACATGTGTCTGGAGTTTTCGTCAACAGCATCAGACTATTTTAAAATTTGAAATAAATCAGGTATAATTTAGGGCATACATAGCTGAATGGAGCCCTTTCACTCCTGCTTGGTCTCCCTGATCCCATGTCAACATTTTAGCTTTGGTAAGTTTTTAATAGTTCTTGGTATTTTCTAGCTATTGAGCAGCATGCAAATGTCACAGCCATAATGTGTCAACACCAGACTAAAGGTCAACATCTGAGGACAATTTTCTGTAATATAGCCTTAATTTATAAAGATAAGGTGGTTCATGATCAACAGATGGCTTCTATGAGCAAGGTGTGATATCAGAGAAAATGTGCTTTTTTTCAAACACCGTCAGATTTTGACACTTTCTCTGACAGTGTTGACTAATGTTACTTTATTGTTCAATTTAAGCATTTTAATAAGGTTAATACTCATCAATATCAATTCTTATGCATTTTAATACTATTGAAGTTCCATGTGTCCGCTTCAAACTAACAGGCAAAAATTTCCAAGGGGCCCCTCTGAGAAACATTAAACATATTCATAAATAATCTGAAAAAACATAGCACATACAGGGATTAAAGCAAAAATAATCTTTTGACTGAATTTTTTTTGTTTTGTTGTTTTAGTTTGGGCTGGAGATTATCGGTGGTCCTGTTTTTCTCGGTTTTGATTATTCCTTGGTTTAGTTAGTTTTGGTCAGGCAGGTTATGGAGAGGTGTTGGGTGCGACGGCCCCTTATGGGTTGGCCTGATCATTTTCTCCTGTTTGTTCATTTTTGCTGACAACTCCAGCCCCTTTTGGTTCATTAAGTTTGTTTCTAATTTGAATCTTTTACTTCAATAAAGAAAATCAACTTTGTCCTTTGTGTGGCATCCTTTTTAATATGTTTCTGGTCTCCTTTTTGCTCATCATCGAACGAAGTATTCTTTCATTGGTATAGAGGCCGTAACACCCTGACGCGCCCATCACTTTGGAACAGGGTAAATCTGGACTCATCAGACCACATGACCTTCTTCCAGTCCTCCAGAGGCCAATCTTTATGCTCCCAAGCAAACTGACCTTTTTTTCTGGTTAGCCTTACTGGTTAGTGGTTTTCTTAAGGCTACACAGCTGTCCAGTCCCAGTCCCTTGAGTTCCCTTTGCATTGTGCATGTGGAAATGCTCTTACTTTAACTATTAAACATACCTATGAGATCTACTATTGCTTTTCTTTGATTTGATTTGGTCAAACATGTAAGTGATCGCGGATCACGATCCTTCAGGATTTTATTCCGACCACATTTCTTCCTTGAAGACGATGGTTCCCCACTATCCTTCCAGCTTTTCATAATGCGTTGGACAGTTCTAAACCCAATTTTAGTAGTTTCTGTAATCTCCTTAGATGTTTTCTCTGCTTGATGCATGCCAATGATTTGCCCTTCTTAAACAGACGAACAACTTTTCCAGGACCACAGGAGAAAGATGAACACGTTCAAGTTGTGTAAGGTTCTAATG
Organism: Cetoscarus ocellatus; assembly: GCA_037902135.1. NCBI lineage: Eukaryota > Metazoa > Chordata > Actinopteri > Labriformes > Labridae > Cetoscarus > Cetoscarus ocellatus. The sequence continues at coordinate 774,201 of JBAMNC010001132.1, forward strand.
TCTCTTTTTTTAATCAGTGTTTTATAGAAAGCGCTCTCATGAACTGCATGGTTGCTTGGTTCAGTTGTCTTGCTTTGTCTAGTAAAAACAGACTTGTGAATCTGGTCAAAATAGCGAGAAAAGTGATCGGAGTGCAGCAGTCTCTGCTGCAGGATATCTACAGCAGACGTATCATTAGTAGGGCCCAACAAATTCTGAACTGCCCTGATCACCCTCTGTTTGCTGAATTTGATCATCTCCCTTCTGGCTGACGTTACAGAACACCTAGAACCAAAACAAGGTGAGCCAGAACTTCTTTTATGCCAGTTGCCATTGACAGCCTTAATTCATTGGCCTGACCAGTTTTCTTTTCTTGTGAGTGCTTTATGCACCTTGTGGATAGAATTGATTGATTTTTAGACTGTAATCCTGGACTATTTATTGACTATTTATTGAATCTCTTTTTATCTCCTTTACCTCATATGTTCATCGTTACTGTTTATTTATCTACTGCACAGCATTGGATGACTGAATGCACTTTATGGGTTGTCTGATTCTTAGCCTTTGGCATTTTGTGGTTTGAGTGCCGTCCTTTTTCACTTGTGCTCAGGATTTTCCTGATTTTCCTAATGATTTTCCTGTATGTTTTATGTTTTAGCATGTACTGGTGTGCTGATGCCTGCTGCAGAAAAACAATTTTCCCACGGGATAATAATAAAGTTGAAGTTGAAGTTATAATTGAAAGACTATCATCTTTTCCACGACCACAGGATGTGTCTTTCGATATGGTTGTTTCAGAGATGAGAGGCTACTCATTGCATCAGCTGGGGTCAAATAACTTGTTGCTAACCATGCAGTAATTATCCAGTAGGAGGCTTGTACCTATTTGCTTAGTTAAATCCAGGTGGCGACTTTTTTTTTTTTTTTTTTTGCCAGGCAGTGTATTAACCTACTTGAATATGTTCAACTTGTGTGATAGTCCTGCATTATTCCATCCACAGTATTGTTGTATCAGGCCATTGCACACTGTGAATAGAACAAGAAATGAAACATTTTGGTACAAAATAATGCTAGTACAGCAAAAAATATCACTTAAATATAACTGAAGATGCCCCACTCTGATATGAAATTTTTTTTCATCTCCATGGGCCAAATTTCAGTTTCCTACAAAAGCAAAGATGTCTGCTGGGTGCCACTAACAGATGTTCTAGTTAAGTTGGTTGAGCCATCTTCACCAGTCTATATAAGAAGCACCAGGGAAATACACTATATTTCCAAAAGTATTTGCTCGCCTGATGTTGGACGAGAAGGCCTGGCTCGAAGTCTTTGCTCTAATCCATCCCAAAGGTGATCTATGGGGTTGAGGTCAGGACTCTGCGCAGGCCAGTCAAGTTCTTCTACACCAAATTCCTCAACCAGGATTTTATGGACCTGCTTTGTGCACTGATGCAGTCATGTTGAAACATAAAGGGGCCATCAGCAAACTGTGCCCACAAAGTTGAAGCATGAAATTGTCCAAAATGTCTTGGTGTGCTGAAGCATCAAGAGTTCCTTTCGCTGGAACTAAGTGGGCAAGCCCTACACCATAACCCCCCTCCACCAAACTTTACACTTGGCAGAGTGTAGTCAAGCACTGTTCTTTTAGCAACCACCAAACCCAGACTGGTCCATCCAGTTGGAATTCACTGAGCTCCTGAAAGTGACCAATTCTTTCACAAATATTTGTAGAAGCAGTCTGTTTGCCAAGGTGCTTGATTATACACTTGTGGGCATGGAAGTGACTGGAACACCTGAATTTAATGTTTCAGATGGGTGAGTGAATACTTTTGGCAATAAAGTGACATGTCTCCTGAGGTCATTTTCGTCGTTTTTTTCCGCATTTTTAGTCAATTTCTTGTTTCTGAAAGTTTTAGATGTCAACTCCGTCAATGACTTGTCAACTCCGTTAATGAATTTTCCACTCTGTCAGACAGTGGTTTTGTAGTATTTTTTTAAAAAAAGGAATCTGTTTGATTCCTTGAATAAGATTTTGTCATGATCCTGTCCTTTCTTTAGTTAAGTTACCCATTTTGTTCTTGTTTCATGTCTTGTCTATGTGTTTTCTGTTTTATTTTGAAAGTTCTCACGTCCCTCCTCATTTCTGTATGTTTTGCTTCCTGTCCGGCGTTGTCACACCTGATCCTTGATTGTGCTTCCCCAGCTGTGTCTCATCCCCCTAAATTACCTCATGTATTTAACCCTCATGTCTTCCCCTGTCTTTTTGCCAGATTGTTGTTCCTTAGTGTCACCTTCCAGTGTTCCTTTCATAGTCACAGTTTGAGCATGACCTGTTTAGTTTTATTTCCTTGACTTTTTACCTGCCATTTTTGGGTCCTTTTGCCTGACTCTGCCTGCTTTTTGTGTACTGAATCTTTGACTGTGAATAAACCTTGCCTTTTGCCTCACAGACCTGCTTCATCTGCTTTTTTGGGTTCTTTATGTGCTTTGAGAATTCTAGTCCTGACAGATTTTTTCAGAGACTAATGCATTTCTAATATTCATATTTAGTTTTTTATGCCTAAAAATGTTACTTTTAAGTTTTAAGGTTAAAGACAAATGTTATTTATCCATATGATTTTAATTACACTCAGGGGCGTAGAACTGGGTAGGGACGCTAGGGATACGTCCCTATCAATATTTTGCCACTACCCAGCGCCGCCCCTCCCCATACGCAAAACACGCGCTGTGCATAGGGCCCAATCTTGCGCAAGAGGACGCATTCTCTGCCGTCTGATGCAGCCACGATCTGGCCTGTGGACTACAGGCCTGATATTTCCCATTTAAAGAGTGGCTGTTATTGTTGTTGTCTGTCAGTCATGTCATTTTGCAGTGCAGCCGATGTCCATGTGAACATTTGATCTAAAAGCCTCCCGAATCGCTCAGCGTCTTTGGGCGCGCGCTCCTCCGTCTGCATCAACTCATCACTGAGTTGTGCAAACTATGCTTTGAGGAGGACTGCAACTAACAACAAAGATGACTTCAAAGTGGAGGTAACTGACACCATTTACAACAACCTCTACCTGGATGATTGCTTGAAATCTCTGCCCACAGAAGAGGATGCAAGCTGGTGTGCTGAGAGCGACACTTTCACATTCAAATCTGCAGTGGAAAAGAGACCACATACCAGAAGAGATATTTTTTCAATTCTCAGCTCCATCTATGACCCACTGGGATTTTGTCACCATTCACTTTGCCAACAAAGATGCTGTTGCAATAAATGTGTTGAATAAACATGTCATGGGTTGAATCTGTACAATCCACATTCTGGCAGTAATGGACAGAATGGCTGATGGACCTGGAGAAGGTGGTGGAGTTTAAGGTGAATCGCTGTGTCAAACCAAAAGACTTTGGAGAACCCATACATGCACAGTCACATCACTTTGCAGATTCTAGCAACCATGGTTATGGCACAGTGTCCTAACTGAGGTTGGAGAACCAGGATAAAAGGATACATCTTGCATTTATGTTGGGCAAAGCTAGAGTTGACCAACAAGAAAAAAAAAATCCTCACCTTAAACTTACTGCTGCTGTGCTTACAGTTAAAGTTAACAACATACTCAGGAAATAACCGTCATTAAAGTTGGAGTCCTGCCTCTGGACCAACATTCAGATGTATGAAACCGAAAGATTTCACACCTTCATAGCACATAGAGTGGCATCTATAAGGAAAGCAAAAACTGTGGTTCAGTGGAGGTACGTCGGCTCAAAGAGCAATCCTGCTGATGAAGCATCCAGAGGTCTGTCTGTGGATAACTTTCTGGCATGTAAAAGTTGGATTGAGGGTCCAGACTTTTTTCAAAAGCCAGAAGTGGACTGGCCACAACCTTTTGCTCCACAGCCCGTTTCCTCAGAGGATCCACAGGTCAAAAGGGACCTAAGGGCAAATGTCATCATCTCCAGCTTTAAGGATGCCAATATACTATACCTTGTCATCATTTTTCTAGGTGGACTAAGCTCAAGACTACAGTTGCCTGGTTTCTCAGGCACAAAACTTCTCCTGAAGCTTAAGACAAAGACAAAGCATTTGGAGTATGTATCTAAGCTCTTCTTTCTTCAAGAAGTGGTATGAAGGTCATGACCCAACGTTAAGTCACATGTTGGACTCAGAAGAAAGAAGAGACAGAAGAGGTCATTTTTTGTGACTCCTTTCTTCTTTGTTTTAATTGTTCTACCATCACAATTAGGGGCCGGTTTATAGGAGCCACATCTGTTTGTCTGTCCATGTTTCATGGGTTATGCCAGGTCTCCACTGGTGGCAGTATGGCATTTTCTTTATAAGCACAGGACCAGGTAACCAGGTGACACATGGAGTGGAAGGTCATGGTTTTTACCACTCACCAGGCTCACTCACCTCTCCTTCTTTTGTTTTCCAGCAGCATCACCTTGTCAAATTATCAGTTCTTTTTTGCATCAGTTTATTCATATTTTTGTTGTAAACTTTCTGATCATAAAGGGCTCTAATTCCTTAGACCAGCCAATGGGGTGTGTCCAGGGCATTTTGCAATTTTTAAAATGAACGCCTCTCCTCGCCTTTAAATGCACTGCAGGCGAGGTGCAGTGCCAATTTCATCTCTTCATGGACGAAGACAGCAGCAGCTCCAGGTGGCCAAACTTCTCCCAGGAGGAAACTGATGTGCTGGTCCGAGAGGTCCAAGCTCGCAGTACCAGAATATATGGTAATGCCAACAGACCTCCACGGGCTGATGATGCAAAAACAGCCTGGGAGGAGGTTACTAATATTGTCAATCAAGTTTGCCCACATATTTTGAAAAGGAGAAGGGCAAAACAAAAGCTCTCAGATCGAAGAAGGCACACGGTTGCCATGGGAGGTGGCCCCTCCACCAGCCTTACTTTGAGCTCAGCGGAGGAGATCACATCCTCCACATTCTCCGTGATAAGTATTGAGGGCTTTGGTGGGATAGAAGTTGGGAGTACGGTTAAGGCAAAAATATTTTTCTACTAAAACAGGGGAGGGTGGCTCTCCTTCGCTCTCTCCAAATGTATAAACGGTAGGCATATAAGCACATTTAAGGACAGAGCTGTGCAGCCAGGTGGTCTCTCCTCTCCCATGCACACTGTGTGCCTGTCAGCCAAATTACCAATGCAGGGTGCTTTGCCTGCGCTTGAGAATAGACCAGGTTGGAGCTGGCGAGCTCTCAGCGAACCTTCCGCGCAGTGTTTTGGCACGAAATTGTCACTGCAGCAACCTGAATCAGTCAACACCTCCCCCTGGTGTGCTGCCACTCCCATCTCAGCGCAGCCAGTCTACCAAATTGCCAAATTAGCTGCACAGGATGGTGCGCTGGACAAAATTACCACTGCGCGGGTGCACCACACTCCACCACCCTGTGCTGCACCAGGAAATTGAAGCCCTACATGGGAACATCACCTGAACGTGGAAAAGTAGATGGGCAACACACACCCATACATGACTGACTACGGGAGGGAAGGATAGTCACTATCATTTATCCTAAATACATGCATAAATGAAGGAGTCACTCACCTCAGACATATCTTCCACAACAATACCCTGGTTTCATTACCCCCTCCTGCTCCAGAAGTTCAGCATCCAGAACAATCATTTTTTTGGAATTTTCACAAGATAAATCATTGATTAAATTAAAAACTGAAAAACAATAACAACAACAAAAAACTAGACCTCCCCCTTCAGCTTCTGCATTCATGAACATCTACCCAAGAAACTTCTTTCAAAAATATACAAATTAATATCACAGACTGACACAGCACTCTCCACACCCTCACTGCTCCCAATGCTCACTTCTTGTCCCAAATCTACAAAAACATCGACTTTATGACTAAAAATGCCAGTTTACAGCTCATACAATACAAAATCCTCCATAGAACTCATCTAACAAAGAATGCATAAAATGGGATACTCGTCTGAAATCTGTTCACACTGCACACAAAATGACACAGACAGCTCCACCCATGCAGCCTGGTACTGCTCACCTGTCCAACAATTCTGGAAAAACATCACAGACCTTTTATCACACATCATGGGCTGCCACATCCCACACTCCCCATCCCCCTGTTTATTAGGAGAATTATCTACGTCTAAACTGGACAAGGCACACAACCGTATACTTCTCACAGCGCTAACTATCTCCAAGAAAACTGTCCTCATGAACTGGACATCAAGGAAGTCCACAAACATCACACAGTGGAAAAACCTGCTCATAGATGACATCTCCCTGGAAAATACAGACTCGTCTTTCAATAAAAATAATCTAAACTCTACCTGGCAACCATTCATTGCTTTTTTGCAGTCATGACCTGCTCCCACAGTTGATCATTCTTACAGCACACTTTTATCACATCAACAATTACAGCATTAAATCAACTTCATCTCCATCCCTCCTATTTCCTGTTTTCTTTCTTTATATTTTATTTTTTCTTCTCCCTCTTTGCCTGATCACCAATAAGTCCTTCATGATTAAAATGTCAAACAACTGTTGTAACTCTTTATTTTGTTTCCCTATACACCCACACTTGGAACACAACTGTGTTATTATTAACAAATGGGTAGAGGCGTAATCATTTTCCTGACTATTGGTCTATCTGTATATTTATTATCATTATTATAATGACATTAGACCACTCGGCTAAGGCACCAAGAGAACTAAAAAGGCTGCTTCTGAATGACCAACTCCTTGAAGACTTTCTTCAAGATATTTCTGTGTCCTAACACTTGAGTGTAAAAGTGCTTAAACTTGCTTTTTCACATTCAGCTCCACAACAAGAGACTCAGAGATGAGTTCACTGTCTCTGCTGATGGACATTCACTTGGACTTTGGCCTCAGGACTCCAAAGGCCATTCTTGGTAAACACTGCCACCTCCTGTCAGACACTGGAAATGCATCCAGAGCACAAATCGGAAGGATGAAACGTGTACCTAATAAAGTGGCCTGTCAGTGTGCTCTATATATTTCATGTTTCTATCAAAATGCTGTTTTTAATACAATAGTGCTGTTCTTGCCTCCTCTCTCACGCCTCTCTTCCTGACATCAAGGAGCTAAGATGCAAGGAAAGGACTCAAGTGAAGGTGGTAGGATGGACAGAGTGATGCTGTGAGAAGCCCCTCCTTCTTTATTTCTGTGGTTGAACTCAGGATCTCAGAGTGCTGCATGAGTCCATTAGGGGGCGCTGTGACTTCATGTCTTTGACAGGTCAGAGCAGTTGGTCATATTGTCGTCAAGAGGAGTCAAACTGAATCTTCTCCCTGTTAGTAAAGAAGCCTTGGTGTGTAAAACAGTCCCAGGATTTAAAGCCCCCCCTCTTATGACACACTGTGATGTCACAGTGGTAGAGCATTGTGAGAGTTGCCACAGAGAAGACGAGCCAGCATCCCTAAAGCCCTTTTCACACATGCAGCCCTCATATTATCTGGATAATACCGGCTCATTCACTGACATGGGCATTCACACATGTCCTCTCAGCAGGGACTATGTCCTGCCGGATGGGGGACAAGTGGTGGAGGGGGACAGGGGGGTCAAACATATGTATGAGGTCAGAGTTCATCATATGAGAGAAGACCAACAATCCATGTCCTAACTTTAGTGATACATGTTAAAAAGTGTCTGAACACTGAAGAGAGAGCTGAGAGGAGCTGTGGAGCTCACAGAAGTGAATCTGAAGCAGTGTCACTACGTCCACCATGATGACTCCAGAGAAAGAAGCTGCAGAGTTTTAGCTCTGTGTCCAACAGCAGCTAAGACGCTCTGTGGATGCCCAGAGAGCCCATGGTGATGGTTTTGGAGCAGATGTTCTTCAGAGCTCTGATGATGTGCAGTGGAAACAACACTTTCAGATGTACAGACGCACATTTGAGTTTGAGTTTCTCTCCTCACAATCAGAGACAACACGTGGATAAAATGCAAGAGGGGCGAGGAAATGACCTGGGTAAAGTCTGAGTGAAAAACTCAGCTGTTTGCATTCACACATGCAGATCAGCAGAGCAAAGTCCAGATAATTTCAGGGTTTTTTCTGGTGTGAATGAGGTTTGAAGCTCAGAGGCTCTGCTCCTGCCTGTGTGGACTGTATTTGAGGATTTGTGCATCCGTGCAGATGTGAGTCCAGAGGATTTATTCCTGTTTCAGAGTTTTCTTGGATTTGTGGTTTGTACAAAGCTCTATATGTGTGCAGTGTGCTTGTCTACTGTCTGACACCTTCACAGGCGCTCATAGAGCACCATTCATGTAACACCTCCTCCTCCTGCTCTCACGGCTACATTTGACTTGTTTTTGGTCAGTGTCAGTTTGTTGTTTCCTTCAGTCTGAGCTCTTTTCTTACTGCAGTTTTTAGTCCGCTGTGACTTCACTGATGCCTGTTGAAGCCCCTCTGATGTGTGGCTCATGCTGGACTGGTGGGCGCTGCTGCAGGTTCAATCCTGTCCACTAGAGGGCGCTCTCTAACACAGGACAGGGTTGGAGGACAGGAGGAGCTGATTGTCCTTTTTTTTAGTGAGGTCTTCTTCTGGATGTAGACTGCCTTTATGCTCTTCCTGGTGCCTTTGTATTCTATAGAACAAACTTTGTGACAGTCTGAGTGTGAATGTTTGATTTGATGATGAGGGTTAAGGCTGATTTCTACAGTTTCTAGGGATGTGACTTTCAGGATGTTTGTGTTGTTGCCTGCTGCACATTAATGCTGCAGAGACTTTAGCTCATAATTCTGTTTTTATGCACAGAACCACACCGGCTAACAGGCACAGTCTCATTTGGGAATAAGTGCCATGTGTGTTGCTGCAGCTTAATCGTTTTTTTCTTTGTTTTATTGTAATATTTTTTTTTCATTTTCTGAATAACATCGATACATCAAGTGAAGAACGACAGTTGTGACACACGCTCTCAATTAGTCAATAAGACAAGCAAAACAAGGTAGCAAAACAACCAAAACAAATCAGGACAACATGGACATTGTGCCAACATCCACACAACACATGAAAATAAATTCAAAATAAAATAGATAAACTTGAAAATAAAAAACTCAGAGTAAAATGAAAATAAATTAAATAAATGAAAAAAATTACATAAACTGAAATAAAAATGAATGAAGGAATAGAATAAATAAACAAAATGGACATAACCTGTGGAGTAAAAATAAATGACTGAAATGTAATAAAAAAGTGAAATAAGATAAATAAACAAAACAAAAATAAAAAAATATTAAATAAAAAACAAAAAATAAACAAATAATGATAAATAAATCAAATTATATATAAAAAAAATAAACTAGATAAAAAATAAATTAACTGTGAATTTGAAATAAATTGTGAAGTAAAAATAAATAAATTAAATAAAAAATAATAAAAATAAACAAATGAAATAGAAATAAATAAACTCTGCATCTTTATCTTGAAGTTATAAAATGGAGAAAGCGTTCCTCGGGGTCCTGACATCTACATTCTGACTAATGGACCAGAGTGAAGGCCCATCCTCAGAATCAGCCATCACAGTCCTACAGACCCTCCTCCCTCACACCGGGAGACATTTTCCCTCCAGACCACATGCAGCAGTGGACGACTGCAGCTGATTTAGAAAAGCCTGTTGATTCTGACTCATTTATAATTCATCTGTGATTAACTTTATATTTAATCATTACTCAGTCACTAACATGATATCAGCTGCTCTCCTGTGTTACTGACATGTGACTTATGACCTTTAATGGTGTGACCTTCTGCTCCCTGCTGTGTCTGAGTGACCCTCGACCTCCAGAGCCCAAGAATGACTTTCACTTCTCCGCTCTGATGAAGGTGATTGACTCTTTGGGGGCTGCCTGAGTCTTGCTGTGCTGGGTACCGCCCCTCCCCGAGTGCTTTTGAGCAGCTTCTCAAGATGTGTTCCAAGGTGCCCCTATTATGGCACAGCCTGCACTCAGGAGTGTCTGCCAAGCCCCAGGTGTGCAGGTTTTCTGGACGTGGAAGGGAATATTCAGTAATGCACTCAAAAAAAAATTCAAGGTAGCGTACGTATTATTTTTTAATGGGAGTTCTTGTAGGCAGAGGAAATACCCTTTGTATTGGTACAATACTTCCCTGTTTGCGGCTGGTTCTGCTTAACAGAGAGAACTTTCTACTGCATCTAATGTACTTAGTACCCATATGGAGCTCATACAACTCCACTTCAAAAAAACTGAACTATCCCTTCAGTGCTGTTTTTGACAGTCCAAACATGTTGACACGCACATGGAAGATTCTCTCTCTCCGCTCTGTGCCTGTTTGCACCTGGCTTTCAAACTTGCTAAATATAGACGCAAAAACACTGCTTGCAATCAGTTACGGGTTTGATAAATCACATTGCTGGTGCTAAATAATTTAATTTGCATCTCCTCCTCCCAGTATTTTGTGCGTTCTGATCATCTGCATGTATTCTGCATATTAATGAAGGCAAGCACGACAAATGGACTGCACATGCTATTTTCCTCACTTGACAGACGCAATCCTTGCTGCACCCTGTTAGTAGATCAGCTTTGCACACACTATCAAGTTTGCGCGTGTTTTTATACATGCAAACCTCTAGCAGATCAGGCTTTAAGTCTTTAATATGCTGAAGTCATTTCTTTAGAAATTCTAAATTCCGGCTTAACAAATAAAATAAATCAACAGTCCAGTTGTTACTTATGCTTTGTGTGTAGTGTTAGGTAGGGCTGGGAGAAACATCAAGGTTTTTTTTATAAGTATTGACATATATTCAAATAAGATACAAATTTAGACTGTTCAGTTTTTATTAATATAGTTGTCGTTGTGCTACACTGAGACACTGATCCTCCTACAGAACCTCTGGAGGTGTTCCTCTTTAAACGCTGTGACTCCTGGCTGTGGTATTTGTGTCTCCATGATGACAGAACAACCTGTCCAACAGGTTTTCTTACTTTTACTTCCTGCTGCAGTTTTTTGTCTCAGAGCTGAAGTTTGCCGTTAGTGACACTTCATAATTTCTTGATTTTTTAGGAAATTTCAGAGAAAAAGGAGGACTTCTCAGCAGGTAAGAGAGCTTGTTAATGATATGGAGATAATCAGAGGGTTCAGACAGACTGATGATCATGATGATCATGTGATCATGGAGCAGCTCCTCATCCTGTTTTTAGATCCTCTCTCTGGTCCTCCTCATCAGTGACTGTGTGTCTGAGTTTAAATCCTGAAGGTCAGAGGTCAGTCAACATGAGCCTGTGAGCTCACACCCAGGAGCTCCTCAGTAGGGGCAGAGGTTCATCAGGATCAGTCTTTAGATATTCTTCATGGAAACACAGAGAGTGCAGCTCTATGAAGCTGAAGTGTTCTCTGGGTTTTGGGGCCTGATGTGGTCCCTTCACTGGACGGTCTTGATCCAGATTGGGCCTGGAGGCCTCATCTCTGCACACGTCAGCTGGAATGCTGTAACAAAATGGCGTCTGTCCAGACTGGTTCTGTTGCCTCACAATATGACTCTGCTCTGGAGTGGACTAGCTCACAGTCAGCAGTGCTGTGTTAGTTCACTCATCAAATGAGCTGGGTCAAAGGTCAGATCCTAAACAGCACAGTTCACCTTCAAAGGTCATCATCTGAGCTGAGACCACAGTCCAAAACACTGAACCAGCACAGTTTGTATGCAGCACCGAGTGAGTCTGTAAAAATGTATTCCACATTAAATACATTTTAATGTGGAATAAAATTTCCACATTAAATTAATCCATCTAATTAATGGATTCATTTAGTTTTTTGTCTGGACAACAAATCTGTCTGGATATTTTTGTCTGGATAACAAACCGAGCACAAGTAAGCAGAGCACACATGTTGCTCAGTAGACAGTCAAAGCTGTTGTTGGTCCTGGTGTGTGCGGGCAGCCTTCATGTGAAAGAGTACTATGCATGCGGTGATGTCAGCGTTTCACCCTGAAACTCTGAATCTTGTCTACATGGAATCAAAACGGACACATTTTCAAAACTTTCCACTCTGGACCCTGGTTTCAAAAGTTTCAGATTCAGGCACTCCAGGCACCGTTCTCATGTAAACGGGAGGCGAAAACGCAATGAAAACTCTCTGTATTCGGCTGAAAAAGGAGTCGTGTAAACGGCCCCACAGTGTTATGGATCACAATTCCTTTATCTCAGAAACATGCAGCATGGAGAGGAGATCTGGAGAGGAAGAAAAGACAGTTCACCGACCTTAAATACAGCACATCAGACAAGCACATGACAGAATAAAATATTTTTAGACATAAGCATCTGTTCAAGAGAGTAAATACCTCAGAACACCATATAAAGGAAAAACTTCAGCCCTGGTTAAAAATCACCCCACCACCTGTTCTTAAGGAGTCAAACGTATAAAAACAGATGAGATACCTCGGTGTTGTTGTACTCACCCAGTCTAATAAGGCTTTTCCAAAAAATTCCTCACAATTCTCCCGTTTTGACATTGGGGGCTTTAATTTCGTAGAACAGGCCTGCGCTGCACCAACGGGGTGTGTCCAGGGCATTTTGCAAGTTTCGTGCACAGCGCAGTCTGGCGCAGCGAGGCGCAACCACGCCTCCATCCTTCCCACTGCAGAGAGGGAGGAGAGGAGGCGTGAGTGGGTTTAATACAGCCGAGTGTAATCTTCACCAGTCAAATGAACGCCTCTCCTCACCTTTAAATGTGCTGCGGGCAAGGCGCAGTGACAATTTCACCTCGGTGGCGAAGAAGGTCAGAGCCGCTGTCACTTTTGCAGCAACTGAGGGGGCGCAGGGGCCACCAAGCCGCGCATTGGAGGCCATGGTGCGCGTCACTGTGTGGATCACCTTGCGGGACAGATGTAATCTGTTCCTGTGTCATGAATAGGAGTACAAAATTAAGGGACAATTACATTTAAACACAGCAGCATGCTTATCCATTCATCATGCTTGGGATCCACCTGCATTCCTGGTCTGTCATCACCAAATAGCAGAACCTTTGGTGAAATATTCTCTCCTGATATCTCCCCCTCATCCTCCTTGCAATAATGTACTCCATCTTTTTAGATCACATTAAGAATAAAGATTAAAACAGAGAAATATGGGCAATCACAGGTAAATCCTTAAGACCCCAGTAACTTACATTTGTTCAGCGAGCGTCTCTCTCTTTTTTCTTTTCTTTTGAATTTCATGAGATGAGAGAAACCGAATACTCTGTATCAGATGATGTGGCTGTTTGTGGTCTCTCTGTCCTTTTGTCTTTTATGGTCCTAATCCCTGTGTTTTTTATCGCTTGTATTTCTTTTACTTTGTGTGTTTCTGTTTTTACTTCTGCAGTGTATGTTCCCTTGATTTTACTGTACAGCACTTTGGTAAACTTGAATGTTTGTAAAATGTGCTATATAAATAAAGTGGATTGGATTGGATTGGATTGTGGCTGGCTGAGAGATATGAATTCGTTAGTTTGTGTCACTCTTCCAGCTGCCGTCAGGTTGAGCTTCCATTATGACAAACGTCTCTGATCTGACATCAGATGTGACTGGACAATTAATATAGATACTAATGTATGTGCTGGTTCAGATGGTTACATTAAATAGTGGTTGCTGTGATTGTTTATTGCACTGAAATGTGCCTGACACTCTGGATACCTGCTTTTGAGGTTTTGGTGATGTGTGTGCACTGTGTGCCTGTCAGCCAAATTACCATTGCACCGGGTGCGCTTCGCCTGTGCAGAGAATAGACCAGGTTGGAGCTGGTGAGCTTTCAGTGCACCTTCCGTGTAGTTTTTTGGCACGAAATTGTCACTGCGCCAAGCTGAATCTATCAACACCTCCCCCTGGTGCGCCGTCACACCCATCTCTGCGCAGCTGGTATACCAAATTGCCAAACTGGCTGCGCACGGCGGTGCACCAGACAAAACTACCACTGCGGGGGGTGCACCAGGCTGTGCCACCCTGTGTTATGCCAGAAAATTAGGGCCCAAAGTGTAAATATCATTCATTTTTTTGTAAAGAAACCTTCACTTACATTAAAACATATTAATTGATTCAAGTTAAACTAAAAAACAAAAACTTAAAAACAAACTTGAGATAACAGAGTAATAAAAAAATACCATCATAGATTTTGTTTACATTGTGTCTTCATCCAAACTGCTGTCACTGTACGGTTTTCCAGGAGTCCATTTTGACAGGCTGTAAACATTTTGTTCATTTACTGATATTTTACATACTGTGGTGTCCTGATTCTTTGTTGGTGACATGCCAGTGCCACTTTTTCCTCTGTATCTTTCATCCACGATGACAGTGGACTTTTAGTCCATTGATTTTTCCATTCCCAGACACAGCTAAGCTAACTCTGCTCATACAGCTGGCAGGCTAACTATGACTGCAACTGAGGGTTTAGTCTCAGAGGGGCAGAGCTGCTCCTCCAGATCAGGAACCCTCACCCCAGAGCTAAAAACACGTTACACTTCATACAGTTACCATCATCAGTAAAGGAGGACGATAACTGTTTGAAGTGGATGGAGGATGAACATTTAGCGCACCAGGCAGGAGAGAGCAGGAGAGGAGGAAGCAGCAGAAAGAGAAGCCATAGTAGCAGATAAATGTTAAGGTAGGCTAGGCAAAGCTGAGAACAGAGGAAGGAAAACAAACTGCATTACTGCTGCTGAGAAATGAGAGTGTTTTAACTGAACCTTAGTATGTTTGAATGTACATTAGTCAAACAGAGCGGGTATGTTTCAGGGTTAAAAATTAATGTGTTGTAATTAGAGTTAGCAGTTGAACTTGGGCCCCAATACAAGACATATGCGTGCCCAAGTTCGATGAAGACTACAAGACACATCCTCACAGCCGGCATGACCCTTTAGGGTCATGTTTTGGGTCATTTTGATTAAACAGCCGTCCAACTCCGCCAGTTCAGGTTTGTCACTTATAGGTGTTGTCTCACCTAAGCAGCTGTATGAAGACAAATAATAGAAAAGTGTCCACAGATCTCCTCTTTTTAATTCACTTCAAATAACTGATATCTTTTATTAAAAATGAACCTTTACAGCTGTTTTATTTAGAGTTGTCTATGGCTGATGTTGTCTGTGTTTTTGTCGCTCTCTCGCTATCTTTTTGGATAACTGTTTTTACGCATCAACAATAACCCTCATCCACATGTAGATCAGCTGATGTGAAAGCTGAATATTTAGTGACACACAGAGTTGTAATTGGCCTGTTCATGTGAGTTCAAAAAATAAAAAGCTGCAAAACATTAACAGATGATCAGACTCTGGTAAACTTCAGGAGCAGCAGGAGGTGGAGTGGACAACGATGAGTAAAAACAATACATGGACTTCTATAAGTCCGAGAAAAACAAACTAATGACCCATATATGAAAAAAATGTTTTTTCATCACAAGTTAAAACGCACTCTCAGTTTTCTCAAGCAAAAAGGAGCAAACAGATGTCACAGAGAGGAGAAAAGATCACAGAATGACTGCAGTTTAGGACTGGGTTACTTTATCATAGGACCTCTGTGAGAGGGAATGTGACTGCCCTCAATTTTTTATTGTATTTTAGATTTTCCAGTCACAGGATCAAAAACACAAACCTCCTGTGAAACACATGATCAGAGCTCCAATGATGAGCTGTCACTGCGAGGAGCAGTCTCACCTGTGCGTGTGTTCATACCTGAGGAGGTGGGCAAGCCAAAGCCCACCTCCTTCAAGTGGGCCAGGGAAGTGAATTGCACTTAAGCACGGCAAGGAATGGCTAGTGTAAGGCTACGTTCACACTGCAGTCAAAAGTGACCTGAATCTGATTTTTTGGCTCAAATGTGACCTGTATCTGATTTGTTTTTGACAGTGTGAACAGCACAAGTCACATTGAATCTGACATTTTCGAATCAGATTCAGGCCACTTTCAAATGTGGTACTGAATCGGATACGTATCTGATTTTCTTGAATGCGACTGCGGTCTTAACAGCCAGGTCGCATTCAATGAGACTTTGACGTCATTCTAGAGCAGGGGTCGGCAATTTACCTCGAGTCCAATTTTTTAAGAGTCACTTCATGGCCAAAACATAAGGAGACTTTAATATATAGACATGATTATTAAAGAGTTAATACCATTTTTTCCTAAAATAAAGAGTTTTAGTTGATTTTCCCTCTACAAGCATGATTAAAAAAATGCATAAATGGTGGAGTGACTAGAGAAAGTGAGAGAGCGCTGTGGCGATCGACTGATGTCTCCATTACATGCACAATAAACAATAAACGTGAATGAATCATACATCTTTACACTGTTTGTATTGTGATATCTGATAAACTTAGTTTATCAACACTGCACCAACAGTTTTAATGAATTTATCAGGCTACAATAACAGTTTACAGGACGCGGAAAGACACTGATGATCCACTGCTGACCATCTCATCCGTGCGCATTTGCGCGCTACTGTGTGTTTCTACGAGACAGCGTCAGTCAGTGAACAGTCTGCTCCTGTCTGATCTGCTCTCAGACAAACTAAGAAACATCAGAACAGATGATAAAACTAAGTTTTTGCCTCTTTGTTCACCTGTTCAGCGTGCTATGGCTCTGAGCTGTTTTTCTCTCCAGCAGCAATCTCTCATCGGCAGGGGTCGACGGGAAAGAGCGGCCGCCTTTAGGTTAATAAGAAATAAAATATACCCATTATTACTTTAATAAGAGCTCACTCAAGGTGAGCTGCTGTAACATCAGGTTCTGCGTTATGAGAACAAACTTCTCTGGCATTGTGAAGCACATTTTTGGTCTGTGTTTGTTGCCCTCATCACACCGTTCTGTGCGTGATGTCATTAATTTTCAACTGAGCATGCGTGTCACTTCTGAAGCGTGAGCTCTTCACATCGCAGTCTGCAGACGGGCCACATTTAAAGGCGTAATCTGAACAGGCAAACAACAAAATCGGAATTGAGCATTAAGGGCTGCAGTGTGAATGTAGCCTAAGTGCACTCTAAGTTACTCAGAGGTGATGATGAGGACTCTGTTTATCAGGATGAAGACCTCCTGACTGTCATGATTTACCATCCTCCAGGCCCTTATTCTGAATTCTTATCAGAATTCTCAGAGCTTATATATAAACTTGGTCCCTAGCTCTGATAAAATACTTATTTCAATATCCATGTTGACAAAGACAGTGATAGACTTAGCTCTGCTTTCATGTCCTTAATAGACTCAGTTGGTCTTACTCAAGCTGTTCATGAAGGCTTAACTCAATTAAGACTGGTAGGCAGGTTTTTGAATCAGAGTGAGATAAGCTTAGACCAAGGCTTTAAACAGAAGTGCAATTAGCCTTTGGTCGAGGATTGATAAGGAGAGCTTGGTCTGATAGGAAGAGCTGCACCACCCAAAGTGGGATGGATGCCATCTCTTCCTATCTAACCAGGCTGTCCCTAAAAAGATGTCCAGTTATCTATAAAGCCCACATCATTTGCTCGACTCCACCTCGATAGCCAGCAGTTACATTTTTTTTTTTATTTTACCTTGATTTAACCAGGAAGTCCCATTGAGATTAAAAATTTCTTTTACAAGAGAGACCTGGCCAAGGTAGCAGCCAATACAGTGTCACAAACTTAAAAAAACAACACAAAACATTAAATAGCACAACAACTCACATTTTAAAGCATGATTACAAAATTTACAGTGACCTTTCATGAAAAGCAGCTACACTTCTTTGTCACCACGCTCTTTATGATCCTTTTAAATTTTCTCAGCGAGATCAATGACGCTATTTTTAGCTCTTTTTGGAGGTTGTTCCAAATCACCACATGCAGATTAACATGTCATCACTGGTCAGATTTTGGAGGTGCCAGAGAAAACTACTGAGTCTGAAAACATTCTGGTAAATGAACACAAGACTCCACATTAATTTTAGTGACTTCTGAGTGACAAAGCCAGGAGTCATTAGTGCCAACATGAATGATGACTTTATTTCGATGATAATTTTTTTTTGTCCA
Organism: Cetoscarus ocellatus; assembly: GCA_037902135.1. Classification (NCBI taxonomy): domain Eukaryota; kingdom Metazoa; phylum Chordata; class Actinopteri; order Labriformes; family Labridae; genus Cetoscarus; species Cetoscarus ocellatus. The sequence goes on from JBAMNC010001132.1 coordinate 792,123, forward strand.
GTAGCTTCAGATTTGATTCGATGTGCCCGCTCTGACCCCGGGGATACACCTAACTATGCCTGCTGACTTCACTACCTTGACGTTTCTCACTGTAGAGTCACCAATAATCAGAGTTTGATGCTTTAACTGAAACTTAGTACGTATAAGCATGTGTTAACAGAGCAGGTATGTTTCAGAGCTAATTAGCAGTAATTAGCATAAGCAAAACAAGACTACAGACAACACACAGCTGAGATGGACAAACAGCCAGTTTGTCCATCAGGTAAAGATCATGTTATGACTGTTAATGCTGAGTCACTCTTATTATCTTCATGCTGGGTCATCAAATCTCCCTGTTGTATTAATCCACAGAGTTCAGCAGGAAACATCTGGACTCCTCAGTGATGGACCCAAACAGCCTGAATCAGAGCTGGACTCCATATTTATGGTGAGAACATCACACTTCAACAAACTCCATGATCTTCAGATCTGATGGTCCACCATCATCCAGTCTCTGTGCTGGTCTGTTTTAGAAGACTTCAGACTGTCAGATTATTCAGGCTGTGATCAACACATTTAATCTCCACTCTGTGATTGTTCTCCAGCTGCTGGAGGAGGACATCATCACCTTTGTGAAGAACCAGCTGAGCAGAATCCAGAGAGGTTTAAGTCCAGATTACCCAGAATACTTAGAGGGTCAGAGGGAGGACATGTTGGTTGGTAAAGATGTGGAGCAGAGGAGCAGCAGAGAGGCATTTCTAAAGATCACAGTGGACTTCCTGAGGAGGAGGAATCAGGATGAGCTGGCTGACTGTCTGTGGAACAGTAAGAACTTTTTCAGATTCAATACGATGGAGAGAGGAAGTGGAGGTTCACATATTTAAATCTGCTCCACTTTGATGTCCGTCACCACTGTGTTTATAATAAAATCATTATAGTCCAGATTTGAAGATCTGAGCAGCCCTCTGTGATGTCAGGACTTTGTTCAGGATCCAGACTTTAATGTCATTTCTTGAATTTTCCTTCAGGAGCTCAGGCTGCCCTGTGCAGACGAAAACTCAAGTCCAACCTGAAGCAGAAGTTCCAGACTGTGTTTGAGGGGATCACTGAAGCAGGAACCTCAACCCTGCTGAACCAGATCTACACAGAGCTCTACATCACAGAGGGAGAGGCTGGAAGGGTCAATGAGGAACATGAGGTCCGACAGATCAAGACCACATCCAGGAAACTACACAGACCAGAGCGGACCATCAGAGGAGAAGACATCTTTAAAGGACCACCTGGAGATGATGGACCGATCAGAACAGTGCTGACGAAAGGCGTGGTTGGCATTGGTAAATCAGTCCTCACTCAGAAGTTCACCCTGGACTGGGCTGAAAACAAAGCCCACCAGGACATACAGTTCATGTTTCCATTCACCTTCAGACAGCTGAATCTGCTGACCCTGACTGATGTCACAGAGTCCACCTCAGTGGATGTGCTGCTGACCAACCTCATCAGGGGGAACCTGCTCCCATCTGCTCACCTCTGGATAACCACACGCCCTGCAGCAGCCAATCAGATCCCTCCTGGATGTGTTGACATGGTGACAGAGGTCAGAGGGTTCACTGACCAGCAGAAGGAGGAGTACTTCAGGAAACGGTTCAAAAATGAGGAGCAGGCCACAAGAATCATCACCCACATCAAGAAGTCCAGGAGCCTTCACATCATGTGCCACATCCCGGTCTTCTGCTGGATCACTGCCACAGTCCTGGACCATGTGCAGAAGACCAGAGAGGAAGGAGAGCTGCCCAAGACCCTGACTGAGATGTACATCCACTTCCTGGTGGTTCAGTCCAAACTGAAGAGCATCAAGTATGATGGAGGAGCAGAGACTGATCCTCACTGGAGTCCAGAGAGCAGGGAGATGATCCGGTCTCTGGGTAAACTGGCTTTTGAGCAGCTGCAGAGAGGAAACCTGATCTTCTATGAACCAGACCTGACAGAGTGTGGCATTGACATCAGAGCAGCCTCAGTGTACTCTGGAGTGTTCACACAGATCTTTAAAGAGGAGAGGGGACTGTACCAGGACAAGGTGTTCTGCTTCATCCATCTGAGCGTTCAGGAGTTCCTGGCTGCTCTTCATGTTCATCTGACCTTCATCAACTCTGGAGGCAATCTGATGGCAGAAGAACAGAGAACATCCAAGACCATTAAAAACTATTTCAAACCTAAGCTAAAACACCTCCACCAGAGAGCTGTGGACCAGGCCTTACAGAGTCCAAATGGACACCTGGACTTGTTCCTGCGCTTCCTCCTGGGTCTTTCACTGCAGACCAATCAAAACCTTCTACAAGGTCTGATGACACAAACAGGAAGTAGCTCACAGACCAATCAGGAAACAGTTAAGTACATTAAGTCAAAGATCAGTGAGAACTTGTCTGCAGAGAAGAGCATCAATCTGTTCCACTGTCTGAATGAACTGAAGGATCGTTCTCTGGTGGAGGAGATCCAACAGGCCCTGACATCAGGATGTCTGTCCACAGATAGACTGTCTCCTGCTCAGTGGTCTGCTCTGGTCTTCATCTTACTGTCATCAGAGAAGGACCTGGACGTGGTTGACCTGAAGAAATACTCTGCTTCAGAGGAGGCTCTTCTGAGGCTGCTGCCAGTGGTCGAAGCAACCAGCAATGCTCTGTAGGTGCACCAACCTGCACAGGTTACATCAAATTTCTGTATCTTTACAAGAATGATCATTCACTGGTTGCTCTTTATGATCTTCTGATTCTTTTCTCAGGCTGAGTGGATGTGGACTATTAGAGAGAAGCTGTGAAGCTCTGTCCTCAGTCCTCAGCTCACAGTCCTCTGGTCTGAGAGACCTGGACCTGAGTGACAACGACCTGCAGGATTCAGGAGTAACATGGCTGACCGCTGGACTGAAGAGTCCACACTGAAGACTGGAGACTCTCAGGTGAGAATAAAAATGTTGACTCCTCCAGTCTCCCTGAAGGTTAAAGATCTGAGGAGACACAACTAGTCTGGGGGTGGATCAGGTTCCTCTCAAAACCCTGCAGGAAAAAACCAACATGTAGCACATGTTAACTTTAAAGTTCAACACTGAAAATAAACCTGTAACTAACAGAAGTGAATTTGGGATAAATTCTAATTCAGAAAAAAGGAGGAAATAAAAACAACTTAGATTTTGATAAAACTCAGGAGACTGAAATTGAATTCACCAAAATATTTGTAAAAAATTATATATATATATATATATATATATATATATATATATATATATATATATATATATATATATATATATATATATATATATATATATATATATATATACAAATAGATAAGACATTTTTCAACAAACCGCAACAAAAAGGATTTGGTTAAATTCCTAAATGTAATTCAATTGTTTTCAGTCTCTTCAATTTAAAATAATTTTTAATTCAGTTCAGAATCATAATTTGTTCATCAAAAATAATTATTTGGTCTGTGGTCATTTAGTCCTTTAAGCAAGGGAAAAAAAAGGTCCAGATCTCTTACTGCACTGGTTAATGATGATGATGATGGGGTGTGTCTTTAGCTCATCTGAACAGTTTAGGTGGAAAAAAAACCCTGGCTTGTATAAAAAGACCATAAATGTAAGATATGTGATCTTTATTATTACTTTCCATTTTCTAAACATTCCTTCAAACGATCACCTCACTCTGTATATCTGACAGACAGCTGCATAAGAGAACATATAATCGTAGTACCCAACTTTTTATTTTTTTACAAGTCGTTATGATTTGAATAATAAAGTTTTGAATTCAAGCAGATGAATTCATTCAAAGCTGAGCCAAATCACTTACCAATTCAACTGATCAGAGAACTGTTTCATCTGCTGATCCCCACAGTCAATATCACTGTCAACATCAAATCATCCACTTTTCTGACTTTGAGAGTATTTATTTAGAAATAAAGAACTTTTTGGAGCTAAACGACTGTTGTTGGTCTCTGCAGCTCAGTCTCATGCCTCTCTCTCGGCTCTCTGTTTGGAACTCCGTCCTTACTGCTGAAGGCGCCTGAGCAGCAGCGGTGATTGGCTGCAGAGATTGCTTATGATCAAAATGGGAAAAAACATGATTCTGAAATCACACATAATTTTGGAAACTGCTTTAATTCAGAGCCTTTTATAAACAAGTAAAGAGGGGGAAAAAAACTTACAATAACCATTTCAAACCTGGTAATATTTATCTTTTCCTTTCAAAAACCAAGAAGACATTTTCATAATAAAACATTTTAAATTGAACATTTTAATGATTTTAGTGACCTGGGTTACAAATAGCTCTAAGGCCTGTCAGGAGGGTCAAAGCTGTTAGACCAGAACATGTCTGAGTCTGTGAAATGATTGCCCCAATCAATCAGCAGCACATCCGAACCATTCATCATTTTATAGAAACCAAACTAGGACAGAGTCCATAAATCTGTGGTCTTCAGCCCAGTCCCTGAGGGGTCTACGCTCACAGCAGCACCTGGAGCCAGACTTGTTCTAAGCTTTATCAGGAAAAGAGGAGGTTTTCAGTCTGCTCTTAGAGAGGGGGTCTCCCTCCTGGACCTGGACTGATAGATGACTTTAAAGGAGGTGGTCCTGATGATTTAAGTGGTCGAAGCAACCAGCAATGCTCTGTAGGTGCACCAACCTGCACAGGTTACATCAAATTTCTGTATCTTTACAAGAATGATCATTCACTGGTTGCTCTTTATGATCTTCTGATTCTTTTCTCAGGCTGAGTGGATGTGGACTACTAGAGAGAAGCTGTGAAGCTCTGTCCTCAGTCCTCAGCCCACAGTCCTCTGGTCTTAGAGACATGGACCTGAGTGACAACGACCTGCAGGATTCAGGAGTAACATGGCTGACCGCTGGACTGAAGAGTCCACACTGAAGACTGGAGACTCTCAGGTGAGAATAAAAATGTTGACTCCTCCAGTCTCCCTGAAGGTTAAAGATCTGAGGAGACACAGCTAGTCTGAGGGTGGATCAGGTTCCTCTCAAAACTCTGCAGGAAAAGACCAACATGTAGCACACGTTAACTTTAAAGTTCAATTCTGAACATAAACCAATAACTAACACAAGACAATTTCAGATACATTGTAATTCAGAAGAAACTAAACTCAGAAGAAGGAAATAAAAACAACTGATAACAATATTTAATAAAACTGAAAAGACTGGATTTGAATTCACCAAAATATTTGATTTTAAAAGGTACGATACCAAAATAAATATCACATTTTTCAACAAACCGCAACCAAAAGGATGTGGTTAAATTCCTAACTGCAATTCAACTGTTTACTGTCACTTCAATCAGAATAATTTCTAATTTAGTTCAGAATCATAATCCGTTCAATTAAAAACAATTAAGTGCTTTTTGGTCGTTAAGTTCTTTGAAGGCAGGGTTGGTAATCATGGAAAACTAGCATGAATTTGAATGTAGCATCTCCTCAGGACTCCACCTCGCCTTTAAGATTAGTTTTTCGTCATGGCCATTCTTTCGGCGGCTAACTTAAACATGCAGGACCAGTGATCAGAAGAAGAGATGACAGACTTCAGCATTTTTTCTGCAGCTATGCTGACTCTAGCAGATCAAATTGAGCGTGAGAACTTTTCAGGGGATTCGGTTTTGACTCGTCTGGATGATATTTTTGAAATGCTCGGGATAGGAGTTGCTGTTCAGGATGCTGACATCGATGCCAACATTTTCAAAAGTTTGAGAGCAATTGAGCACCGGGTGCATATGGAATATGCACATGAGAAGCTGTCTTTACCTGCTGGTCGCCCACGTTTTGAAACTCTGCATAGCACTGAGGACTTTAGTGCTCTCTGGTATAACCATCTGGAGTATTGCTAACATGTTTGGTGTGTCATCCAGCACTGTTCGGAGAAGAATGGTGGAAGAAGGTTTACGGTAAGTTACTTTTAACATTTTTATGGAAATGGAATGAGATTTTGTTCAAAACTTTATTTTCACAGCAGTCTGTGCGGTTGTTGCTGTTAATATAAGAATGAATAAGAGAAAAAACTTTTCATGGCAGTTGCTGTAAGTGTTTTCTCAGGTGGCATGCCTAAAGATGCGTTGACATGCACATTTACAAAGCTAATTTAAACTCAAACTCTGGGTTAAATGGGAGCTGCGAGAGTTCTTAAGATAGCTAAATTGTGCATACCCAAACTGCCCCAAAATCATCATCTTACATATTACATCATTATTGTACAGTTGGCTGCAGTGGCGGCTTGTCAATAGGGGGCGCTGGGGCGCCGCCCCCTCCAAAATTCAACAGAGAAAGTCTACTTCAACACAACATAATTTGTCTTTAAATTATAAAAAATAACGGATAAAAACATTTATTTTTTACCACATAGTAACAGTCTGTCAGCAGCACCTGTCACCATTCAATAAAAGGTGTTTCACAATGTTTTTACGTAGTAACTCTGTTGTGAATACATAGTTTACGTACAGAGGGGCGCCGGCGTAATGGGTGTCTATGCAAGTCCTTAAACTTTTGCTCGAGAGTCCGGCCAAGATGGCGACCGAGGCAGACGCTTGTTATCGCAGCTGAGCATTTTTTGGAACTCTATCCCTCACTATTGCTATGTAAGTTTTATTATGCTGCTATAAATATCTACGAACAGTGTTCAAACAACCTCCCGGAGTCTGACACGCTTGTCCCATAGTCAATAAAAGGATAATTGTCTTTTCCACGGCGGACGATAAACGGCTAAGCTAAAAACAAGCTAAAGCTAATCTAAAGAAAACAACAGCGTGACTGTACCGAACGTGAAGAAACTTGACCATGCAAAACGATAAAGAGACAAAGCGCAAAGACAAAGATAAAGAAGTTACATACCAAGAAGGAATGATTTTTGGAGTGCCCCTTAACGTAAACAAAACGTTATCAAGTTCTCCTGCTAACGCTACATCCAAAACTTCCTCCCGTCCCTCCCCTCCCCCCTCTCTGGTCAATATGGACCACGACTACACAGGACTGCAAACCCAGTTTGATGGAGATGTTGATGCAATTCCTCTGCCACTATCTGCCCCAGACACTCCAGTCAAACCAAAAGAGAAAAAACAAAAAGCAGAGATGTCTTTAGCTGATTTACAAGCTAACATCCTCACTGCAATTAATGTGCGTGCTGACAACTTGGAAGGCATGATCACTAAGAACGCGGTGAGCATTGATGCCCTTAAAAAATCTGTTGACTTTGCTTTTGCCGAAGTTGAATCTCTAAAATCTGATATGAAGGATGTCAAGGCTGCCAGTGCAAAATATGAACAACAGATTGCAGTCTTGCAGCAAAAGGTCAATGAAGCAGAACGATATGGTCGCAGATGGAATCTCAGACTCCAAGGTATCCCTGAAGACAACCCAGAAGATATCAAGGCAAAAGTTGTCAACATTTGCTGTGCTATGTTACCTGACCCTCAGCAAAAAATTGCAGATAATATTGACATTGTTCATCGCCTAGGGAAATACCAGGTTTCCCAAAACCGACCAAGAACCACCATCATCCGCTTTACAAACAGATCCACGCGAGATCTTTTGTGGAGAGTGGCAAAAAAGAGCGAATACCTCAAAAACAACAGGTTGAGATTCACTGAAGATCTAACAACTGAAGACAAGGCAATACGCAACAAGCTGTGGCCAATGATTGAAGCAGCGAGGAAAAACGGGAAAAAGGCTCACTTTGCAGGCACCCGTGTCATCATCGATGGAAAAGAAACACGGCCAGAGAACTTTGATGGTTCACAGACCAACACACCATCCAGCAGTGCAACTACTCACAGTTAAAGGGGTGCAGATCTCAACACAACTTCACTCAGGATGATCCACGAAGAAGACTGAAGTAGAATGAGGAGGAACGGAAAAGCCTTAATTTATTTATTTATTTTTACTTTTTTTTTTTTTTTAATTTAACTATTTATCCTCTTCTTCTTCTTTTTGAGTTTTGACTTTGAAATTTTTGGAAAAGGTGGAATAATACTTTTTGTTTTATTTCTTCAAATTTCAGCCTGCAAGACTTTTTGTTCAATTTTTTGGCCTCTTTTTCTCTCGGAGTTTTGATTTTTGTTTTTTGTGAAAAAGATGAAAAAAAAAAAAAAAAACACTTTTTATTTTTTTGTGTTTTTGTAAATTCAGGCCCATTGGCCTTTTTGGGCAAGTTTGATGAAAAACTTCTTCTTGTCTTCCTTAGCAGATTGTGGAATACTGAAGACAATTTTCATTACAATGACTCTTTATTATAAGTATGGTTAAAGTTATAAGGGGAACGTGTAAAAAAGGGGATAGTTTTTTTTTTTTATATATATATATAATACAAAGAACTATTTTAGACTTTTATCCCTTCCCCACTCGACCTCTTGTCCTTTTCTAAATTGAAAATTTAAGTGTTGCTAAACTTCCATATGCTCTACCTCATGGACGGTATGTTTAACACTGGATTATATACTAACAGATATTTTTACAATTTTTCAGGGATAGAGATCATTTTTTCTATTTACTTGAAACTTTCTTTTACACAGTACTTGTTCTTAGTACTTTTCTGTTACATTGTCTTTTTCTGTTGTTTCTCTTAATGCCAGGGGGTTAAGACAGAATGTTAAAAGAAAAGCTTTATTTTTATTTGCAAAACAACAAAAAACTGATTTTTCTTTCTTTCAGGAGACACACTCACTTAAGAATGATACAACATTTTGGAAGGTTCAATGGGGCAATGACATCTGGTTATCTCATGGTTCAGAAAGAGCAGCAGGTACAGCTATTTTGAAAGATTCTTTCAATGGGAAAATTTTGCACAGTGAAGCTGATACTAAAGGTCACTCTCTTATTATAGTTATTAATATCAATGATACCATAATTTTATTAGTTAACATATATGGATACAATTCAAAAAATGAAAATGATACACTATTTGGAGTTTTAGAATCTCGCTTCCTTTATTGGCTCTCTGAATATCCAAGTGCAATGATAATAATGGGCGGTGATTTTAACATTGCCCTTAACGGTCTCCAAGATAGGTGGCCTCCACGTTCTAACCCCTCATTAGCATCTACTCTAATACAATTCATGCATAAATTTGATTTGATTGACATATGGAGAGAAAAAAATCCTGGAATGTCCTTATATACTTGGAATAATAAAACCAATACTAGCTTGTCACGAATAGACTTTTGGCTAATTTCCAATGGATTTGACAAAAATGTCATTAATGACAATATCATTCCAATTCCTCTTACTGACCATAAAGCGATATCAATACGAATCCTTCTAAACCCTCATACTTGTTATAGGAACTCTTACTGGAAATTAAACAGCTCTATTCTTAAACATGAAACTGTATCTAAAGCTGTTCAGTCTTTAATTGATCGTTACTGGCAAAAATCCTTACTTGAAAATAAGTTTTGCAGTAACTGGGAACTTTTCAAATTTGAACTATCAAAATTTTTGAGAACATACTGTAGTTCACTTGTTAAAGCAAAAAAAGCTGTAGAAGAAAACATTATCTCAGAAATAACAGCCTTAACACAGAAAAACAGAGCTAACTTATCTGAAAGTGAATCTCTTCTCTTAATACAGTTACAACTCAAATTAGATGATTTATATAGGGTGAAAGCTGAAGGGGCTTTTGTTAGAAGTAGAAGGAGGTGGATGGAGGAAGGAGAACAGAATACTGCCTACTTTTTTCGACTCGAAAAATCTCATGCCAAACTTAATACCATACAAAAACTAAACATTGACGGTAACATCACAGACGATCCCCAAAAGATAGCCAAATACTGCTCGGACTTTTATACTAAACTCTATGATTCTAAATACTGTGAAGACCTTACCAGCCACTTTATGGTATCTCTCACAAACACTAAGTCAATTGACGTCGACCTAAAAGAATCTTGTGACAAACCACTAACAATACAAGAAATTATATCTGCAATAGACCATCTCAAATTAAATAAATCTCCAGGTACAGACGGCATTACCTCTGAATTTTACAAAGCCTTCTCTAAGCAATTAGCACCCTTCCTCCTTGCTCTCTTCTCAGAATGTATTCATAATGAATCCCTCCCCCCAACTCTAACTCAAGGCCTTATAACTTTAATACCCAAACCCAAAAAAGATTTATTTCTTATCGATAACTGGCGCCCAATATCATTACTTAATAATGACTACAAAATCTTTGCCTCAATATTTGCTAATAGAATGAAATTTGTTTTAGATTATATAATTGATGAGACCCAATCCGGCTTCATGAGAAATAGACATATTTCTAATAATATAAGATTAGTTTTAGATTTAATTGACTATGCAGATTTATGTCCTGACAAAAGTTTCATCCTCTTCTTAGATTTCTACAAGGCTTTTGATACAATCGAACATAACTTTATATTCCATGCACTGGAAAAGTTTAATTTTGGCCCGTTTTTTAGAAGTGCTATCCAAACAATGTATAAAGACGGAAACTCTTCTATCAAACTGCATGCTGGCACTTCCCCTCGATTTCCTCTTAGACGTGGGGTAAGACAAGGATGCCCGATATCGCCTTATCTTTTTCTTCTCTGTACACAGCTTCTCACCGACTCTATTAAGCTTAGTCCATTGAAAGGTATTCTAATAGCAGACAAGGAAATTTTCATCAGTCAGCTGGCCGATGATACAACACTCTTTTTAAAAAATAGCTGTCAGATACCTCTTGCTATTGATGTGGTCAACACTTTCTCTCTTGCCTCCGGGCTTTGTTTAAACATTAAAAAATGTGAATTACTTGCCCTCAAGACTTGTAATATCCCCTCTATATGTAACATACCTATAAAAAACTGTGTCACCTATTTAGGCATACTTATAAATAAAGATAGGGAAACTAGATGTGATTTAAATTTTAACCCTGTTATCGACAAAACTCAGAAAAAGCTTAATCAATGGCTACAAAGGGATTTAACTTTGAGGGGCAGAATTTTATTAACTAAAGCTGAAGGCATATCCCGGCTCACCTATGCTGCCTTATCACTTGGAGTCAACAAAAACATCTTAAAAAGTATTGACAAAATGCTCTTTAACTTCGTATGGAAAAATAAAACTCACTATATTCAAAAATCAGTGATAATGAATACTTATGAAAAAGGTGGCCTCAACTTTTTAGACTTCCAAACATTAAACAGTACTTTCAAAATTAATTGGCTGAAGCAATTCATCAAAACCCCTTCCTCAATTTGGAACTTTATACCAAATTTTATTTTTTCTAAAGTAGGCGGCCTACATTTTCTTTTACTGTGTAACTATAAAATTGAAAAAATCCCATTGAAATTATCAGATTTCCATAAACAGATGCTTCTTTCATGGTCCTTAATATATAAACACAACTTCTCTCCACACAGATATTACATATGGAACAACAAAGACATAACACACAGAAACAAATCCTTATTTTACCCTGCCTGGTTTTCTCATAATATACTACTGGTTCACCAACTGGTTGATTCCAATGGTTTATTATTTACGTATGATGATTTTATTTCAAAACATGACATTTCAATTCCTGCTGAGGAATTTAACATAATTATTAAGGCAATTCCTGTTGGTGTTTCTTTATTATTTAGAAGCCCAGTGAACCAGATACCAGCTCCTATGCCTCTGGATCCATCTAAGAGCGAAGTAGGCAGGATTTGTTTCTTGACGACACATAACAGCAACCGTGTTATACGTACTTTGTTTCAAAGGGACATAGTGTCTCTTCCTTATATAACATTTTACTGGAATAATTTATTACCTAATCTTGATTGGAAACAAATCTGGATCTTACCAACCAAATATATGATTAACAATAAAATAAAAGGAGTATCTTTCAAATTAATTCATAAAATTTATCCTTCTAAAATATTTATTTTACAGCGCTTTAGAAAACATATTGATACCAACTGCTCTTTCTGTTCACAATGCCCTGAAGATAATTTTCATTTATTTTGGTCTTGCTCTGTTTCAAATAATTTCTGGAAAGACATTTGTCATTTTATTTCTACATTTATTGATAACAGTTTTACTCTTTGTTTTGAAAATATACTGTTTGGTTTCACTTTTTTTATTTCCTCCAAAAAGCAAACAGTATTATATAATCAACCTTATCATTTTATTATCTAAATTTCATATTCACAAATGCAGATATATAAATAAAAATCCCTGTTTTATTTTTTTTTTAAATGAAACCAAACAGTATATTCAGACCCTTAAGTACTCAACCAACACCAAGGCTGTTAAGACTGTGCATTTATGTAATCTTTTTAATATTTTTCTGTAGACTGTCTTACTTGTATGTGGCCCCCTGGCAAAACCCTTTTCTGTTGAACTGTTTTGCTCTGTTCCGTATTCAATAAAGTTTTATTGAAAAAAAAAAAAAAAAAAAAAAAAAAAAACTTTTGCTCAGCATGTGACCCGAGGCGTCTTTGCGATTGGCCGCTTCAACTTTACCTGCAGGGCGCAGGCCGGAGCGCCCCGCACACTCCCACTTGGACTGGCAGCGAATCAGTATTGTTCTGGTGTTTCTTTTCCTCGTGTGACTGGACAACGAGCGCTGTCAATCATATCGACACGTCACCGCAGGAGATATGATTTACGCATGCGCAAGTATCTCACGTATCCTCATGCGTCCGACTGATGCTCCCATGCACCGAGGAGGTGTCGTCCAGAGATCCGTCAGAGGATCGCAGAAGAGGTGAGATTGCATTGGAGAAGAAAATCAGTTAGAAGCTCTGCTGCACTGAAGATTAGATTAGGATGTGTCTGTCCTAGTAGACATAACATGATTCAAGGGGCAAAGTTTTGCATTTTATGTCACACATGGCACTAAACCATAGATCAGGAGCCACAAAATGAGTTTGCCAAGAGGATATAAATGCTTTGTTCAGTAGAACATTATCCTTTTGCAGACTTAAGTTCTCAAAAATCTATATAGTTTTTAATTCTTGCATATTTTTACAAAAACAACATACTTTTAGGAGGAATTGGGGCTTTTATTGGGTGGGTAAGGTTGTTTTTACCCTACTAGTAGTTCATTTTAAATTTAATTGACAAAATTGATGCATTATTTTGATTATAATATTATATTAAGGGACCTATAAAAATATATTTTAAGAAATCATGGCAAAGCAGGATCAAGATAGGAGAAGCTGTAATACACAAATGCATGCAGATTATTGCAGAGGTTTTATTGCAGTGCTCATTAAATATTTCTGTTACATTGTGTGAAAGCCTTTGAAAAATTACAAAAAGAAGACTTGATAATGCTATCAAGTTATGTGTTGCAGTTTACTGGTGAAAACAGTGGGGTTTTATTTACACCTAAATTCTTTACCTCTTAGGTTTATGTCCATCACAGAATTATTTTTTAATCTACTGGAGCTTTTAGATTTGACACTTACCTTGTGCCTTTCCAGCTTGTACCACTGTGAACAGTATAAAATCAATGAAAACAGACCAACAGGATGTATCATCTTGTCTTTAAATGTTGTAATTTTATTATGGCAACTAAACATGTGATAAAAAATAATAAATATCAATATAATTATATATAGTATTGTCATTATATATAATTGTATACCATAATACCATAATAAAATGTCTTATTTGGATACAAAAATTATACATTCTGTTGGTGTTTTTGCTGACTAAATACTGCACATAACGGTACAAAGTTAAAGTATTCAAAAGTTTTAGCAGATGGAAACAGACTCCTGTAATGTAAAGCTTATTTTTTTGACTTTTTAAAATTTGAAGTAGTTTTGCTGAAAAGTATAAATGTCATCCAAACACTGACAGCTTCCATTTCAGTTGTAAGAATCAGTCAGCTGGTGTGAGCCGTCTGCCCGTTGTGCTGCATGCTTGTATCTGATTTTTTTTTCTTATTTGTTTTTTTTTCTTATTTGTTTTGTTTTGTTCATACTTTTTACAGTTAATCTATACCAAAACTGTATCACATAGTTTTACCTTTAGTTTTAAAGCATCAGTTGAGTGGTACATAAGATTCTGTTTGTGTTTACAATCTTGAGACATGAGACATAATGTATAAGATAAGACACTGTTCAGGTGACACAAGAAATGTTCATAAAATAGTGAAACTGACATAAATTACAGTTTTATTTTCTGGGAGCAGGTTAAACTTTGGCTGTTTTATTGATTTTTTTCAGTAAATACTGATGTTAACTTTTGGTAATAAAATGTGCTTTTCTATGTATTTTTTAATGACAGATTCACACAGTACCACGCCATGTTTCCTGAAGATTCCCTCAGCAGCACCTTGAAGGCCGACCCAGTGCTCAACTAAAGCTGAAGACAGAGCTCAGTCTTATGTACAGCAAGGAGGAGTTCAAGGCCTGCTGTGGAGCTGTGGATCTTATCCAGTTGTTGATGGAAAATAATCTTGGAGAGGTATTTTCAGAGACTGTCACTCTGCTAAAGATCCTCATAACCACACCCATGACCACTGCAGAAGCTGAGGTGCTTCTCAGAACTTTCCTCAGAAACACCATGAACCAGGACAGGCTGACTGCACTGGCCATGCTGTCAATGGAAGAGAGACTGGTGACGGATATGATGGACTTCAGTCAGAGGGTCACTGAGAAATTTGCAGCCCCGAAGGAAAGGAGGGCAAAATTTCTGTTCAAATAGTGCATATTTCAAAAGTAGGTTGTATTGTGATTATGTTTTGTCTTTAGTTTCTTTTCACTGTAGTATGGAGCGCTTCTTTGGTTTGTTTCCTCCAAAGCTGCGCCCCCCTTAAAATTTTTGGCACCAGCCGCCACTGGTTGGCTGTCTGCTAACCGCATTACCATTTTTAAATTGCTTTATCATCACCACAAATGTCATGCAAACAGGCAATTCAAGTCACTACTAGCTGAAAAAAACACTTTCATTAGGCTCTTTCAGGATATTGTGTTAGACAGTTTATACTGAAGTTGCAACATTATAATCTCTTTTCTTTTGCAGGAAATCTGATAGGTATTCTTCTGTTGGAGATAAGGAACTTGATGCCATAGTGCTGGATATTCAGCATTGTCACCCAATTGTCGGCTGCAGAATGATGTTGGGACATCTAAAGGCCAAAAGACTACACATTCAAAATTAAGATGATACTGTGTGTATAACTGATCACTATATTTTATAAGACTTTTTTTAACCTAGTTGAACCAGTCAGTACTAGAGTGTACATTTTCATTACCTCTGTAAATCATCCATAAAGTCACGTAAGCATGTCAGTGAAAGTAACTGTTAAAACTGTCTCATCAGGATCTCGACTGGTAGATTCCACGAGACGTGTCAATCCAGAGGGGCTCATGATGCGACAGTTATCTCTTCAGACTGCAAGGCGCCGTCAATACAATGTGCCAGCACCAAATTTCCTCTGGCATATAGATGGAAATCATAAGCTTATTCAGTCAATATTTTTCATTACTTTTATAAATGCACAAATGTTTTATTTGTACTATTGTACTATCTCCCATGTGTCTAATTTTTGGCACTGTGTCATGTAGCCTATAATGTAGAGAATATGATATCCATACTACAACCTTACAACATTCATCAATTTTATGAACTGCTTATTCCAATTCAGGATCACAGGGAAGCTGGAGGTTATCCTTGCATTTAGAAGGCAAGAGGCAGGTTACAACCTGGACAGGTCGTCAGTCACAGGGTGTCAGTCACAGAGAGACAAAGAACCATTCTTTACAACATACAAATCTAGATGATTCAATCCCATGCATTAATTTTTTTTATACATTCCATTCAAACACCTGTTGTTGCAGAAGCATTCCTACCATGTAATACACTTCTACCACTTTTCTATGCACATTTGAACTTGTAACTTTTTGTCATCAAAGTCCTTCCTTTAAAATAATTCTATAAAAGTTACATGAAAAAAATAACTCGATGACAGGGATCCTTCTCTTCTTTTAACCAGATGGAGATTTGTTGTTCACGGAGGAATAGATGGTTTTTCCAGGTTGATTATCTACCTCAATGCTGCCACTAATAACAAAGCCCCAACTGTGTTTGATGGGTTCTTGTCAGCTGTCAGGCAGTATGGCATACCATCACGAGTTACGTAGGTAGGGAGTGCTTGACATTCCTCTTATGTGTTCTTCCAAACAGCAGAATTTCACTGTCAGATTTTACTGTTTATGGTCATATCAGACCTCATCTTGCCCTAACCTCAGGTTAGACAAAAGGAGTGAAAATGTAAAGGTGGCTCATTTCATGGTCCAGATAATGGGGGAGAACAGGATCTCTCACATTACAGGCAGAAGTGTGCACAACCAGCAGTATGGGATCTTTCTTTCATTGTGTGTATCTTTACAGAATCGAACACCTGTGGAGGGATGTGTATGAAAACGTCCTTTTCTACACAATGTTCACTCAGCTGGAGATTCAGGGACTACTCAGTCCTCCTGAAGAAATTGACCTGTTTGCACTACACAGATGCTTTTTGCATTACATTCAGGATAATCTCCAGGCATTCAAAGAAGCTTGGAATCTGCACGGATTTAGAACGGAAAACAACTGTGCACCCCTTCAACTCTGGTCGCTCTACAGAAAGGATGGACATGACTTTTCACAGGTACACAAGTATCTAATCAAAATGTGTTATTGTAGACAACATTTTACTCTGTAGATGGCACACAAGTCTACTCCTGCTGGGTCAAACATTAGATAAAGTTGTTTTTACCTGAGAAGAGCTGATTGTGGCTTTGGATAACCCTAACCCCCAAATTCCACAAAACGCGAAAGCGCCGTCCCACGCCGCACCACGCCGCACCGTGCTCTTGAATCGCACCGCGGAGCACTCAGAACCAACTCTAGTCTATCAGACAAATTCCACTGCCTGCACTGCAGCGCACCAGCGCCGCGTCGCTGAAGCGTCAGCGCGCGCCAAGGCACTGGAGATTCGCTTCAGGTCTATTTTCTGCACAGCCGCTTCAAACTCTCGTAAATTCACTGTCATTGAGAAAGCACCAGACAGGAAGTCAACGTGTGGAGTATCCGGTACTTTCAAAAGAAAACACAACACACGGACTCTTGAATGTAAATTTCCTCAATAGTTTGTCATTACTTCACAACCGGAGGCACGAGCATTAGGTCAACAGTCGGTCAGAGGGTCCCAGAGGCAACACGACACCATGGACGAAGAAAAGTTAATCGGAGAGGTACAGAAATACATAACATTGTATATATGACACTAAACATCCTTTCTACAAGGATATAGACAGATAGAAGTGAAATAAATCACAAAGCTGTAAGGTTGGGACTAACAAAGGGACCTTAGAGAAGCAAGGTGAGGTGTTGTTTACTTCTTTTCTCAGTCTATAACATGTTTTATTGACATGTGACATCGCTATTCGCACGAGAGCTTGTGGCTCTCCAGGGATCAGCCCCTCTCCCTACAGGGCTGCGCGCCGCGGCGCATCCAGTGGGGTTCGCAGGCGCCGCGGCGCTTTCACATCATGTGGAATTTGGGGGTTAAGATCGTGCACCTGCTGGCTCAGGCCAGCCAGTGTTGTAAAACACTTTGAATTCTTTTTCAGGTTCATGACGACTACGGGGTGGACTGGATGGGACCAAATAGTCCCTGTTCATTAACTGAGATTACCATTCCAGAGATACAGCTCCCCCGATCATTTAAAATGAACAAGAAGTTGCAGAATTGCCACACATCAATGTTCCACTCAGCCAAGCTCTGCAAGTTTAAGTTCAAACAGTGAATGCACTCAAACATAATGCTTAATAACCACCTTTGAACTACGTACAAGATGTCACTCATTTTTATGCCATTGCTCATGTAGTTTCTGTGTAAAATATATGCTTATTAACTGATATAGATCATCCTTCTACTAATAGTCTGATTGCTTATCGGTGGTAACTAGACTTTCAATATGATGTGTCACAGTAATAAAGACACTGTATATGACTTTGTTGTCTTTCTCCTTTATTCATTTCTGAATGTGATACAGTGGTTGTTGCTTTCACACACTATTTTCACTTATAACAAATTTTCAGAGTTAAATCCCTTGTGACCACTGGAACAACTGTGGCGACCCAGAAAACACTTTCACTTAAAAACTTCTGTACTAGCTCTGTTTGTAAATTTGAACACATGTAACTAATGTTCTTAAAAACATTAATTTTTCACAAGTCTTTTGCTTCTGTATGAAGCAAATATTAAATATTAATAGACATACAAGGGGGTCCAAACATCTTATGCCCTATTTGATGTGTTAAATTCTAGAATTAACCGTCAATAAGGAAAATAACTATGAAAAAAAACCACAAGATGTGTAAAATTAAATAAAGGGGAAATATTTCTCATTTGCAAATGAATTAGCCAAGTTGTTACATCAAGGTTTATATGACAATCTGTCAGATCTATCAGAACTGTGTTAGCTGATTCCTGGACCCCAATGTATATAGAAATGACCTCATGTCACTTTGCATGACTGAAGCTTTCATGTTTACCTATTCTTGTATAATTCTCTGTCATTTGTCTGGTTAACTGGAACTCCCACATAATGCTTTAAAGGAACAACAAACAGAACTCGATTGCAGTTTAAATCAGTCCTAAACCAAACCAAAACCAGAGTCGGAGGATTTGAGGCAAGCTTGCATTTCCACACAAAATGACTCGCAGTTCTGGTAGTGTGCAGGAAGACGCAGGACCTCGACACAGGTGGAAGACTTTGGAAGACCTTGGCTTTTCACCACTTCTACAGTCATTTCTCTGGGCAGGACTTCCCATCCAGTCCAGAATTTTAGAAGGGCTTTGTGCTCTTCACAGGATGCTGCCAGAAAGACATTGTTTTTGACAAGTGGAGTTTTGTCCTATATTGCTGTACATAGTTATAGTTATGTCCCAAACCATCCATTGTAAAAGACTTAACATTTTCAATGAAAGACTGAAGGTACCCTGTTACTCTGCACTGGTCCTCAACTGAGCATTCTTCCTCATCCTCACCCACTTCTCCTCAAATTAAAAGCTGAGGAGAAGTCAATGAACAGGAGCCTGGCATGAGTTTTAGAGGCCTTCTTTTGCTGATCTATAAAATTTAACAGTGTCGGCGTTGCATCTTCAGCTCCTCTGCCTGTCCTATAAGCAAACTGAAGAAGGTCCAGCTGACCTTCCACCTGCCTCAATATCTCAGTTTTTACAAGCTTTTCGAAAGTTTTCATTGGTCCGCTGGTCGAGAATCATTTAGTGTCTTTTGATTCATGCATTTGGCAACAGTGGCATGTTTCCATATTTTCAGGACTCTCTGCACTAAAAGAGACTGGGTAAGGATGAAATGAAAGATTTCACTCAGCTGTGAGGCACATGACTCGAGCACCCGGCCACTAATGTTATCAGGACCACAGATTTTGCCAACCTTAGTTTGATTAAATAGCTTTTCGATCAGATGACCGTCAATATTCAGAGCAGGGGTACCCTGAACAGTTTTAAAAATACTATTGATTTCTCCTGAATCATCAGAGTTAAATCTCAAGTATCTCTCTTGAATCTCTCTTGACCTGTCATTAATTTTAATACCATCCCAGGCAGATTTGAGGTCAGCCTGGTGGAATCTTGCCTCAATTTTTTTCTTCGTAATTTATTTTAGCCTGGGAGATTTTTAAGTGAATGTCGTTCCTAATTTTTACATCAGCAGTTTTATCTCCACTTTTGAAAATACGCTTTTCTCCTTCAGCAGATTCTTCAGTTCCTTTGTGATCCATGGCTTGTTATTGGGGTATGAAATTATTGTTCTTTTAGGGATCACACTGTCAACACAAAAAGAAATGTAACTGCACACTACATCAGTTAGTTCATCCACATCCCTTGATGTTTCCTGGTAAATGGACCAATATGTACAGTGAAAGCATCCCTGAAGAGCCTGAGTGCTATCCTCACTCCACACCTGGACTTCACATGCCTGCACCCTGTCCCTTTGCAGCACGGTCCTATAAGAGCTTTCTTTAGCCAGTTTGGGTGTACAGTTATCAGCTGGAAAGAAAATAATTGGAACATTCAGATTTGAAAAGGAGCAAGTCTCTTTACCTCACAAGTGGGAGCAGTCTCTGATTCCCTTCGTAAAAACAGGGGAATAATGTCAGGTCTCTCTGTGAGTAGCAGCCACACCATGGTCTCCTTGAGCCCTTTCCTCAGCTGCTTTACTTGGCGGCTTGTTCGTGTTATGACCTGCAATGGTGGGACAAAAAAGTTCATTTTTAGTCTACAGATTACTCTATAACTAATACTCAAACATCCATAACATACATGAAGCAACTTTTCTTTTTTTGGAATTTTGGTTTTGCTTTCATATTGAACAACCAAACCTCCTGTTGAAAAGAACCTTAAACTAACAGTGTGGAATAAAAGACATTCATACAGCCACTGTCGATTGGTTTGTGTGACACCTGACAGGTCTCAGGACAGTGCCAGCTCAAGAACACTTCTTTTGTCCTGTTCTGTTAGTTCAGCACTGTTGTTAAGCTATACAATACATGAAAAAAGTTAATGATGGATCATAAGCAGTAATACCATTCTACAGAACATACCATTAAAATTTTGATATTAAAGAAACATTTCCATTTAATACAAATAAAGAAACCAAATTCCTAGCCAGCTGAATAGTGCTGCGGATATCAATATCCGGGCAATCCTCAATCTGAATTGTAGCTGTTTCAGATGAGCCACCGAAAAGGACATGAATGATTGCAGGACTCATCCAAGACACACATGAATGAATGAATGGCCCATCATTCTTCCTAAATTCAAACACCAAAAATTCACTAAGATGACATTACAATGGTAATAACAAAGCTTAGGAAACATCTTACAGAATTCTCACTCACATGATTATCTACACTATATTGGTGCATAGCATCAACTTTGTCTTTACAACTTTATTAGAATGTGACAGTAATGGTGCTGTTCCCTGTCTGCTTCTCCCAGTGTCTTACCTGCCACTACGAACATGTCACTCTCCAGCAAGATTTGGGAGGTAGATGGAGTCAAGTGATCTGACTCACCATCAAAGAGTCTTGTAATATCTGTGTTTCCTGAATGAAATATGACTAGGTTATCATCTTATGCAAAAATCTCCATTATGTCAAGCATTTGTGTCAAAACTCAAACAAGATTTTCTTTTAAATTATTCTCTCCTCCACTGAACCATGTTTCCTCTCATTATTGTAAATTACATACCAAAGTTCAAATGAAACCCAATCTGTACAAGAGAAATTGTCTTTGAGAAGAAGAATCTCTTCACCCCCTCCCCAACTCCTGGGAGAAAAAAAATTACACTGATTAAAACCAACCAAGCTAACTTTTTATACATATCTTTAGCTTGTATTCCCCACTACAGTGGCAATACCTTCCAGTTTGCAGGAGACAGGGTTTGCCCACTTGACCCTTGGCTCTTTGTAAAAGGAGATAAGTGATCTCTCTTGATCGTTTATACTTTCCCTCAAATCCATTCGCAGGACAAAAGCCTTTCTGGTCTCATGCTGTGCAAGTAATTTGGACTTGTAGAGCCAGGTAGCTCTGGTTGTATCAGCTTCACATTTCCACTCTGAAAGACAAACTTATTAGATTTGATAGATTAACAAGTACAGTAACTTCATCCTAATTTATGTAATTCCGAGCTACCATGTATATCCTTAACTGTATACCGGTGCTTCGACTACCTGGTGTTTCCCCTACACTCGACTTTTCTTCATCTGGAAGACATGCTGCATCTTGAGGCACTACCATGTTGTCTGAAGATTGCTCAGCACTTGTTAAGATTGTGGTAAGTTCCAGGATAACAACATCCTGTTCCTCTGCACTGCTGCAGAGATTCCAGACACTGCTGTTGCTACAGGATGGGACCTCAATCCCTACTGTGGAATTATCAGCCTGCCTAGCCTGAGCTTCAGTTACCAACTGAAGTTCAGCACCACTCAATGAACTGTGAGGAGGATTAACAAGTATTTTAAAATCTATCAACAATGTATAAAATGGATTTACTATTATTATTTTTGGGGAAAAACATTAAAATACAAATAACAAAATACCCTACCTTGGGCATTTGCTGATGTGGTTTTCATTTTATTTAAGGGAATGTCTGTGTCACAACTCAGACATTTTGTAAGCAGCCCTTGTTGCTTGATGGTACAGGAACTCTACAAAAAAAAAAAGTATATTTAATATACTTTTCTGATAATGATAGAAACAATGTGCACAATTGCCTATTTAAATCTACTGCAAATGTAATAGCCAAAAATGGGAGGGTAAACTGACTTACCACTTTGATCCATGTCATGACTTACATTTTCTAAATCAATACTTTTCTGCAATGATCTGATAAGGATCATTGCTTGTCCAATTCCAGTCAAAGGGCTGCAGAGGTAGCGCACAGTATATCCAGTGTCCGGGCATGGGATTGAGCACAGGTTTTGGCTTCGCGTTGTACCAGAGATTCTCAGCAACTCAAACCCTCCTGTAGCTTTTAGTTGGGGATAGTTATTCTCAATGGTCACCTTGAAGATAAGTGGATCATCATCCCTTGCTGCACAAAAGTTATACTACCTCAATACATATTCATGTTGGAAATTTCTAAACTGTCTTTACTCCTAAAACTCTTAAACATAGCATCACCTCGAAATGAGATCCATTTCTCCCCAAATCCAGCTGCTGTTAGTTCATATTTAACTGCTTTGGTTGGCACTGTGTCCGACATGTGATCACATAAGCAGAAGAATGTGTGCGTGTATGTGACACGACAGGCTTTCTTGGATGATTGGGAGGTCAGAGATGAAAGTGGTGTTAAGGAAGGCCTTGCTCTGTAATGGGCAAACAATCTTGCAACCTCGGCTTCAAAAGGTGAAAAAACAGCAGTGACAAAGAAAAATAAAGTTAAGGTGCAATCATAATAGAAATTGATGGTGTTACTTCAGTCATGGTTTAGTTGTTGTGGTCAGCTTCAATATGTTAAACGATCTGGGCTCATCTAGGCTCTTTGATCATATGCACAAAATAGATGCATCTAATTAGTTTCTATATGACTATGAGTACAGACAGGACTAGCTGTTCCACTAACAATCAAAAAGTCATAACGTTGACTACTTAAGACATTTTCTCCCTTTTAATTCTCCCCACTAATTGATGATAGGGTTTCTTTACTTTTATTATTATTATCATCTATTTTCTACACAAAAACTAAGGAAGCATTTTATATTTCGAGGATTGCTTACCTTGTACTGGGTTTCGTGGAGTGTGGTCACCTGCGTTAGCATTTGGTAGCGTCGATGCTTGGCTCTTATGTGAACTTCCAGACACCACCTCATCAAAAACACGGTGCTACTGCTCCTCTCTCAGGCTGAGGTGAAGGCCTAACGTTACTATCCAACCGATCTGCAAGTTCCCTGAGCAACTCTGAAACTGGCTTCTCTCCTGCAGCCATTCTGACTCAAACGTGTCATGCACTCGTGTTTTCAGCTTTTCAGGATTCTCAGCGTTAGTGATAAGTCTCCATGTTTGAATCGATACTTCAAGTGCTGCTGCAATGTCTGTGCAAAAGGATCAGCCAATGACTTAACTGGCTCCGCCTTGTGTATTTTGATTGACAGACCAAGTCATTCTGCTGAAAAACGACATTATGAAATAAAAAGGCCATTGTGGAAAAGGACATTGTGAATTAAAATTGACTTTGGATAAAATGTTTTTTATTTTATAAAAGCTTGGAAAATAAATAAAAAGTCATTATTTTTAAAAGTACGAAATTGTGAAAATAATCATTATGAAATATTTAATTATAATAATTCGATATTAAAGAATAATAAAATTTTTTATAATCATATTGCCTTATTTTACAACTTAATAACCATATTATATATTTGTCTGTTATTTATCAAAATTGTATTTATTTTAAAATATTGCTTTTATTTATTTAATTATGAATATTTTGGGGTTCCATACACAGCATCACCTGGAGCCGGACTTGTTCTAAGCTTTATCAGAAAAAGAGGATGTTTTCAGTCTGCCCTTAAAGAGGGGGTTTCCCTCCTGGACCTGAACTGATAGATGACTTTAAAGGAGGTGGTGTGACGGGGTCAGTTTTAACCTTTACCAAACCTACAGCTAGCCTAGCTGGTGACGTTACCTACCTGCCGTCTTCCTTGTGTGTTCATTTAACGTGAACGTGAGGACTGCTTATCCCTGGGTGGATGCAAAGTTTCCCTGTTCTGGAGGGGTTCTGTGTGCGCTGAAACTCACCCAGCCAGGCCGTCACCCTCATTCCGGACTCAGCGGCCTGCTCGATCTCGACCCGACCATCTCCCTCTTTGTCACATCGATCAGTGCTTGGCCAGCCCGCTTTCCTTCTCGTACTTAGTTCAGATTTTAAATAGGTGTATTTACAAGTTCTTGTGGAGGTCATGGGATCAAGAAAAAATAATTCAGTGCTTCCTTCTCTGCTCCTTCCTTCTGTCGTCGAGCGTGTGTCGTCTCCAGCCCCTAGACCCATCTCCAGGTGCAGCCTCTTGATTAGTCCAACACCACGCCCCCTCTCACGTGTGCATGTCAGTCTGTCCCTGTCAATCATGCTTAGACCACACCTACTTCCTCCAATACCATGACAGAAAAAGGAATCCTAACAGTGATGCAGCAGTCTGAAAATAAAGAGCCATCCACGGGCCGGTCTCACTGAAACCACGGTCTGACCTGGTTAAGAGGATCCACTTAGAGCTCTGAGCCCAGACAGACCCTGAATGGAGACAGAGGGGAAAATTTTCTGTAGAAACCTCCCGCTTACTGTGGAGAGGCTGGAGAGGGAGGCTATCTCAGGACCCACATGAATGAAGAACTGATCACAGCTTTGGTTTCTGTCTCCAGGTTGGACCATGGTGGACCACACAGACTGAGACCTGGTCTGAAAAAGTGTGAGTGTTTTTACTCTTTGATTTAATGATGTTTATTCAACTTTTTACTCCTCATGAACTTTTCATCTGAAGGATTCTCTCAGAGCTCCAGAGATTAAATACCATCAGGAGGATAAACCATGGAGACATGAAGGTCAGAGATCATTAGTCTGAGGAACAGTTGACATGATCAAAGTGAAGATGAGGAACAAAAATCAGCAGAGATGGTGTGTTGGTGTGATCAGAGAAATGTCCTCCTAAAAACAAAGCTCTGTGGTCCTTCTTCAGATGTGGGCAGGCTGTGGGGGCCTTGGGTGGTCAGGGGGGTGTCCCTCAGCTTTGGAGCAGCAGACTGGAGGGCCTGATCTCCAGAGTGTGGAGTTCGGAGATGTTTGGTGTTTATGGAGCAGAGGTTTCTGGTGGTGGTCTCTGGGGTGTGTAGGTCCTTCAGGTCTGAGGGAGCGTGTCCATGGATGCACTGAGGGGTGAGCAGAGGGATTTTAGGTTCAGTATGGAGATGTTCAGGGGGCCAGAGAAGAGTCTGAAGGATGGGTGTGATGTCCTACATGGTTCCTCTCATCAGGATCCTCTCACTGCTGGTTTGTGCACTCTGGAGCTTGTGGAGATCCTTGCTGGAGATCCTGATGAGAGGTGCACTGCAGTAGTCCAGCCTGGAGGAGATAAAGGTGTGAATAAGTTCTTCTGGCCCTGAGAGAGAGAGGGGAGTGAGTGAGGTTTAGCTCTGCTCCTGAGATGGAGGACAGAGATCCTGCTCAGGTGTTTGATGGAGGTTTCTAAGGAGGAGCAGGGTCCAGTCTGAGCTACCAGGTTGGAGACTGGGGGGAAGAATGAAGTTCTATTTCAGGAGCTTTAATGGACCACATGTTTGACCACGGTGTTACATGTGTGCATCATTAGCTCAGGTCCTCTTCTCTGGTCCAGACTAAAGACCATGGTGGTTCAGGTCTGGTCCATGTCCACATTGGAGCTTTTACAAATGGACCAAACTGAGTGACGTGGAGGAGAAATGCTCCTCACTGATCAAGATCTCTGGAGAGACTAATGACTTCTCTGCCGCAGCTGCTCCAACATGTTAGAAAACAGTCTGATTATTAAATCTATTTATTCTAGATTTATACTGACTACCAGTCATGAGCTTGTTTGAGTTTGTGAGCAGCCTGATTCAATAAAAAAAAAAATTATTCAAAGAATGATTTTGATTGTTTCCTCAACTCTTGTTCCAAATGATTAGATTCTCTGTTGTAGTTTTTTTCTTCTCCAGTCAAAACCATCAATCTGTTCAGTTTTTCTACGTGTTGACCTGAGATCTGACTGGACAGCAGCTGAGTCATGTGTGGACGAAGCTTCATGTTTAATCTGTCAGATAGAGCAGGATTTAAAGCAGCAGCACAGAGTTTCAGAGGACATTGTGTCCATAAAAGTCTAAAGTTGTCTAAACTCTGAAGCGTCTTCTGTCCAAACTCTGACTGATTTGAGCGTCAAATGTGTGAACTGTAAACTGTAGAGTGTGCTGTCTGTTAAACAGACTGATTCTGTCTCAGTTCAACTCCTGTGATGTGTTTTAGGCACTAAAGTGTCCCAGCACAGCCATCCTCTCATTGCATGAAGCCCTCCATACTGTTCATTCTCAGTCTAAATCAGAGCACTGATGTGAGAACTAAGGAGAGAAGATCTGTGGAGACTGCTGTCATCACTCTAGGAGCTTCTCGCTGATTACTGACCGGAGAACTAATATCTGCTCTGATTATCAGCTGATAAAGGATTCTTGGAGCTGAAACGTGTCTCACTGCTTTAATCAAACAGAGTTTTCTGTCCTTTGTGAATGAACTTGTTGTTTTGGATCATCCTGTTAAATCTCGTCTCCTACTGTTGAATGAAAATGCAGTTTGATGAAGACGATGTCTTCTGAAACTCTGAGCTGCTGCTTTAAATCCTGCTCTATCTGACAGATTAAACATGAAGCTTCGTCCTCACATGACTCAGCTGCTGTCCAATCAGATCTCAGGTGAACACATATGAAAACTGAACGTGAACAACGGAGCCACAAACACAGAGATCAACTTGTTCAGATCGAAAGATGGAGCAGATTTGGGGGTCAGAGGTCAAACGTGGCCGACTCAGCAGGAGATAAAAGCTAAAACCATCAGAGCTGGCTCTAAACCCTCAGGCTGATGGAGCGTCAGCTCAGATGATTGTAGATGATCAGATGATGACCTGCTGCTGTGATGTTTCTCCTTCTCTCAATCAGACGCCTGTGAGCTGGAGGTGGACATAAACACAGTGGACAGAAGACTCAGACTGTCTGAGGACAACAGGACGGTGACACGTGTGGACGAGCTTCAGTCATATTCTGATCATCCAGACAGATTTGATAGTCCTCAGCTGCTGTGCAGGTCTGCTCTGAGCGGTCGCTGTTACTGGGAGGTCCAGTGGAGAAGAGATGTTGAAGTATCAGTGAGTTACAGAAGAATCAGGAGGACAGGACATGGGTGTTTGTTTGGATTTAACGATCAGTCCTGGAGTCTGAGCTGCTCGGGTCGTGGTTATTGTGTCTTTCACAATAACAGAATAACATACATCTCCTCCTCCTCCTCCTCCTCCTCCTCTCCACCCTCTGGTAGAGTAGGGGTGTATGTGGACTGTCCTGCTGGATCTCTGTCCTTATATGAAGTCTCCTCTGGTGGACCGATCCACCTCCACACCACAGAGACCACATTCACCGAGCCCCTCTATCCTGGGTTTGGGTTTGGGTCTTATGGTTCCTCAGTGTCTCTGTGTCCTTTGGAGTCCAAACCTGCAGATTTTTCAGACCTGAGACGTCTTGTCTTCTGCAGCATCCCCTGAAGAGACGTCTGTTTGTACTGACAGGAAACAGCTGATCATCAGTAAGCTGATGTCCCATATGAACAGCTGATTGTTCTGAACAAAACAGGCTGAAATAATTCAAATAAAATAAAGAAAATAAATGTTTCATGTCTTTATTTACCTGATGATGAACATCTGAACACCAAGAACCAGCAGCAGACTGATCAATGTATTTAAAAAACTAACAAATATATTGTTAAAATAATCATTATATTTATTAAACTGATAAAAAATATATAACTGAATGTATGAATATATTATAAAACTGAAAAATGCATTCATTAATCTGATTAATATATTACACAGAGATAAATAATTTATTAAATTGAAAAAATATTTTTCCTTACATGTATAGATATAATTTTAAACTGATAAAATATGAACAAAACTAACTATATTTATTTAAATATTTGAACAGTTTACTACACTGAAATATATTCATTAAACTGATGAAGTATTTTATAAAGTGAATTGTATGTATATATTATAATGATACATTTACTGATGAGATAAAATATTTATTCAAATGTTGAATCTAAATTATCTGATATATGCTTAAACCAGATAAATTCCTTAGAGTTGGTACACACCTTCTGGTTCTACTTGGGCACGTCCTCAGTGAAGAACCTGGGATCGTAGGGTGTTTCGGGTCTTTAATCTTCATACACCCTCGCCCAGGCGACCCAGCCTGGGGTGATCAGTCCCTGGCTTGTGTCCAAGTGGCAAGTTGCTCCACGGATCCCCCCTATGGATCCACAGCCACCGCAAGGCCCTTTCTGCAACCTCTAGTATGTTCCTGATGGCTCTCTTAAATCGCAGTCCTTTCACTCCAAGGAGTTTGAGGGTTCGCAGAAGTGAATGGCCAGCAAAACCGCTGCACCCCACCTCGACTGGCTCACAGCGGGCTTTCCAGCCGTTGCTCCGGCACTCTGAGCTGAGCCCTGCTTACTTGGCCCTCTTGCGCTCGTGGGTCTCTTGGGTCCTCCCAGGGGACTTGCTTGGTGGACTCCAATGTTACTACTAGTTCCAGGCGGAGTGAACTGGTCGTGATGTTGGTTGGGAACTTGAGCTGCCATCCAAGGTCAACTTGAAGCTGCCAGTCACGATCAGTGGTGAGGAGCCCCCCCTGTAGAGTTAGGCTGATGGAGTTGAGCCTTCTGCCCCACTCTGATGAAGATGATTGACTGTTTGGGGGCTGCCTGGGTCTTGCTGTGCTGGATCGCTGTGCAGATGGAATCTGCCAAAGCTTTCAACACTTGGTAATGGCGCCAGCGATACTGCCCCTCCCCAAGTGCTTTTGAGCAGCTGTTTACGACGTGTTCCAAGGTGCCACTTTTCTGGCACAGTCTGCACTCTGTAGTGTCTGCTCAGTCCCAGGTGCTCAGGTTGGCCAGGCTTGGAAGGATGTCATAAACTGATTGGACAAGGAACTTAATGCGAGATGGTTCTGCTTTCCAGAGCTCAGCCCAGGTGATTTTACAGGAATCTGCATGCTCCCACTTGGTCCACGCTCCTTGTTTGGACATGCTGGCCATCTTGCTGGAGCGTTCTTCCTCCAACTCTGCACAAATCTTGTATCAGACGGCGCCTCTCCTTTCCACGAGCCAGATCGTAACGTGGCTTGGGAAAACAACCCAGGCCTGCTCATCCCATTGCCACAGAGCCCACCAGCGTTTTGTGCCTTAGACGCACCTCTCCCAGTCTTCACAAGGATCCCTGCTGCTGCAACTTTGGTGTCTTTAGAGTCCCTGTACATCAACACCTCTCTGGAACGGGTGGCTTTGAATTCCTCGGTCAGCCCGCTCAAAGGGAGGTGCAGCTTGGTGGAATGACTGTACAGGGCAATGCTGCTCAAGGACCGAGGGAGCCCCAGCCATCTCCAGAGAAACTGGCTGATGAACTTCTCTAGAGCCTCTACCGTTGTTATTGGTACGTCGTAGATTAACAAGTGCCAAAGTATTCTTGGCAAGACTCCGTGCTGGTAGATCCAGGCTTTGAATTTTCCAGGGAGGCTGGATTTGTCGATTGCAGTGAGCCAGGTGGTCAGGTCGCACTTGGTTTGTTGTATGGCAGCTGAGTCCATCAGGGAGCTGTAAAAGACTTGCTCAGGCTCTTGACCAGTTTTTTGGTCACTTATGGAATCATCGTCTCTCCCATGGCAAAGCGGAACTGGTTGGACACTTTGCCCTTCTTCAGGACCAAAGACCTGGACTTGGTGGGCTAGAAGCTCATCCTTGCCCAGGAGATGAGACGTTCAAGCCTCTGCAGGAGCCACCTGCACCCTGGAACAGATTTATTTAACTGATAAATTTATTTATCAAACTAGTAGAAATATTTATTAAACCAATTTTTTTTTTCTTAAAATTGTTTTAATATATAGTTTGATCTTTACATTAAACTGTTTTTTAAATGATAGATTATTATTATAGAGACAGCGACAAGCAGATCCGTACATAACAACACTGATAAATATTATTTTTAAACTGATCAATAAATGTATTACGCTGATCAAAATATGTATTACACTGATAAATATATTTATTTATTTACATGCATAATCAAAAGTCAAATCATAAAAAGAAATGCACTTTTTAATCAAAAATCATCTTTAAAATAATGTTAATTTTCATAAACAGAAAACATGTTAAAAATCTAATTAATAAAATTGAACATGACAACAAATGAACATAAGGTATTGAAACTTGTTAGGTTCTAGATAAAGTGTGGACCACTTGAGTGTCTCAAATTAAAGAGCCGATGACAATTGAAGCAATATGAGGATTTATTTCCATCCAAACCATGGTTTCCGTATTAACAAACAACCAAATAATATGTTAACATAAGCTTTGAACAATCAATTTCCTATTGTATAGTCAACATAAAATAGAAAAGAAAATGCAGTTAAACAAAGATAAATGGTCTTACATGGTCAAGAACGCATGGCCTGGGTGTGGATGAAGATCAGAGACCTCTGCATGACTGAGTTGGGCTTTAAATGCTGACTGCAGGCACACCTGTGTTCCCAGCACACCTGTCAGCAATCGTCTCTCCTTTCAGAGATGTACCATGGTTGATCACCAGATGCCGCCATTCTGACAGCATGGGAGAATTCACAACAGCCCCACAGAATTACAGTTTCTGTGTTTGAACTGAATTCTTGTAGTCCTGCCATCATCCTGTGGCAGGACTCTATCAGTACAACGCTGTCAAGCTCCTCTGGATCTGCTGGCACCTGCCTCAGCCCTCACCACCAGTGCTGCACCAACACCCAGACATCGCTCTCCCACCTCACCAAAAAAAACACCCACGTGGGTCTTGCAGGAGTTTCCATCACGACAAATTCACAGCAATAAAATCCTTCTGGTCCACCTCTCGCCGCCATCCCAAAACCTCTGGCCGGTGGTTTTGGGAAAACTGGTGTCTCCTTCTCCTCAACTGACCCCGGTATACCCCTGAGCTTCGAGCCATGAAAGCCAAAGGGCATCAGCTTGAGCGACTTCATAAAAAAACTCAACTCACTATTCATAAGGGTGTACACTAACCATTTACTTCTTTACAAGGACTCCATAGCTCACACCAAACCCAACTATTAATCCGGTCTCATCAGCTCCAACCAAGGAAATACCAAAACTCTGTTTAATCTGTTTAATAAAATCATCCAGCCACCTAACTCCCTTCCCCCCATCTGTATTCCACTGACACCTGTACATTCATAATCCAGTTCTTAAATAACAAAATCACGAGCACCTAAGCTTGACCAGACCACCTCTCTCCCCACCACCCCATCTCCCACACTCTCAGTTCCTTTCCAGTTTTCAACTCCCAGCTCCATCCAAAATCTCAGAACTCTTCCACAAATCCAAGCCCTCCACCTGCCAGCTTGATCCCCTCCCCACTACCCTGGTCAAATCTTCCCTCTCCTCTTTACTTCCTCTCATATCTGCCATTATTTACTCCTCATTCTCAACTGTGATTGTTCCGTCATCTTTCAAAACCACAGCTGTGACCCCCATACCCAAGAAACCTGGGCCCGTATTCACAAAACATCTTAAGGCTAATAGTAGCTCCTAACTTGCCAATTTAGAAGAAATTCTAAAAAAAATAATGGGCGTGTCGGTCCTAAATTTAGGACTCCTAAATTTCTCTCCTAAAAGTATTTCACAAAGCTTTTTTGCACTAAAACAAGCTCCTAAACCTGTGAGAAGTTAGAAGCAGTAAAGAGGACTCCTAAGTCACTAAGACCAGTTCAGAAAGAATCTCAGCATGGCTGCTGCTGGCAGTCCATCTCATGATCGCATGAACATTTGGAAAGATAAAATAACAATGAGCTTCTGAAAAGGTACCGCCTCAATCGGGAGGGTATATTGATGGTAATAGAATTAGTAAAAGATGCAATCACTTCACCAACAAATAGAAACAACCCAATATCACTGGAAATCAAAGTTTTGACAACGCTACGCTACTTGGCCACAGGGAAAATGCAACTGTGTAGCACAGATGAACTCAGTATTTCTCAACCATCTGAAAGTAGGATATTGCATCAAACATTAAATGCTCTCTGCAGACCCCACATCATCAGGCAGTTTATTCGGTTCCCTCTAGATGATCACAAATTACAACAAAACAAAGCCCGTTTTATGGAGATATGTTAACAGCATCAACACGCAGGTTGTGTTTGATGGAAGGTATAACATAATCGAAACATGCGCCAAGTGGCCAGTTGCAACACACGACTGGCACACGTCTGTTTCCTTCTTTCTCACTTCTTCCCTTTCAGGTGTGTAACAATGACATATTTAGCAAGGTTAATTTATGTATAACATTCCTGTTAATTACTGAACACACTAAATAGATCGTTAGGTTTTGTTTGACAATAATTGGTTTTCTCTGCCATGGTTATTCCAGAGTCCCAGTCATTAAGTGGCTGCTTATATGTGTATCTGCTAATTGTTTAACAAGATACAGCTGCTTAAAATTAGCAGAACACATACTTGACTAGTCAGTATATTACTCTTGGTTTAGTGTTTAATCAGTAGCCTACATTTTTTTTTTTAGTTGAAGGTCTTTATTTAAATATGCCAACATGACACCTTTCTCTAAATTGAGTGATTTCTATGTAGAAGGTACTCACAAAGACACTTTCCCTGTCAGCCAATCACTGTAGGCACTGTAAGTCAAGTAGTTCCTGAAACATGACATCATCCATAGCAATGGGGTCAGCTCCATCCCTTTCTTTTAGCTTAAGAGTTCTCTGAATTCCTTAGTAAGAGTTAGTCTCAGCAGCTTTGCGAATAGGTTTTAAGAGAAAACTCTGAGTTAGGAACGTTTAATGTCATTTAGGAGTCCTCCTAGAGGTAAGATAAAACGCTTTGTGAATACGAGCCCTGGTTCAGATCCCAACAACTTCAATAACCGCCACCCCATTTCTCACTTCCCCTTCATCTCCAACATCCTTGAAAAAAGAAGCTGCCAGCCAACTTCACTCTCACCTAACCCACAATAACCTTTATGAGCCCTTCCAGTCTGGTTTTCGCCCCTGTCACAACACGGAAACTGCCCTACTCAAAATCACTAACAACCTCCTCATGGCAGCTGATTCTGGCTCTCCATCCTTATCCTCCTGGACCTGAGTGCGACCTTTGACACCATCTCACACCCCATCCTCCTCAGTCAACTCTCCTCCATTGGTATCACTCACACCCCTCTCAGTTGGTTCCACTCCTACCCCACAGGCTGCACTCGGTTCATACAGCTTCAGTCCTTCCATTCTGACCCCTCCCCAATCACAACAGGTGTGCCCCAGGGCTCCCTCCAGGGCCCCTCCTCTTCATCTCTTACCTCCTCCCCCTCAGTCATACCATAAATTCAATATCCATTTCTAGTGTTTCGCAGATGACACCCAGCTCTACCTGTCCAGCCAACCAAATTCCACACTACCACCCCTCCCCCTTATCTCCTGTTTATTCGACTTAAAATCCTGTTTCATCTCCAACTTCCTCAAGTTAAACAGTGAAAAAACAGAACTCCTTCTAATCTGCGCCAAATCCACACTTTCCAAAGTTGACAGCTTCTCCATCACTGCCAACAGTTCCTCGGTCTCCCCCTCCCCTCAGGTTAAGAGTCTGGGTGTCATCCTCAACAACACACTCTCCTTACAATCACACATCAATAACATCACACGGTCTGCTTACTTCCACCTCCGTAACATCCACTGTCTCCACCCCTCCCTCACTCCTCACAGTGGCTTCATTCTAGTCCACAGCCTCGTTGCCTCCTGAATCGATTACTGTAACTCACTCCTCTTTGGCTTTCCCCAAAAGTCCCTCAATAAGTTCCAACTGGTCCAGATCTCAGCTGCCTGCATCATCACTGAGACCCACTCTTACCATCACATCACCTACAGCACCTCCATTGGCTCCCGGTCAAGCAAATAATCAAATTCAAACTCCTCCAGTACACCTTCAAAGGCATCCACACCCTTGCCCCCCCCCCCCCCCCCCCCCCCCCCCCCCCATATATGTCTGACCTCCACTCCTGGCGCTCCCTCAGATCCTCCTCCGTCCACCTCACTGAGCCTGCTGCCCACCTCAGCACCATGGGGAGAAGGGCCTTCAGTTGCTCTGCTCCCCAACTCTGGAACTCTGCCACCAGAGTTTCTGGTAAATACGGTGGGGGGACTGCAACAATTCTTTTTAATCATTTTAAAGAGGTTTTATTCGGTGATTTTATTTCATTTGAATAACATTCCTTTGTTTTAGCAGTCCTCTGTTATTTTGTTTAACTTTTCACATGCCCCCTAAAAGATGCACCTCTTTTATCAGTGACTTCTCAGAACTGCTATCATTCATTCATTCAAAATATGGAAGAATAATCATTTCAGGGGATTTTAATATTCATGTATACAACAAGTCTGATTCTTTAAGCTCTGAATTGTTAAGTCAAATTAACTGTAGATGTCTTAGACCTTGTAATAACAATACGGTCTCTCAGCAACTGTGTACTCTGTTGTGGATGTGGGCTTGTCTGAACATTTCTGTGCGTAAAGGATTTTACCCAGCAGGACATCACAGAGGGTACTGTATCTGTCACAGTTCCTGTCTCTCACTCCCCTTCTGTCACTGCTGCTGTGTTTTTCCACTCACCCTCCCTCTGCTCCACTCTACCTGCCAGCCACGCCCACCTCATCAGCTCAACTCCGCTCACCTGTCTACACAGCTGCAGCTCATTACAATCAATCCTGTATATAAGCCTCACCAGAACTCTCACTCACTGCCAGATTGTTCTTCAGCGTTATGCGAGACTTTCCAGCGTTCATTCCCTGCCTGATCTCCTGGTGCCGACTTTGCCTGTCCCTGACCAGCTCTTCTCGTCTGCCTCCCGATAAACTCACCTGCCTTCTGTCCCCAACCTCGTGCTCTGCCTCAGCGTTTCTGGTATCTGCCTGCTCGTCTGGTTACGACTCCTCCGCCTGGCCTCGTTTATCCTTCTGCCTGCTCCCCAACGGTGCCTCCGCCTTCGCTGACTGATCTTCGGCTTACGACCCTGCTTCCTGTTCCCGACGACGAGTTTCAGTCTGCTCCCCAACGGTACTGCCGCCTTCGCTGACTGATCTTCGGCTTACGACCCCGCTTCCTGTTCCTGACAACGAGTTTCTGTCTGCGGCTCCTGATCTGTGGTGGTCGTCTGGTCATCGACAGGTTACGTCACTTCCTGCTTCAAAAGATCGGGTGAGTCAGAGCCCGCTTCGCCTTTAAGACTCTGTGTGGCGGAAAGTGTGTGTGGCTGCGGTGTGGCCGAGAGGACAACGTCACCGGCTCCTGTTCCTGAGATCGCGGGTTCGATCCCCGCTCCCGACTCTACCTCTCCTGTTCCTGACAACAAGCTTCTGTCTGTGTATCCTGATCAGTAGTGCCGCCTGAAGTAGGCTGCTTCTCGTCAGAGCCCCAGAGACTGTGTCAGGCCTTGAGCCTGAAGAACGAACTGTATCCTGTGTATACTCTGCCTACTGCATACCTTGTTTGCTGTGGTGAAATTAAAGGTCATTACAAACTGTTGCTGAGCGCCTGAGTACTGCATTTGGGTCCTAAACACAATCGTTTCAGTACAATCTGGCCAGAAATGGACCCAGCAGACACCGCTACACCTCATGCTCGCCTAGCTTGGGTGGAGGGAATGCTCCAGCAGCATGAGGCTCAGTTAGCCTCCAACGCAGCAGAGGCCCATCAGTCAGCGACTGCTCTGGAACGAACGCTAACCTCGCTAGCCGCCCAGGTACAACAGATGGCGGTCTCCATGACTCAGCACACCGCTCCTGCCACGGCGCCAGCCCCTCCTCCTCCGACCCCGGGGCCGTCATCTAGCACTGCATCTGAGCCCCGGGTGGGGGCGCCGGAGCGCTACGCCGGGGATCCAGAGGGTTGCAACCCTTTCCTGACAAACTGTTCAATTTTGTTTGCCCTACAACCCCATACCTTCGCCACTGAGGGAGCTAGAGTCGCCTTCGCCATCAACCACCTCACTGGTAGGGCACGGCTGTGGGGAACGGCTGAGTGGGAGAGAGGCACACCAGCCTGCGCCTCTTTCCAGGCATTCTCTGAGGAGCTTCACAAGGTGTTCGGACCCGTTTCCCAGGGTCCTGATGCTTCAGGGGGACTCATGAGTCAGAGGCAGGGGGATCGAACAGTCTCTGACTACGCCATAGACTTCAGAACCCGGGCTCTTCTCATTGACTGGAATGCTGCCGCCCAATGTGACGCCTTCCTCAACGGACTAGCTCCTTATGTGAAGGATGAGCTGGTCTCGTTCGACCTCCCCAGCTCCTTGGACGGACTCATTCAGCTGACCACGAGGCTAGACAGGCGGATTCAAGCGAGGAGGAGGGAACAACGACGCGAGGGAGGTGTGCACCGACTTCCTGTCCGTAAACGTGGATTCCCAGCCACTCCTGTCCTCCCTTCTGAACCCATGCATGGGGGGGCGGAGTCCATGCAGGTGGGGCGGACCAGCCTAACACCGGAGGAGCGAGAGCGACAACGCCAGGGAAATCTCTGTCTTTACTGTGGCCAGGTCGGCCATTTTGTCTCCCGGTGTCCAGTAAAAGGGGAGGGCTCAGCAGTAAGAGGGGGCATTCTGCTGAGCCAGTTCCAGAACTCTGCCCCCAACCCAAGACCTCTGTTTCACGTCCAACTCCTGTTGGAGGGGGGGTCTCATACCCTCGCCACCTTCATCGACTCAGGGGCAGATGTCAACCTGATAGACGAGGAACTGGTCCGTCAGCTGGACATCGGTCGTAGTCCTCTCCCTCGCCCCATGCCGGCCAGCGCTCTGGATGGTCATCTCCTAGGGACCGTCACTCATCAAACCACCCCCATCTCGATGCTCCTGTCCGGCACACACCATGAAACCGTCCGGTTTCATATCCTGAGATCCCCCAACCTTCCCTTGATCCTCGGCTACCCTTGGCTCCGTCGTCATAACCCCCATATAGACTGGTCCACGGGGTCCATCTTGGGGTGGAGCCCCTCCTGTCAACAGATCTGCCTCAGGCCGGCAGTGGCCCCTACACCGTCTGCCAGCTCCTGTTCCACTTCTGACCTCTCCATGGTGCCTCCTGACTACCACGATTTCCGGGAGGTGTTCAGCAAGGCTAAGGCCACCTCTCTGCCCCCTCATCGGCCCTACGACTGCGCCATCGACCTCCTTCCTGGCTCTGTTCCCCCCAAGGGTCGCCTCTACTCCCTGTCCGCACCTGAAAGGGAGGCCATGGAGACCTACATCCGCGACGCCTTGGCCGCCGGAATCATCCGACCCTCCTCGTCCCCTGCGGGGCAGGGTTCTTCTTCGTCGACAAGAAGGACGGCTCCCTGAGACCCTGCATCGACTACAGAGGGCTGAATGACATCACGGTAAAGAACCGCTATCCTCTCCCACTCATCGCTTCAGCTTTCGAGCTGCTCCAAGGGGCCACCATCTACACCAAGCTGGACCTTCGCAACGCCTATCATCTGGTTCGGATCCGCTAGGGCGATGAGTGGAAGACAGCCTTCAACACCCCCACTGGCCACTACGAATACCTGGTGATGCCTTTTGGGCTCACCAACGCCCCAGCCGTGTTCCAGGCCCTAATCAATGACGTTTTACGAGACATGCTCAACAAGTTCGTGTTCGTCTACCTAGATGATATCCTGATCTTCTCCCGGTCCAAGCAAGAGCACGTTCACCACGTCCAGACGGTGCTGCAACGCCTGTTAGAGAACTCTCTGTTTGTCAAGGCCGAGAAATGCGAGTTCCACGCCTCCTCTGTCTCTTTCCTGGGGTACATCATTGGCCGGGACCGCATGGAGATGGACCCTGCTAAGGTATCAGCCGTCACTTCCTGGCCCGTCCCGGAATCTCGCAAGCAGTTGCAACGCTTCCTGGGGTTCGCTAATTTCTATAGGAGGTTCATCCGGGGCTACAGCACGGTGGCAGCACCTCTCACCGCCCTCACCTCCTCCAAGGTCTTGTTCCGATGGACACCGGCTGCTGAGGAGGCGTTTCAGCACCTGAAGGGGCGATTCAGCTCAGCCCCCATTCTCCTAATCCCCGACCCCGAGAGACAGTTCGTAGTGGAGGTTGACGCTTCTGACGTGGGGGTGGGGGCCGTCCTCTCTCAGCGTTCTGCCAAGGACCAGAAACTACACCCCTGCGCCTTCTTCTCCAGGCGTCTGTCTCCGGCGGAGATGAATTACGACATCGGGAACCGGGAACTGTTGGCGGTGAAGCTGGCGCTGGAGGAGTGGCGCCACTGGTTGGAGGGAACCAAAACCCCCTTCCTCGTCTGGACCGATCACAAGAATCTGGAGTACATCCGCTCGGCCAAAAGACTGAACTCTCGTCAGGCCAGGTGGGCTCTGTTCTTCGCCAGATTCAGCTTCACCCTCTCCTATCGGCCAGGCTCCCGCAACGTAAAACCTGACGCCCTATCCCGACAGTTCATGGTCGGGGAGGAGGGTCCCTCCAGTCCAGATAACATCCTCCCCGCTTCCTGTCTGATAGCCGCTCTCACCTGGGAGGTGGAGGAGCGGGTTAGAGCGGCGTTGGAGGACCAGCCGGGGCCCAGCTCCTGCCCCCAAGACCGCCTTTTCGTTCCTCAGGAGTTGAGGTCAGAGGTTCTGCAGTGGGCCCACAGCTCTCGACTCACCTGCCACCCTGGAATTCTACGTACTAAAGAGGTTCTGCAACGACGGTTCTGGTGGGCCACCCTGGATGAGGACACCAGGGACTTTGTGAACGCCTGCCCAGTCTGCAACCTAAGCAAGGCTCCACGGCAGGCCCCTGCTGGCCACCTGCAACCCCTGCCTGTGCCTCATCGTCCATGGTCTCACATCTCTTTGGACTTTGTTACTGGGCTGCCACTGTCTGGAGTCAACACCACCATTCTGACAGTAGTGGACCGCTTTAGCAAGATGGCTCATTTCGTGCCCCTGTCCAAGCTCCCATCGGCTAAAGAGACTGCTGAGCTGGTTCTACAACATGTGTTCCGGCTCCATGGCCTCCCGTCCGACGTGGTCTCCGATCGAGGCCCCCAGTTCACCTCGGCCTTCTGGAGGGAATTCTGCCGCCTCCTGGGAGCCTCCACCAGCCTGTCCTCTGGATTTCATCCTCAGTCCAATGGTCAGTCCGAGAGGATAAATCAAGAGATGGAGACGGCGCTCCGCTGCATGGCCTCCAAGCACCCTGCCTCCTGGTCCACACAACTGCTGTGGGTGGAATATGCCCACAACACCCTCATCAGCTCCGCCACTGGACTTTCCCCTTTCCAGTGTGCTTATGGCTTCCAGCCTCCCCTGTTTCCTGCCCAAGAGAAGGAAACCGTCTGCCCATCAGTGGAGGCCTTCATCCGCCGCTGCCGCCGGACCTGGACACAGGCCAGGTCTGCACTTCTACGAGCCGCAGATCGCTATTCGACAGCCGCCAACCGTCGCCGCTCCCAGGCCCCCCCTTACCAAGTGGGACAGAAGGTGTGGCTGTCAACCCGGGATCTCCCTCTGAGGGTGGAATCGAGGAAGTTGGCCCCCAAGTTCATCGGTCCATTCCCCATCGTGAGGGTTGTAAACCCAGTGGCGGTTCGGCTCAAGCTGCCCCGCACCATG
The DNA here is from genome assembly GCA_037902135.1 of Cetoscarus ocellatus. Taxonomy (NCBI): domain Eukaryota; kingdom Metazoa; phylum Chordata; class Actinopteri; order Labriformes; family Labridae; genus Cetoscarus; species Cetoscarus ocellatus. Next base: position 832,061 of record JBAMNC010001132.1, read on the forward strand.
CGGATTCATCCCACCTTCCATGTCTCCAGGGTCAAGCCATTCCGAGAGAGTCCCTTGCAGCCTGCCTCCCAGCCGCCTCCACCTCCTCGCATCATTGACGGGGCCCCTGCTTACACGGTGCACCGCCTGCTACGCACTCGTCGTCGTGGGAGGGGCCTGCAATACCTCGTCGACTGGGAGGGGTACGGTCCGGAAGAGCGGTCATGGGTTCCAGCCCGTCAGATCCTGGATGCGTGACTCATTGAGGCTTTTCATCGTTTACACCCTGACCAGCCCTCTAACACCGTCTCGGCACGAAGGGGCCCCATCACCGACCCTCAGTCTCCTCCTGCATCTGGGGCATCGGTATCTGAGGAGGATGACTTGGGCTCAGCCTCTGAGAGGGACAGTTCTCCCTCTGTGGAAGAGGGCGCTGGGACAGAAGCCTCCGAAGAATTCTAGCCCTCCTCCAGGCCCCCTCCACCCACCCGGCTCCTCTGTGGCTGTTTGGGACGTCAGGAGCCGTCCCTTGAGGGGGGGGTTCTGTCACAGTTCCTGTCTCTCACTCCCCTTCTGTCACTGCTGCTGTGTTTTTCCACTCACCCTCCCTTTGCTCCACTCTACCTGCCAGCCACGCCCACCTCATCAGCTCAACTCCGCTCACCTGTCTACACAGCTGCAGCTCATTACAATCAATCCTGTATATAAGCCTCACCAGAACTCTCACTCACTGCCAGATTGTTCTTCAGCGTTATGCGAGACTTTCCAGCGTTCATTCCCTGCCTGATCTCCTGGTGCCGACTTTGCCTGTCCCTGACCAGCTCTTCTCGTCTGCCTCCCGGTAAACTCACCTGCCTTCTGTCCCCAACCTCGTGCTCTGCCTCAGCGTTTCTGGTATCTGCCTGCTCGTCTGGTTACGACTCCTCCGCCTGGCCTCGTTTATCCTTCTGCCTGCTCCCCAACGGTGCCTCCGCCTTCGCTGACTGATCTTCGGCTTACGACCCCTGCTTCCTGTTCCTGACGAGTTTCTGTCTGCGGCTCCTGATCTGTGGTGGTCGTCTGGTCATCGACAGGTTACGTCACTTCCTGCTTCAAAAGATCGGGTGAGTCAGAGCCCGCTTCGCCTTTAAGACTCTGTGTGGCGGAAAGTGTGTGTGGCTGCGGTGTGGCCGAGAGGACAACGTCACCGGCTCCTGTTCCTGAGATCGCGGGTTCGATCCCCGCTCCCGACTCTACCTCTCCTGTTCCTGATAACAAGCTTCTGTCTGTGTATCCTGATCAGTAGTGCCGCCTGAAGTAGGCTGCTTCTCGTCAGAGCCCCAGAGACTGTGTCAGGCCTTGAGCCTGAAGAACGAACTGTATCCTGTGTATACTCTGCCTACTGCATACCTTGTTTGCTGTGGTGAAATTAAAGGTCATTACAAACTGTTCCTGAGCGCCTGAGTACTGCATTTGGGTCCTAAACACAATCGTTTCAGTATCATACTTTTGAAGTGGCTGCTAATTTTAGTGAGACTTTGAGCTATGCCCGCAAAGGTGTTTTATCCTTTTCTTGTGATTTTATTGCTGATTATTTTGACCAGAAAATGAAGACAGCACTTGATATTGATGCTCCACTAAAAATGAAAACCATTAAAACAAACATAAAACCTCTCTGGCGAACAAATGATATTCTTAGATTAGAGAGAGAAGATGGAGAAAACATACACTGACCGTCCATTATCAGATATGTTGAGAACAAATGATCACTTATGACAGGGCAGCAAAACAAGCAAGAAGGAAGCATTTTTCATTTCATTGCATTCAACTGTGAGCGCAGGGAAGGTGCGCCCAAACATGACCCTATCTCTTGTATTGAAGAGGAGATGCTGCACATGTACAACCTTTAAGAGTCTATGGGCAAACATTTTTACACCCCAAGGTGGAAATACTTTACCAATCAGACAACACGGATGATTGAAACAACTTTACTCATCATCATTACCTATATAATATATATTTTACTCATCTATAAATAGATATGCATTTGTTTCAGGCTTCTAGTGGAGACATGTAGGTGGATAGCCGTTTAAAATTTCGCTCCCAGTCGGTCGGAGTTAATCCCCCAGAACTAATGATTGGTTTTAGTCCAGAGGCTTAGTGTACATTTTTGGGTGGATTGTTCAAATGTGGATAAAAGTGCCAAATTTTGTATAAGGCTTCTTTGAGACCAACTAAAGGATTTTAGCTTAGGAGCCCAACACAGATATGGAAAATATCCATATACAACACCAAAGTTGTTTTTCATTGTAAAAATAATAGTTTTGTGAGCCATAGGAAGAACATTGACGATAAATTGTTCTTTTTTGTCCATTAAAGAGCTTAAAACTCATTTTAATTTATCCACTGATTGTTAACCCCCCCGGTACCTGTACATCTTCCATAAAGTCCTGCAAAGTATAGGCGAAATTTTAAAAAAGGAGAAAAATTGTCCTGTCAATGTAAAGAGTTCCCTCTTTTATTTTTTTGTTTAAAATTTAAGTATTAAGTTGTTCAAATTCAGAAATAATAAAAAAAACTGTGTCACTATACATTCACACCAACAGATGGCACTAAATAAAATAAGCCTAACTGTTTGGTTCTACACCTCGGCTGTTAAAAGATCTCTATTCCCTTTAAGTTATACTGACTATCTTTTTTTTTCTAAATCTTTTCTGTTTGTTGGTAAAGTTTTCTTATGAGCTTTAAACACAATTTGAAGAATATTGAAATCTACTCATTCATAAAATTTTATCAACTTTGACTTTGTAAATATTGGGTTTGATGTATCTCTATATCGACTTCTACTAATCCCTCTAATGTCTCTTTTTTGTAAAACACATATTTAATTAATGTTTTACAAGCACTCCCCCAAACTTCCATACAATAGGTCAGATATGGAGCAATCACTGAGTTATATAAAAGGCACAGGGCTTTATCATTTAATGAGCCTTCACTCTGGTTTTTGATATTTTACATTTTATATAAATATATCATGTGAGATTTCCCGTTCAGAATTTAATCAATCATGACTCCTTAAAACTTAATTTAATTTACTTAATGGATTTCAATACCATCTACAAACACTGCCTGGCCAATAAAAAAGGTCGCCACCAAAAAAAAGTCAATTATGTCTTGGTTATTTTAAAGGAGAATTAAAGAGATTAACATGAGATGAATCTGAGACTTTCATGAGACAAATCTGAGAAGTATGAGCCTTAAAAGAGATCTTGTCATTGGTCACGGTTACATGATGTGTTTTAATTCAGAATTAATATTCAGAATCAAATAATTCGGAATTAAAGTTTTCTCCTAGATGTTTACATGGAAATAGTAATTCAGAATTGAGGTTTACATGGAAAACGTGTTTATTTGCCTTCATTCAAGGTCTGGGGGTTGGGAAAGGTTCTGATTGGACATGGGGCGGACGTGACGTAGTGACGTTAGTACGTCTACCGGAAGAAAAACTCAATTTCAGCGTCTCCAGTCCAACGTGTCAGGGAAACCTTGTCCAACTTGAACGCTACAGCTTTAAAAAGGTCCATATTTTATTGTTTACATCCATCCACTGATTCATTATTTCCAAATCTTCTAAGACTCCAATTAATTAAATTGTCTCAGCTCGAGTCCAAAGCTTGCTTCAGGTGGCCTTCCTGTTCCCATCAGCGTCCGGTGCGTCATCATGACAGGACAAGGGAACAAGTATGCACAGAACAACCTGAATCAATTTAAAGCAGGATGAACACAATCTGGCGACTCAATACAAGTATTTTAAACAATAAACTGTGTAAAGATTTTTTACAGAAAGAACTCCAGGAATACATGGATAACAATAACAATGGGGAGGTTTCACTGAGTGTCTTGTGGGATGCTGCCAAACCAGTGATTAGAGGGAAGGTTATAACCCTCTCAGCATGTAGAAATAAAGAAAGAGGTAGAAGACTTGCTGAATTACAAGAAAGCTTAAAGGTGTTAGAAAAGGCACATGGTAAAAAGAACAATCCAGTTATATTACATCAAATTTACAAGGTTAAAAATGAAATTAACACAATATATGAAGAGGAATTAGAGAAAAAAGCTAAATTTGCTAAACAACGATATTGTTAAAATGGCCCAAGAGCTCTGAAACTGTTGTCATGGAGATTAAAGGAAGCAACAAGCAGACAGCTCCATATCTGAAATCAGGGATCCTAGAACAAAAAAGGTCAGCCATAAGCTAGAAGACATTCAACGCATCTTTGAAAATTATTACAGGAATTTGTATAAGGAGCCTGAGTCAACTAGTCAACAGGGCATAATTGACTTCTTACATTCACTCGATCTAGCCTCTATTGACTTAGACCAGAATACAGAAAGCGATATCCAGATTAAAGACGAATAAAGCACCAGGAATGGATGGCTTCCCAGACGAATAGTACTGAACTTTCCGGGATCAAATTGTGCTGATGCTATTACAATGTTTCAATTATACTCTTAAGGGTGGACCCCCACCAATAACATGCAGAGAGGCAATAATATCAGTCATTCCAAAAGAGAATATGGATAGAGAACAATGCAGTTCATACAGACCAGTTTCTGTTTTGAACTTAGACTACAAATTGTTTGCTACAATACTAGCTAAAAGATTAGAACATGTTGTCCCAGAACTAGTGGATGAAGACCAGACAGGTTTTATATGTGACAGGCAGACACAAGACAACATTAGGAGTGTTGCAATCGAGTATATGATAAGAGAAAATAGTAGTACACTGGTGATAAATATAGACGCAGAAAAGGCCTTTGACTCTGTGTGTTGGGAGTGTTTTTACTTGACCTTGAAGAGATTTGGACTTAATGATAACTTTATTAGATGCATCAAAGGTCTTTATTCTTTGCCAAATGCAAGAATAAAGATAAATGGAAATCTGTCCAAGATGATAAACCCGGAGAGAGGCTGTCGTCAAGGCTGCCCCCTCAGCCCGGCTCTATTCACTCTTTTTATTGTGCCCTTGGCACAGTCAATTGGGGAGAACCAGCTGATAAAAGGCATTAAAGTTGGAGGCATAGAGCAGAAGATTTGTTTGCTGATGATGTCTTTCTTTTTGTAACTGAACTTGAGGTAAGCGTGCCCAGACTAATGACATCATTAAAAGAATTTGAAACTTACTCAGGATTCAAAGTAAACGTAGGAAAAACTCAGATTATGAAGTATAATTATGTAACTCAGAGAGACTTGTTACAGAGATTTGAACTTAAATGGAACTCTCTAGAAATGAAATACCTTGGTATATGAATATTTCAAGATTTATCCAAAATCTATAATTCAAAGCCTGAAGAGTGATATAGACTGATGGTCCCAAATGCCCCTAGATATGTATAACAGAATAGAGAAAATAAAAATGAATGTGGTTCCTCGACTGCTGAATCTCTTTCAGTCTTTACCAGTGGAGGTTCCCTCCAAGCAATTTAATGAAGGGGATAAATGGCTTTCCAGGTTTATTTGGAGTGGTAAAAGGCCAAGAATTCAATACAAAACACTGCAATTGCAGAAAGAAAAAGGAGGCTGATCACTACCATGCCTAATAGACTTTTACAAGGCAGCACAACTTAGAGCAGACAGACAGAGGTTTAGGGATTGGCACAGACCTGGTATCACTTCTTATTGCTCAGTTACTTCAGAGGGAGAACTGGAATGCCTTAAGAAAATTTCAGAGAAGTATTAGCTGGGAAAAAAAACCCTATAATAATGAAATAAAATGGAAAAAAAAAAATGATTCCAACCTTGTTGACCTCTTTAAAGACTTGTACAATATTAAGGATACCAAGAAGCTCCTTTAAACCTTATACCCAAGAATTCGATGTAGTGAAACACACTCTACAAATTACATCAGAGTCAAATTGGAGAAAGAGTCCGGACTTGTCATCTCAGAGGAGGTTTGTTTTGATCTGTGCTCTGCACAGTCTACCTCCAGCTCAGGTTACTGGAGGGAGCTTTGCTGGCACAGTTTAATGAGATACTTTGTAACACCTAAAATAAAATGTGAACTGACAAATGAAGTTGTAAGGGGTCTGTGCTGTAGGAAACTTGGAGGACAGATGGCAGACCACTTTCACATATTTTGGAACTATCCAGCAATACAGCCATATTGGCAGAAAATAATTCAGGTCCTACAAAACAATTTAGGTGCTGATATTGATTATTCCTTCTAACAATTTATCGGTGCAACAATCTATCTCACTTTTCAGTACAAGACAAGCAGTATCATGAAAATGGCTTCATCTCACTCCTCCAACAAAGACAGACTGGATAGAAATTGTAACGGACATACAAAGTATGGAGAGACTGACTTTCTCATTGGATCTTAGAACAGAAAAGTTTGTGCAACACTGGGAGAAATGGATTGTGTATGTTTCCTCAAAAGAGTTTAACTGAACTTTTATTCTATGGACTGACATGCTCCTTCACCAGTAAGAATGTATTGAACGAATGTATGACCTCCCTCTGAATACCTGTTTATCATGTTGTAAAAAAATAAAAAAATAAAAAAAATGCATTTGTTTCAAAATACTTATATTATTTCATTTTTAATAATATTTTATCTCTTATTTAAGCTAATGTGGTGAGTAGTGAGTGTAGGGGCAGCGCCCTAGTGCCCTTTATTGGCCAGCCGCCACTGTCTCAATGGCAGGAAATTTTATGTAAGCACGGGGGAGTGCTCTTGAAGAACTTATGGAATGGAATGTGGCGTTCCCCAGGGCTCGAATTTAGGTCCTACACTTTTTAATCTCTACATGTTACCTTTAGGAGACATCATCAGAAGACATTGCATCAACTTCCACAGCTATGCTGATGACACGGAGCTACACATTGCCATGTCTCCTGATGACACAGCCCATTGATGCCCTTTATAACTGTATTTTGGATGTCCAGTCCTGGATGGCAGATAACTTCTTGCAGCTCAAAGCTCAGTTTCAGAGTTACTCTGTTTTCTTATTACCTCTTTTTTTATTTATTGTCTTTCATTTTTTGGTTGTAAGATTGTTTTTTTTTATGAACTTTTAATGACTTATTACCTTTATTTTAATGTATTATGGTTTTATCAGTTTACTCTTAGCTCCTGTGTTTCCTCATTTTTAATTCAAGATTGTTTTTCCTTAGTCATCTGTGGCTGTTTGAAGAGTCCTCACTCAGTGTCCTTGTGTGCGCACTTGTGTGGTTGTGTCTGTTGAATGTGGGTTAGGAGGGTGGGTGAGGTTTTGTGTTTTATTTTGTATCCCCTGAAACTTATATGCTAGTGTTTTTAAATGTACAGCACTTTGTGCTACATTTTTTAATGAAAAGTGCTTTATAAATAAAGTTTGATGGATTGATTTCTTGATTGATTTAACTTCTGTGCAAATCATTTTATTGGGTGTTTGTGAATGTTTAATTTGCTCCTGAATAATTAAAACTGTGTGAATGAGATTTGACAAAAATATGACCCCATAAATTAGTTCAGGTCCTCTTCTCTGGTCCAGACCAAAGACCATGGTGGTTCAGGTCTGGTCTGTGTCCACATTGGAGCTTTTACAAATGGACCAAACTGAGTGACGTGGAGGAGAAATGCATTGGTCAAGATCTCTGGAGAGACTTATGACTCCTCTGCTGCAGCTGCTCCAACATGTTAGATAACAGTCTGATTATTAAATCTATTTATTCTAGGTCTATAAAGGGGTCAAACATGGTCCTGACTATCAGTCGCGATCACGTTTGAGTTTGTGAGCAGCCTGATTCAATAAAAAAACTTTATTCAAAGAATAAATAAAGTGTTCACCTGACATCTGATTGGACAGCAGCTGAGTCATGCGAGGACGAAGCTTCATGTTTAATCTGTCAGATAGAGCAGGATTTAAAGCAGCAGCACAGAGTTTCAGAAGACATTGTCTTCATCAAACTGCATTTTCATTCAACAGCAGGAGACGAGATTTAACAGGATGATCCAAGCACGTATGAAAACTAAACGTGGATGATGGAGCCACAAACACAGAAGTCAAACTTGTTCAGATAGAAAGATGGAGCAGAGTTTGGGGTCAGAGGTCAAACATGGCCAACTCAGCAGGAGATAAAAGCTAAAACCATCAGAGCTGACTCTGAACCCTCAGGCTGATGGAGTGTCAGCTCAGATGATTGTAGATGATCAGATGATGACCTGCTGCTGTGATGTTTCTCTGTCTCTCCATCAGACGCCTGTGAGCTGGAGGTGGACACAAACACAGTGAACAAAGGACTCAGACTGTCTGAAGACAACAGGACGGTGACACGTGTGGACGAGCTTCAGACATATCCTGATCATCCAGACAGATTTGATGGCCCTTATCCTCAGCTGCTGTGCAGGTCTGCTCTGAGCGGTCCCTGTTACTGGGAGGTCCATAGGAGAGGAGATGTTCATGTATCGGTGAGTTACAGAAGAATCAGGAGGAGAGGAGATGGACATAATGATCAGTCCTGGAATCTGCTCTGCTCTGGTCATGGTTACTCTGTCCTTCAAAATAACAGAGGAACATCCTCCTCCTCCTCCTCCTCTTCATCCTCTGGTAGAGTAGGGGTGTATGTGGACTGTCCTGCTGGATCTCTGTCCTTATATGAAGTCTCCTCTGATGGACTGATCCACCTCCACACCACAAAGACCACATTCACCGAGCCCCTCTAACCTGGGTTTATTGTATGGCCTGGTTCCTCAGTGTCTCTGTGTCCTCTGGAGTCCAAACCTGCAGATGATTTAAAGACCTGAGACGTCTTGTCCTCTGCAGCGTCCCCTGAGGAGACATCTGTTTGTGCTGACAGGAAACAGCTGATCATCAGTCAGCTGGTGTCACATATAAACAGCTGATTGTTCGAACAAAAACGAGCGAAATAATTCAAATTAAATAAAGAGAATAAATGTTTCATATCTTTATTTACCTGATGAAGAACATCTGAACACCACGAACCAGCTGCAGACTGATCATATTTAAAAAACTAACAAATATGTTTATTAAACTGATCAATATATTTATACTCTGATTAATATATTAATTAAATTGTTAAATATTTATATTTACACTGATAAATAAATTAATTGTTATGATCAATATATTTAAGCTGCTTTGTAACACTGATTAATTTATGTATAAAACTGATAAATATATTTACACATATATACATTTTTAATTATAACTTAAATCAGACATAAATACAATTTTTGTCAATAATCAGCTTAAACATGTTTATGTTTAAAAACATAAAACATGTCAAAAATCAATTTATTAAATTGAACAGGACAAAAGACAAAATAAAGACTGACTCAAGTTTGAAGGTTAAATAAAAAACATTTGACTTTAAAATTGAAACATTATATTTTAAACTCTTTTGATGTGGAATTGCTTCCACAGATTTAGTTTGGACCCAAAAGTAAGACAAAAGAGAGTAAAATAACAAAAATCCATATTTTATTGGAGGAAGGAGCAATGGATGAGGGAAGGAGAGGAGTGGGGGCTGTGGGAGTGAAAGGGAATCCAGGGAGCAGTGAGAGCTGCAGGGGAAGGTGAATGCAGCAGGGGTTGGATGCTGAGTGTGGCAGTGATGAGAGCCCATGGAGAACACTGGAAGAGATGAGCACAAGAGCAGGTAAGTATATATAGGTAAGCACAAAGTCGATAAAGCACGATCCACAAAACCCTAGAATAAGAGTTAGACAACTCAAGTTGGCCACAATACCACATGGAAGATCTGGAATCAACTGGTGCCGAAGAAGAGTCCAAGAGGAGCATAAGTAGGTGAGTAGATGAGGTGATGAGGTGCAGGTGTGATCAGTGGAGAGCCACAGCCTCTGAGAGAGACACGCCTCCGCAAGGGGGAGGGGGAGCAGCAGACACAGAAGAGAAGGCAGGGAGAGAGTGACTCAGGGTCTTTTTAAAACCAGCCACTACACACTCTCCCCACCCACTACCCCTCCGTTTGTGTCCTCGCGAAGGGGCCACCATATTAAGTCCGTCCCAAACTGATTCGGTTTTGGGAAAATTATTATTTTCAAACATTCAATACTGTCTCCAGTCTCTGAAATATTTACAAGTCCAACCAAGTTGGCCTTACAACTGCTCTCCCAGACCTAGTTCTAGGAGTTTGAGTAGATGGGGGTTCTGGAACATTCTGCTGTGAAGATGTTGCTTCAGGTTGTTCCACTGAAGGTTATTCTAGGACGCCTTCTATGAACTGCTCAGCTACACCATTGCCACTCTGCCCCAATGAGGAGTTCCAAGGAATGAGATGAGGACGGTTTCGCCTGATGGTCCGACCTCTACCGGATAAGATCGTGGTGTTGAGTGGTTTCCGATGACAGCTCCCTCTACTCCTTGATCTGTAACCCACACATCCTGAGTGAGTCTATTGAGATTCTTTACGCAATGTCACAGGTTGTAGCATTGCACCCCTTTTGTTTTCCTCTCCCCTTCCTTCAGCATAACAGCATCCCATCTGGAAGAGCAGGACGTAACAACGCAGGGTATATGGGCATAGTTGTATGAAGCCTCCTCCCCATGAGTAGTTGAGCTAGACTATACCCATTTTGGTGAGGGGTACCCCTGTAAGCCAGTAGAGCAAGGTAGGGGTCATCTGACTTCTTCAAAAGCCCCTTCACTGTCTACACTGCACGTTTAGCTTCAGTATTTCCCTGGGGATATCTAGGGCTGCTGGTCACATGACGAAACCTCCGTCATCATCCTGTTCTGAAAGTGTTCAGGGCTGATGCTATGCTGAAGGGTAGCCGTTTGAAATAATAACGTCCCAATGGCATGATGAACATTGTCAGTTTCGCTGAATCTTCTGTCAACAGAATTTGCCAAAACCCCATATTAGCATCCAGCTTGCTAAATATTTTAGCTCCAGCCAGCCTCCCAAGTGTTTCCTCTACTAAAGGTAGGACGAACTTTTCTCTGCACAAGGACTCATTGAGGTTAGTGAGGTAAACACATATTTGCACAGGATCCATCTTGTTCTTTCTGGGCACCACCACTATGCCAGCACACCAGTCTGTAGGTTCCTCAATTCTGCATATTACACCAAGGCTCTTCATGCGAGACAGCTCTAGCTTAACTTTGTCCATCAGAGGCAATGGAATCCTACTTGGTGTTCTGAGTGAAAATGGTTTGGCACCTGGTTTGAGCTTGATGGCATATGCCTGGCGCACCTCACCTAGTCCGCTGAATAATTTTGGATAGTTCTCCTTTAATGTCTCTATAGTGACACTGTCTTAGCGTGCAACAAGCCCTAGTCTACAGCTCACAGACCTCCCCAGCAGAGCAGTGTGCACATAACAGACAACATAAACATCCTCGATCTCCTCTTTCTCAACAACATCAAGCTGCCTTCTCCCTGGTCCCGGGAGTGGCTTAGGTGCTTTGCACCTTTAGCACAGGAAGATTTTTTTCTGTGTATTTTCTGGAACACAGCATGTGGCAAAACTGTGATGTCAGCACCCATGTTGATTTTGAGCATCACGCTGCTGTCATGAATGTTGATGTTGACCATCCAAGGATCACCATCTGTTGTAATGCTGCCGAGAAAGATGGCATCCTCATCCTCTTCCACTTCGAGCACGGATTTTGAGACCTTGCACACACGTGTCCCTTTCTCCCACAAGCATGACAGTTCACTTCTTTAGCAGGACACTCGCGCTTTGAATGTGATGGAGGGCTGCCACATTTATGACGTTTTGACTGTGACCCCTTTTCTTTGCTAGAAAATGTAATGTGCAATTTGTGAGCACGCTGAAGTTTTTTAGCAGGCTTTCCACTTCCCTTGAACACTCTATCAACAGACAGTGCCTCACTTGCCTGAATTCTGGTGTCCCCTCGCAGAGAAGCTTGCTGCTTTTTCACCTCCTCACTCTGCTGTGCCATCCTGATTGCCTTCACCTTCTCCAAAGTTAGATCTGCATCTAGCTGCATGCGTTTGGACAGCCTTTTATCCAGCAGACCAATGACGACTCTGTCCCGAAGTAGCTCATCATGTAGCACAGCATAGTTGCAATTTTCAGCCAGTGCATAGGCTATAGTGCAGTAACAAAAGAGTCTACTGTCTCACTTTCTCGTTGTTTTTGCAGGTTAAATTTGGTACATTCATAAATCACATTCTTCTTAACCACAAAGAAGCCTTGAAATCCGTCACGCACTGCTTCATTCAAGCTGCGTTGTGCATCTGTCAGAGCCAGCCCACGTAAGACATCATCCGCCTCATCCCTCATGCAATATATCAAAGTGTTAACTCGATTCACTTCAGAGCTAGCATTCAGGTTACTTGCCAGGCGAAATCTGTCGAATCTCCTGATCCATTTATGCCACTCCTGTGGCTTAGAAAAGTCGAAGGGCTCCGGTGGCTGGATGTTTAACGTAGCACATGGACTCGCTACCACAGCAGCTCTCGGTGCGGTTGCTATCCCTCCGTTAGCATCTCCGTCGTCACTCATCATGTCCACTACTTCCTTCTCTTCCTCTGCGGTGTACAAATGATCCTTTTAATGTCCAGGCTGAGCTCACACATCACCACAGGACTTCTGACACCATGTTGTGTTATCAAAACACTGCACGAGTCCAACTGCAGCTTTTAACGTGTCTTTATGCACCATGCTTCAATGTCCCTGATAGTCTGTCTGCTAGCGAGCGTCTGACTTCCCGCTTCTCTGCCGTCACTCCCCTGTGACATATTCACTGAGCGACTTTGTAGTTTTATCAAACTAACTCAATTACACCACACAAAATACAAATGTAAGTTCTACACAAGTGCCTGCACAAACACTGTTAAACTAAGAAAAATATTTAATGATTGTCATACAGATGTTTACAACTTAAGATGTACATGGTATTGATTATCAAAATAAGGCTTGCCCTGCATTAGTCCAGAAAACGGTTTATTGTACATGTTTCTTTCTTATTTTTATTGTTTTTGATGTCCTTGTGAAATTTTGATACAAACTTGAATTACAACAAAAATAGTTGCTTTTTGCTACTCTGACACTGAAAAATAAATTTCTTGGTTTTTACATTTATTTAGGACAGCCTGTTCTATGACATGATGAATAAATTACTATAAATTGACTTTACGCTAAATTATAGATTAAAGTACAATTTATTGGTTCAAACTCATTTAATTTAATGAAGATGAATAAAATCAATATCCAGAACGATTTTTATAGAATGTGTTAGCAGCAAAAAACAGAGGCTCACCTTTCGCTGCTGCATAATCAAAAGTACAAGACACCTTAAACAACTACGCCTTCTGGAGGATCTAATCCGTTCATTTTTTAGTCACTGGTGGAACAAGGCAAGAAATGCCACAGCGAAACCATGGCAACATTTAGGATTTATTTTAGGATTTATTTATTTTTTAAAAAATGGGACAGTATGTATTAATGAACATTTACATGTAAATGCATGGGATTATAGCCAAGCGGCTAATTTCCATCCCCAGTCCCATTAGCAGGTTAGTGTCAACACATAAAATCAAAACAAACATCCATAATAGGAATAAAACACATGAAGCGTATTACAACTGTTAAGAATAATTTGATCTTTGTATATATTGTATATAGACTTTTCATGTATTTGAACATTTCTATCCTGATCATTGTATAACCTTTTCTTTAGCAGCTTCATCCTTTCCCCACACACACAGATACTACATGACATTCTTTCCCCACACACACAATCCCTACATGGCCTTGTGCAGCCCTCTCCTTGTTACTTTTTCTCACCTATTGTTTATGACTCGGTGCATCACCAGACCAGCCTAAACAGACCCAAGAAGGAGACGTGAAGGCCATGATACCTCCCTACATGTTAAACACACACGCACACACGCCTATATAGAGAGAAGACTTTTGTATTAGCTTCAGATCAACACCTCAGACTGCTTGACACTCTGTAGTGTTGTTCTCCTTGCTGCAAGTAAAACTTCGTTTGTTTGCATCCAGCTGTTCTCTGCATCTTTATTCTGAATTATGTCAGGTGTTGGTAAGAACCATTAAAGGCACCACTGAGCAATCTTAGGACTGTGAAGGAAAAATCCTGACATTAGCTTGGTCCTTCAAGCCGGATCCTCAACATCTGTGACCCTGGGAGAGAGTGAGCCATCGCGAAAATCCGTGCACGGTCTGGAAGAAAATCTCCAGCATTGAAAAGCCCACCTTGAGGGATCAGCGGTCTCCACTCGACTTGGGCCCGGTGACGAGGATCCACCCGAGAGACAGCTGACTGCAAACTGGTGAGCATAGATCTTTTGTCTAGACGGTAGGGTAGTGTGGGAAGTTTCAGAGTGGATTTACAACCCGCTATTTACCCCATACTACAGCAGAGTGAGACGTTTTAGAGCGGATTTGCAACCCGCTATTTACCCCACACTGTGCGGTGTAGGAAGTCTCAGAGCGGATTTGTAACCCGCTAAATTGCCCTACACTAAGAGTTTAGGATGTCTGTGAGATAGGTTGTAAATATGTCTATATTGCCCTAAACTAGGATCCCGCTTCTAAGTGACTTTAACTGCGTTAGAAGGCAGTCTCAGGAGTGAAGACAATTGTGTACAATTGTGTGTGTGTGTGTGTGTGACTTTGTGTGTGTGCGACTCTGATCAAAATTGAGAGGCTGCAGAGGAAGACGGCTACATTGCTGTGAATTAGTCACAGTAGAAGCTTGGTGTAGTGGACAATCTTTCTCTGATAGTGGCTGATTGTTGATCACTGTCTGAAAATTGTAAAATTGGAACAGGAAACAGTAAGTTGAGTAAACAAGAGAAAGACAGAATAAAGAGGAGGTTTAAACATAATGGACAGTTGATAAAGAAAGAACAGGGAGGAAATCCACCTGTGGATCCCCTAAAGTATGCAGAAAAATGGACAAAAGAATATGGATTTGATGGAAATGTGAAAGTAAAATCATGCAAAGCACTTGTGTGTGCTGTGAGAGAAGCCAATAAGAAAAGAGGAGATGACTGTAATGAAGTTCAATGTGCCCTGATGTGGTCACAAGCAGCAGTAAATGCTGAAAAGAAGCAAGAACAGGAAAAATTAAACAACAAGAAATGTTACAACAACAGAAACAAAAACAGCTAGAAGAAGACATGATGATCTGGTATCTGTCTAAAAAATCACCACTCATGACTGATAATAAGAAAGTTGTTGTTACAGAGGTAAGCGAGGAACAGTGTGAGGAGAAAACCACACCTAAACATTCACCGCCACCTACTTCTGAACATTCTCCCTGTGTAACTAGGGGCAGAAAGATGGAGCGGGGTGGTGCAAAAACTAGGGAAAAGAAAGGCGTTGCGGAAACATTATACAGCGGATTAGCTGCTGAAGTAAAAATGATTGAAAAAAGCGGAAATGAGGGAGATTATGAGGACAGGAGAGAAAGACCTCGAGTCTTTATGGCTCCACTTCTTGAGTTCCCTAAAGCTGAGACTGATGTGAAAACTCCCACTGCGTACCGCCCATGGTCTGCTAGTGAAGTGAGAGCAGCTGCCAGTGAATTGATCTCACCAAGAGAAGGTGATGTGGATGATTACTGGTCCAGCCTTGAATTACTGCTCCTTACCTATCAACCCACAGTCATGGAGCTAATGAAATGTCTTAAAATCCTGTTTAAAGGAGACTTTGAGTCAGTAATACCAGGGTCAATACCCATGACTGACCTCTCTTCAGCAGCTGATTGGGATAACTTCAGAAAACATAAAGATAAAGTACAGGACAAATATGGCAGTAAGTGTGACCCTAGCCAAGTCACTGCATTGAGAATGAAAGGTGATGAAGACCTGAATACTTTTACATCTAGGCTACAGTGATTCTCATGATGTGAGGTACACCACAGCATGGAAGACATTGTTTTTAAACTGTCTCCCACAGAGCCTGCAAGCAAAAGTTAAATGGACCTGTCTCACCCTAGGAACATGTTCCATGGAGGAATTCTTACAACACTGCCTCCACCATTATGAAAACACCCAGCAGAAGGAAAAGAAAACAAAGATAAACGCAGAGCAGGCTTTTGTAGCGTTCATGTCAGGTGCGAGACAAAAACAAAAATCTAACTATAAACCTAAACAAAACCAAGATAGAGGCAGAGACAGAGTTAAAGACCAATTTCACGTGAGGTGCTATTATTGCAACAAAACAGGCCACATTGAAAAGCACTTTAGGTCGAAGCAAATGGATGAGGAGGCTGACTCTGATTCAGACTCTGATCACGAGCGACGCAGACATGATAGAGATGATTCACCGGACCACACTAGAGTTCGCAGAAGGCATAATAAAGACCGCAAAAAGCAAGCATGACTAATCCAGGAAGATAGAGAGACAATGGAGCACCAAAAGGCGATGCAAGAAAAATTGTTGGCGCATAGAGCTGATCAAATATCACCAAATGATGAATCACCTGTTGAAATTTGTTATAACTCCATGCTCCAGTCTCCAACTATTGTCCTAAATGTAAATGGTGAACTGATTGAATCCCTATTGGACACAGGTGCAACTAGAAGCACTCTGAATAAAGTGCCAAAACATGTAATGTTAACCAAATCCACCATTTGTGTCAAGTCTGCTAGTGGAGATTTGACCACAGAATCTCTGACTGAACCCGTACCTGTTACGGACATTCACACAGGAAAAACTGCTAAAGTTCAGTTTATCCATTGTCCATCCTGTCCAGTGAACCTTTTGGGAAGAGATTTGCTTTATGATCTTGATTTGACCATAGGAAGAAAGAAAGATGATTATACAGTTTTAAGAACAGAAACTGCAAGACAACTTTATGTCACCCCACCAGGATACTGGTATGGCTTTAACATTGAAGGTGACCAAATGAAACAACTGCAATCAGATGCTAGAAGCATACTGACTGGTGCTGGCATGGATACCACTGAATTAGACACTCCTGCCCAGCCTCACACAACCATGGCAGTTTCCTTAACACATGTGACATTGGACCTTGACCATTGCCAAAATTTACCTGAAACCACTACTACTGTGGTTCACTTATATGGACATTGGAGGGACTTTGTTGTTTCTCAATCCATTTACAGCCTGAAGTCCAAACTCAGTTTGAGGGCAAACGAGCACACATTTCCATGTATAAACCAAAAGACAGAAAGTGGAAGGAATGTGGTGATCTTGCATTAACAGCAGCCTTAACACATGACTGGACCCCTGTACCAGGAACTTTTAACCTTAAATGGTCCCCAAGTGCCCAGATCTTTAACAGATTTTATCCATCACTGTTGCAGGGCACCAGAAAATGCCTTCCTTTGACACAAGTACACCTGAGCACTAAAGAATGACCTCTAAAAGACGTTCCTGAAACACTTTGGTCTAAAGGCCCATCTGATGTAGGTCTAATGAAAGATGTAGAACCTGTAATAATTACAGGTAAAAATGAGCACAGACCTAGACAGAAACAATATCCATTAAAGCCTGATGCAATAGCAGGTATTACACCTGGTATACAAGACTTGTCAAAAGCTAGAGTCATAATGCCATGTGAGGACTCACCTGTAAATACACCTATTTTTCCTGTAAAAAAGGCTCTACCCAGTGTTGGATGGAGAATAGTGCAGGACTTACAAGCTGTAAATAAAGCTGTTCAAACACGTGCACCCCTTGTGCCAGATCCACACACCTTGCTTAACAACCTGTGACCAAAGATGAAATATTTTACAGTAGTGGATCTAGCAAATGCATTTTTTTCTATACCTGTAGATAAAAAGTCACAATACTGGTTTGCATTCACTTTTGAAGGTAAAAGGTATACTTATACCCGCCTTCCTCAAGGCTTTACTGATTCGCCAACTATATGACTGCAAACCTTTGTAAATTTAACCCACCTTGTGGTTCAAAAGTTTTACTGTATGTTGATGATATCCTTCTTGCCTCAGATGATGAAAATAATAGCCGAAAAGATTCCATAGCGTTACTGAAATTTTTAGCTGAACAAGGACATAAATGCAGTAAAAACAAATTGCAGTTTGTTCAACAGGAAGTTAAATTCCTTGGACATACTGTTTCTCATGGTTCCAAATCTCTTACAACATGACAGATTAAGATGATTTCTGAGTTGCCTTATTCAGACACACCAAAAGAACTTATGGCATTCTTAGGAACCCTTAATTACTGCAGACAATGGATCCCAAATTTCTCTGCTATGTCAGGACCGCTGTACTCGCTCCTAACCTCAAAAGAGAGAGTTTTCCCTCTGTCTTCAGAGCACAGGGACTTCTGTAATCAATTACAACAAGCAGTACACCAATCTTTATCTTTAAAACTACCTGACTACAGCAAAGCATTTAATCTTTTCTGTCACTCTAAAGGTGGTCACATGTCCGCAATATTAGCCCAGAAAGAAGCAGGAAGTTACCGCCCTATAGCCTATTACTCTAAAAAGCTTGACCCCGTGGCACAAGGCCTCCCTCCATGTGTCATGGCTGTCACAGCAGCTGCAGAAGCCGTTACATCCAGTGCTGATGTTGTTCTTTTTCATCCTTTGACCTTACATGTAAACCATGATGTTTATGCGCTGCTACAACAGGATAAGATTCATTTCCTGTCACCTGCTAGACATCTTCACTGTATGACTGTTCTTCTATCTCAACCACACCTAGAAATAGTGCGCTGCACAGTTTTAAATCCTGCAACACTTTTACCTGATGTTGAAAACATATGTGATGATCATGACTGATTAGAATCTTCCCTTCAGACATTTTTGCCCAGACCTGATCTGAAGGACACACCTATTTCTGATTCAATTTGGCTTTTTACTGATGGCAGCTCTCTAAAAATTCTAATGGCAAAACACACTCTGCTTATGCTGTTACTACTCTGACTGAAGTACTGATGACACAGTCACTACCTGCATCTGATTCAGCCCAATCTGCTGAACTTAAAGCTGTTATTGCTACCTTACACTATTGTACTGACTTCCCCGTCAGTATTTTCACTGATTCTAAATATGTCTATACCTCTTGTCATTATCACTGTGCTCAATGGCATCTTAGAGAGTTTAAAGCATCATCTGGTTCTGAAGTGAAACATGCATGTCAATGCCCTGGCTGACTCTGCAGCTCAGGCTTTGGCCCGAGGTGAACCTGCTACCCCTATCTTTACTGCTGTGACTAACTCTGATGACGTTCTGCATGACCATCAACACCATGCAGACCCACCCTCATGTGTTATCCTTGACCCTGAGGATGACCTTTTTTATCACCCATGTTGCAATTATTTGTCATTTTGAGAGGTCGTCTTTTGAGACACCTTTCAGTCCCAGGAATAGAGGTCTCATTTTCAGAGCCAATAAAGAGCCTTTGGCAAACAAGGTTCGGCTCTTATTGAGAAGATTGCGAAGGTTGTCTTGTGCTTCTGCCTTTCGGAGGGCATAAACTAGAATGACATCCTGTTCCACGTGAGTCCTAGAATCAGACTCATGGTTAGGTGTGGATTCAGGTGTACTGGGGTGTTCAGGAGTTTGAGTTATATCCCCTGAATCAAATGTTATCTGACTGTCACAGCCAGATTCCTGTGTCAGAGTAAAACACTGGGCTGTGTTGATTTGGGACCAAGACCCAGGCAGAGGCTTGCGAACCTGTGACCATAT
Source organism: Cetoscarus ocellatus (assembly GCA_037902135.1). Taxonomy (NCBI): domain Eukaryota; kingdom Metazoa; phylum Chordata; class Actinopteri; order Labriformes; family Labridae; genus Cetoscarus; species Cetoscarus ocellatus. Next base: position 851,678 of record JBAMNC010001132.1, read on the forward strand.
CCTCAGTCGTTTGAAGTCCATTAATGGATCGAACCTGTTAAGCAGGTCTTTGCCAACAAGAAAGGGAATCGAATCAAGAGGTGAAATGTACACAGGGTGTACAAGGTGCATGGGACCAATGGTTACATCCAGCATCGTCATTTTTGTCAAGGTAGTGCTTCTTGTGGTATATGGTTGCACATCAAGATCACATGGAAGCAATTTCAAGTCCCTGTTGGATTTGTTTACGTGTGCACGTAACCTGTTAAAGAGGGCTGCAGACATAAGGGTGATGTCTGCAGCGGTGTCAAGAAGGGCTTCTTGGTCAAGTTCATGTTCAAGGGTGACATTCAAGTAGAATTTTCGTGCAGTGCCTTTCTCAGTGAGATTGCCAAGAAACTGGCAGAAAGGTGGCCCGACTTCGATGATTGCAGGATCATCAACAGAAAGGTCATCACTTGGTAAAACACTGAAGTCACTAACCAGGTCTGGCGTGGTTAGGGTCTCAGGTTCAGGTACAGACCTGCAGGGGTCATTTTCCTCCTTGTCATTCTGTGCAAGGGAATCATGATGAAAAGGTGGGTTAGAATCAGTGGTGGAAATTGAGAGAAGATCCACCTTCTTATCTCTTTGTCTAAGTAGTTTTTGGATTAACTCACTAAGTGTTTCGAGTTCGTCATGACTAAGTCTTGACTCTATCGAGTCCCTTTCAGAGTGATGGCTCTTTTCTGGAGGGTCCGGATTTTCACAACTTTTCTCCTCCTTGTCGGAGGACAGTGTACTGGGCGAGTTTGTGGAGCGTTGCCTCCGGAACTGGGGGTCATAACGGTCAGGCCCTTCATGTCTCCCACCCCTTTTGTAGGGTTGGTGCTCTTTCTGGTGAGTCCCAAAATGTTGGGGTTTTGGAGGAAAGCGTTTGGGATCAAATTTGGATGGATGTCGACCCTTATTTAACCATGGAGGTTGATGATGAGTGGAGGTGTGGCCAGAACGTTTAGGCCAGAAGGGTTTCAAGTTCACAGGTCTTTCAGCTGGGGTCTCATTGGCACATGAGAGGCTGCCATGGGAGACGCCTTCAAGTTCAATGGGTAAGAACGTTGCTTCCAGAGCCAATAGAGAAGATGGCTCTGCTTTCTTGGCAGTGATTTGCCTTTGCTTTGCAAAACCCTTTACAGCTAACTCGCGAAGTTGGCGACTCGTCAGAGTTTTAGGGCATGCTGCAACTCCAAGATGGTAGCTGACTGTGGGATGGAGGTTTTGGACAAAAAGAGTTTTAAAATGTTCATCTTCCTCCATTCCTGGTTCATCCTTTGAACCAAAGTAAGCCTGACGTAGGCGTGTGTAGTACTGGTTCGGAGATTCAGATCTCTCCTGTTTGACGGTAAGGGCGGTCAACAAGCCGACTGGTGTCAATGAGTCTGTAAACTCGCAGATCAGAGCTTGACGTAACGCACCATAATCATTTCTGATTTGAGATGGCTGACGTTCAATAAAGCTGCTTACCTCTCGACTTGAGGTGGCTTTAATGAGATAGATTTTGTCATCGATTGTAGCACCTGGAAATCTTCTGAGGTAGAAGTCGATATCCTTCAAGTAGATTTGTGTGTCATGAGTGCCTTGATGACCAGGCTCGAAGCATGCTAGCAATTCTAGCAATTTTGTCAAGGTCCCTGTCAGAGGGACAAGGCAAGAGAGGGTCATTAGAGATCGAATATGATCTCTGAGGTGGTGGCGACTTGCCAGGGTCAAGAAATGTCTGATCGCGATGTTGCGATAGATAGTCAAGAGTGTTTGGAAATGTGGGCGAAAAGGCCCCGTTCCAAAGGACGAGTGTCCCTCTTTTCTTTGAAGAAGCTTTGTTCCAATCGTTCCCTCTGGTCTCGACCAAGTTGGTGGAGTATTGTAGCTCCATTTGGGCATTAGCCAGCTTTTCTTCTGTTTCTTGTTGTTGATTTTGACAGAGGCTCACCTGCCTCTGAGCTTCTCTGAGCTGGTACTGCAGCATAGAATTCTGCTTTTCTTTAGCTTGGAGAGCTGTTGCCTGTACTTTGACCTGTGTTTCTAAGAGATCCAACTACCCAGTTGTATGTTCAAGCAGCGACTCTGCCCTTTCCAGCTCATGGGTAGTTCTATTTAGCTCTGTGGTTGTTTCCAACAGCTCGTTCTCCTTTTTCTCAAGGTCTTCATCAAGTTTCTCAACCTTTTCTTTGAGAAAAAGTTTCTCCTCAACGTCCATTGTTGCAGGCAGTTGTGCTGTTTTTAATTCAGCGATTTGTGTTTCTGCCTTGCTAAGGGATGTCTGAGTCTCATCCAGCGCTCTTTTCAGTGCGCTGTTTTCTTCTTTCTGTGCCTTTAATTGATCTGCGGCCATTCCAGCAAATTTTCTTTATGCTTCAACTGTGATGCCATCACAAGGAACATGCGTCCCAGGATGTTAGCGGGCTCCTTGTCTTTAAAAGACGAAACTGAAGCCTTCGCTAGCAATGCAGCCATAATGTCTTCCAGTTTCATGGGGTTTGTCTTTAGAATTGTAGACACATAATCTGGAATCAGCTGGTTAGTCATTTCTGCTAATATTGTGCCAGTGTCCTCCAGGGTGTCTCCATGGATGGACTCTCTGGTGTCTGCCATGGTTGGTTTGGTTTGAAAACAAAAGAGATAAAGATTGTGTGTGTAAGATGTATGGTTCAATAGTTTAATTCTTTTATAGCTCGAATAATTGCACAAAGTGTCAATTAAACTTATTGGGAATCAATAGCAGTGCTATGATCTAAACTTTGACAAGCAAAATGTCTCAGAGGACAGTGATCAAGCATGGGTGAATGCAGAATAAATCAACATGCATGCTTAAAATAATTGAGAATAGAACTCTAACTTAGTAGGCATAGCTACAAGTATGATGAGCTTGTCTAAAGATTATTGAGGTATATTGAACTGGAGTAGCATCTGAGGATGAGTAAACTCCAGAGTAAAATCTAAGTAAAAGGGAGGAAATTATTAAAAGTAGGATCAAAATGTAAAATTGTTGATTAAGGTCAAGGCTTCATAAAAGAGAAGGTGATCTGTAGTTTAAGGAATAAACTTGTACAGAAGATCGACCGTAGAATAGAGTGATGATCAATTTTAAAGTTGTCAATGACGTGATCCAATTAAATGGAATAATTTAGGACAATTAAGAGCTGAAAAGCACTAAAATGAAAATAGACCAATAAGACAATCCAAATGTAAGATTGAATTAAAGCTTGATTAATTGGTCTCAAGTAAGATAAAGGAACAAAACCAAATTGTAGAGTTAAGGTATCATTAAAGAATTAAACAAAGAGGAACCAAAATTTTAAATGAAGATCTGAAATTGTTCTGATCTTAAATTGAAGTCTCACTAATGGCAGAAGAGGAATTAACTGTAGTACAGTCAATTAAACTCTGAAGGAAGCTTTGAAGCTATACAGAGAACATAAGGAAGAAAATCCTTGTAATTAATTTAATAAGTCTGTCAATGTGCACAGAATATTAACAGAAGCTAAAATAATTGTTGAAGCAGTATTAAGTTAATTAAAGTCAATGAAACATTGAAAGAAATTTAAATGGTACTGTTAACCATGTGAATTTTATCAATGTTTACAGGCTGTAAACTAAACTTTAAACTTAATCAAAATGAAATCTATTAAGCTTTAAAGGAAGCCTTGATATCGTTCAAGGAACTGTATTAATCACACTGATTGACTTTCAATGCTTATAGAATATAAGCATTTAATGCTTCAACTTTAGTGATTGAAAGGAGTGACTTTATGTGTCAGTTAATTACTGCATAAAAGTTAGAATGTTTAAATTCTAAATATATCAGAATTCTTTGTTCATGTGTTAACATTACATAAGTAATCAAGTCTGCAGGTTACACAATGTTGACTATATCAACTTCTCAAAAACCTGTGTGCAGAGAAATTAAGTTATGTGTGTGTGTTACCAAAACCAACCACGCAGGGGCAGTGTTATAAGGAGGACTTGTACTACAAACCTCCAGCAGAGGGCAATGCAAAGAAACAAGAGCTGGTTGTGCGGAGCAGAGTCGTGAAGTTTGAGCTTTGCGCGCACAGGCCTTGCGGACCTCCACGTAGCCCGCTCCGCCCAAGTATGTTTGGGCACACGATCCCTGCGTCCCCCTGGGATTTGTGCCTTCAGGATGAGAAATCGGAGGTGTGGCATGAGAGCGTGTGAAGCCAATGAACAGCGTGAGAGTGAACTAAACCTTATCCTGATCATATAAAGCTGGAATCGTTTGAGACAGAATCAGTTTAAGACTTGGAGAAGTACATTGACACTATTTACAACAAAATGTCAATCAAATGTGATAGCAAACGTGGTAGACAGCAACTAAGCTCGGGTGAAGATGATGACTCAGACATTTCAATGGACCTCCGCCAAATACGTGAATCATTTTCTTTCACGGAAACACAACTAAAGAAACTGGACTTACTAAAAAAAGGTGACTGATGACACTGAAGAACTGGTGCTGGTGAAGTCTTTCATGAAGGATAACCTGAAGATGGATTAGATTAGATTTGATTAGATAGTACTTTATTAATCCCTTTGGGAAAGATCCCTCAGGGAAATTAGGAATCAGTACCAGTTGATTATTACAGATAAAAAGATATATAAAAAGAAAAGATAGACCAAAATAAAGCTATTAATAAATATACATAAATATAAATAAAATAAAAATAAACACTACCAGCCAAAAGTTGTCGAACACCTGAATTTTTCCAGTTATTTACTGCAAATCAAGTCATGCAAGTCCAATGAATAGCTTGAAATGTCACAAAGGTAAGTGCTGTACTGCCATAGCTTAAAAGAAAAGCTTAGGTTACTCAAAAGTGAAAAATTATGTACATTTCAGAATTTTACAGAGAGGGCTCTTTCAGGGAACATGAAATGGGTTAACAATTTAAAGCTTTTCTGCAGCAATGAAGGTTGATCAAGCCTTGAAAGCTGGCTCTACTAATTCCTACAGGTGTTCCAACTTTTCTTGATTGATTACACCCCCCTCTGTCTGCATAAAAGCATACCCTGTGGTACCATATCCTTGTGAGCATCAGTTGAACAGCATTATACTGCAGAAAGTCATATGTTGCTACAAAAATGGTAAGAAAAAAGGCAATTAACAATGGAAGAGAGACAGACCATCATAACACTTACAAATGTAGGTCTTTCTTACAGACAAATTGCAAAGAAAGTCAAGTTGTAAGTGAGTACAGTTTTCTTGACCATCAAAGGCACTCAGAAACTGAGAGAAACTCTGACAGGAAGAGGTCTGGCAGACCCAAAGCCACAACTAAATCAGAGGAAAAGTTTCTGAGAGTAACAGTTTGTGTGACAGGCAGCTCACAGGACAACAGCTTCAAGCACAGCTTAATAGTGGTCGTAGTAAAAAAGTCTCAGTTATGCCGTCGAGTAGGTGAAAGGATGGTTCCTCAGTGTGTGATATCAACTGTAAAACATGGAGGAGGAAGTGTGATGGTCTGGGGCTGTTTTGCTGGATCCAGTGTTGGTGACTTGTACTGAGTGAGAGGCACCCTGAACCAAAATGGCTACCACAGCATTCTGCAGCACCATGCAGTACCCTCTGGTATGAGCCTGATTGTTCAGGGGTTCATCCTACAGCAAGATATTGACACAAAACGTAAGTCCAAGCTATGCCAGAACTACCTCAGGAAAAAAGAACAAGGTGGTAAGCTTGAAAACATGGAGTGGCTGCACAGTCTCCAGATTTGAACCCCATCGAGCTGGTTTGGGATGAACTGGACTGAAGAGTAAAAGCAAAGCAACCTACAAGTACCACACAGTTATGGGAACTTCTGCAACAGACGTGGGAAGAACTTCCTGAGGAATATTTGATTTCTATTGTAGAAAGAATGCCTCGAGTGTGTTCAGCTGTTATATCTGCCAAAGGTGGCTACTTTGATGAGTCAAGAGTTTAGAATACATGTTGGATCATAAATTTATTTCATGATTTGTTATTTTTACTACAATTGCTTATTTGTACTATGCTTTCATTTCAGAGTGCGGATCAGCAAGATCGAACCTTCCAACAACAAGAGAAGTGGTCCGGTGGTAGTGAAAGCTGTGGACACGAAGATGAAGCTGGCCATCATGGAGAAAGGCAGAGAGCTGAAGGGATCCAACTTCTCCATGAATGATCAGGTCCCATCGGAGATCCTGAGGAGACGAAGGCTGCTTCATCACATCATGTCGGACGCCAGGAAAAGCAATAAAAGAGCTCGGCTCTCCATTGACAAACTCTTCTTTGATGGAAAACTTTACAGAAATCCAGAAATAACTTACTTGTTAAATGGAGGAGACGAAAACTTAAGACAGTGAAGTCACTCGGATGTGTGTGTATAGAAACACTAGATGTCTCGAGGCGGAGCCACCAATGTCCTCACATGGTGGCCATCTTGGTGCTGGGCACATTTCTGCTCTGCTCTATAATACTCAATGGAAGGTAAGACACCTGCTCAAACATATTCATGCTTTACACGCTAAAATCTTGATGGATTTGCAAATGAAGGGTTTATGACAAACATTAGAAGAAATATTACGTCAATATCTTAATATTACGTTTTATAAAATTTTATAATCTTAAGTATGTAGTATTAGAACTACATCTCTGACGTTTCTGAAAAAGTCAACCGTTTGAAAATCAGTTGACAATTGAGCATGCAACGCTTATTTCTCAGTACTCCATGGACGTCAGTGACGTCAGTGTTAAGAATGAGCAAGCGCACTGAACCAAGATGGTCACCATGTGAGGAAATATGTAAGCGATCATACCACCCCACCGTCGAAGTCTGAACTGCAGTTTCGACACAAATATCCAGCTTCATCAAACAGAATTCAAAATCTCAAGATTCAACATGGCAACTCTTCATAAAGTCAATCAACTCATCATAATACTCCGTCAGTGATTCATATGTAACCCAGTCAAAAACCCAACACAGTTCGTAAGTGAGGCCATATGTAATCTTACAACTTTGCTGATTGCAGATCAGATCAGATGCAAAATTATTTAATAATTGTGTGCTTAAAAGGGTAAAAATGGTTGTGTTGATTCTGTTATGTAATGCTAATTCTTTAAATATTATTCATGTTTTATTTATTTATTTACAAATCATGCATTTTGAGTTAACCTTACATGGGGTGTTACATTCCGCGGGAACAGGTGACAAAGGTGTGTTTCCGCCCAGAAGGGATAAAGGGACGGACTTGGAGAGCTGCAGGGAGTAGCGAGAGTATTGAGCGGAGGAAAACGATTCAGAGACAGTCTGTATTGTAAGTTGGTAGTGCACAATCTCGTGTCAGTTTTGTGTCTGTAGATTGTTAACTCAACAGTCGGTGAAAGCGGGACAAACTGCACGCTGGGGAGCGGAAAAAAAGTCAAATGAGAAGTTCAGTGACTGTTCGCAGTGTGCAGCAGGCTACTCTCTGCTAATCTCTGTTAAGTGGACGCACGTGAATGGGCAGTTTGACTTCATCAGTGAGACTGTGGATGTTGTTGTCAGTCGGGTTCATCCAGAGGGGACGAGGTGTTCCGTGCTGAGACATGCTGAGGGCTCTTCGGTGGCGTGGGAGGAGAGGACAGGGTCCGGATTGGAGGCCATTCCCTGACGCACCTGCTGGACCAGCACCCTGTGACTGTGAGTAAGTACCCGGGACCATTCAGTGAGGCAAACTTTTATTTTTGTTGCTCACGGAGGAGCGAAGGGACCATTCTGTTTTAGGTCACTAAGTACACAAGCAACGAACTGGGCCTGCATCGTTTATTATTTTGGGTTAGCCGACTTTGGGTGACTGCTTTAAGGTGTATGTGAGCCCACAAGTACATACTATACATTATTCTTTAGGTTTGTGCTAAATCATGATGATACCCATGAACTACGAGGGACAATTTTTGTTATGAATGTATTTAATGAGGATATTTAATTGGCAATTATTATGAACTGATTTCTAACTAAATAACTGAGACTTATTTTGAAAATCTGAGTTGTTGTGTATTCATTACTGAGTTCAGCTTTGGCGCTTAGAGTGTATGGGGCAGAAATATTGATTGCCCTCGAAGGGACAAAAGTTTTGTTGATATCATTCTATTGATAGTGCATGGTGAGGACTGCTTTAAGTTGGTCAGGTTTGGTCAGCTAAAAGAGGTCTAAAATGATTAATTTAGGGTTATGATGAACCCAGGAGCCCTCCCCTAATTAACCTTACTAATAAGGAGACACATATTTTTGCCCTTTTTGCTGACAGTCACACACACAATTACTCCTTCTGTTGTCTTGTTTTGTTTGAATTATTTTTCAATGTCCTTTTTAATATCCTGTTTATTTACATCACATTTGCAGCTTTTTATAGTAAACTAAAACAAATGTGTTTTCCTATATCTTCTTTTTCAACCACATAATCATATTTGTATAAATATTGTATTGTACTATTTACATTAGAATTATTATTAATCGTTTTCTCATCAAGTTACTATTATTATCATTATTTAGTAAGCTATTGTCATTTTTTATTATTATTATTATTACATTTTTCTGTCTTATTGTATCATTTAGGATACTGTTTCATTTTCTGTATGTTGTTGTGTTTATATCATTTTGGCTCCTTACAAACACAGTTTAAATATTAACCCCCCACCACCACACACACACACAAACACCTCAGTACATGATAATCTACCTTACCATCGTATTACTGTAACATGTCATTGTCTTATCTTGATGTTTTGTGTTTCCTCTTCACTATTGTGTCACTACCTTCTTGTAATGTTTTTGCACAAAAAAAGGAAAAAAAAAAAAAAGAAAAATAATAATGTACAAAAATCATAAAAGTAATTAGATTTTTTTTTATTTAGGTACATAATCATCTCAGCCTGCTGAAGTTCAGAGCATCAGAATGAAAAAGAAATGGGATTTTTACACACATCCATCTCTAAGGATTACAGAGAATGGTCCAAACAAGAGAAAATATCCAGAAAACGCCTTGTTGATGTCAGAGGAGAATGATCAGAGTGGTTGGAGATGATAGAAAGGCAACAGGAACCCAGAGAACTGCCTGTTTCAACCAATGTGTGCAGAAGACCATTTCAGAACATGTCAAATGTTGAAGCCGATGGACGACAGCAGCAGAAGACCACACCAGGTGCCACTCCTGTCAGCTAAGAACAGGAAACTGATTCACACAGGCCCACCAGGATTGGACAGATGAGGATTTCCCTCACAATGTACAGTTGAGGGGAAGAGACGGGGCTATGAGATCATCATTTCTGAAAATGTGCAGATTAGTAGTATTTACATAAATGCAAGGGTCTCCAAAAGGTCACATTTGAAGTCAAACATCACTGAAACAAAATATAACTAGAAATCACTCTGAGAGCGACAACCTCTGTTAAGGTAGGTCACATATTCACGTTACATCTATAATCAATATTTCATGATAAAGTTACCCTCATACGATGATTCCCTGACCCTGAAAACCCACACCTAGCCCTCACAATCATGTTGATATCATTATTAGTTATACAGTTACTGAGCAAAAACAGTTGTTTCCTAATGGCTGTTATCTGGATCGCCACCAAAGCTAATTATTTTAAAGTTGGGCCATTACCAACATTTCCTGAAAATTTGAGCAAAATCAGTCCTGTTGTTTGTGCGTAATCTTGCCAACAAACAAACATACGCGGGCAAAAAAATAACCTTGGTGGAGTTAATAAGTGAATATAGTATGTAAAGGTCAAAAGAACAGCACAGAGAAAAAACAAACCCAACAATTACAGACATTTTCAATTCTGTCAATGCTACAATCTGTGGTTTACCAGGTTTGGTCAGAACACTTTTCCTGTCAAATGTGTTTTTCCACTAGCAGAGCAGCCAAAGGGTCTCTCGCTCAATAGAAATCAGGATGTGACTGGACAAATTCTGTTTCTTTCCAAATGCCTTCCCACATTTGGAGCAGCTGAAGAGTTTCTCTCATAAAATGGACCTTATGGCTGAAACAGAAGAACTCACGGTGAGTCAGTCGGTCCAATTCAGGTTGGTGCTACTGGGGTGTGAGGAGATGACCTGCTTCACTGTGAACTGTCAGCTGAGCCTTGTGTGGAGACCAGACCAGGAATTGTCTGGAGAGTGGAGTTGAGTGGACATTAAACAGAGTCTACAGCAGATGATGATGGAATAGATGAAGGTTTCCTCACTCGTTTGCTCTGTAGACTACTTTTGGCGCTCCTCTCCTGCCTCTCTCTGGTCAGACTGGATAACTTTTCTACAGAGGGAGAACTGAATGGTGGAAACTCAGACAAATGGGTGAGTGCACGGGGGGGGGGGGGGGGGGGGGGGGGGGGGGGGGGGAGGTTAGAAGGAAGGCGTTTCAGGGTGTGTGCTTGGAGGAGCTAACCAATGGGGCTCAATGGTAATACAAACAACTGAAGATAAAAAAGTAGTTGTAAGGTGAGATCCTGGACTAAGCTCTGTCAAGATGAACAGCTATCTCCACTCATGTTCATCTAAACAGGTCGTTCGCTCAGTACCAGTAAAATCACTGAGAGGGGATATGTTGTTGGATATTTGGGACCTGAAAAGTGTGCTGTGGTACAAAGAGGTTAAAGGAACACTCCAACATTTTTGTTGTTTCCGTGTCTTAGCCCACTCCCGAGTCCCCTGGATGGTGTTTGCCTGTTACTTGTTTTTTACCCCTTTATGTTACGTTGTCTTTTACTATCATGGTATCTTCTTCTACTCCTAAACAGAAACTTTGTCTTGTTGACCTACTTCTGCAGTGGTTTTCGTCAGAGATGTGACTTTCGAGTCGAGTCTTTTGAAAGGCTCTGTTAAGTGTACGATGAGAACCAATTTGCAGTTCTTAGGGAGCCATTCATTTGTGAGCCATCATTTAATGCAAATTACTTGCAAATTTAAGAAAGGAACGACTCATTCACAACTGCAAATTGGTTCACATTGTTCATTTAAAAGAGCTATTCAAAACACTCGACTCGTTCAAGAATGTCACAGCTCTCAAGAAAACCTGTGGAAGTAGGTCAACAAGACAAAGCCTCTGTTTAGGAGTAGAAGAAGATAACAATAACAAGCATACCAGCATTACTTGTAAAGTCCCAGCGTTTGAGCAAAGCTAACTAGCGGTTGGCAATCTTTGTCCATCTCTTCCTTGTTATGGAATGAACAGTCAAAAGAGTGGTGTCTACCTGCTTGTCATGGACTTGAGAGTGAGGTAAGACACGGAAACAACAAAAATGTTGGAGTGCTTTTTTTAAAGGTCCCATATTTTGCTCCTTTTCTGCACTTTAACAAGGATCCTTGATGTCTTCATGAAACGTTAGTAACATGCTTTGGTCCAAAAAGCCAATGAATAAAATACAGCTGCATTCTTACCACGCTCGCATAACCCCTCTAGCCAGAACGTCTGGTTTTGAGGGCAGTCACCTTCATATGCTAATGAGCCAGAGCAGAGCCGTGTACATAAGGCAATTTACGACAGACCTGCAGTGTAACTCAATGGAAGCGGAGTGCCAGCCACATGCCACTTACTGTCCTGAATGCATACGAACTGTTAACTGTTAATTGAACCGTTACTTCATGCCGATTACCACACACACGGTTACAACAGTGAAGCTGGTCCCCCCTAACATCACAGGCTAACACACAACATGCTAAGAGCAATGGTACAGCTGCAAATTAGCCTACCTTCCACGCTCACGTTAGCACAAACTGAGGCGTAATTGGGTGGGTAAAGACCTGATAATATTCAGCCAACTGTTCAACATCTCTTCATGAACGTTCATGAACCACAAATACATGCCGGTTACCAGATAACAGCAAGCTGATTCCCCCAAACGTCACAGGTTAACACAAAACATGCTAACCTAGCCTTCCTTCAGGACTAACATTAGCAGAAACTAGGGTGTAATGGGGTTGGTTAAGAACTGATTATATTCAGTCAGCTGTTAAACTCCTCTTGACTAATGTAGGAATGTTTATACATTAAAGTTTACCCTTCAGACTTTCAACAAGTATCGTGAACATTGATGAACATGTAAAGTTACCCATGCTGTCAGCATTAGCCCGTAGCAATGCGCAAAATAAATACTACACAGCAATAAAATATTCATATTTCCATCATCGGGTTTGGCGATGGATTGTTGGTACTGAGCCTGGGTTCAGGAAAAGTCTAGTTCCCAGTGCTGTGTTGAACTAACTGAAGTGTGAAAATATATGTGGCTGTTTACAGCCAACAACTGAGTAGTGATAGCTTCTGAGCTCAGGCATACTGAATGCCTATCTCTCACTAAGAATATAAACAACATGGCGGCACTACACACAGAAATCTCTCCAGCTGGGGGGATACTCAGGTAGACCAATCAGGTTAGGTATGCAAATAAAAAACAATATACTGTTATGTAACAACAGTGCAAGGGTTTATCTCTGACATGAATCAGCTTACGACTCTCTAGGGACTTTTTTTATCTACATGTTTTACCACACTCAGCACAGCTGAAGGGTTTCACTCAGCTGAAATGCCTCTTTCCAGTGTGATCCATTTTGTGACGGTTTAGCTCATGCTTACGACTATATGTTTTACCATACTCGTCACAGCTGAAGGGTTTCACTCCAGTGTGAATAAGCTTGTGACTGTATAAAGACCTGTTGTATCTAAATGTTTGAGCACACTCATCACAACTGAAGGGTTTCTCTCTGGTGTGAATCATTTTGTGTCTGTTTAGATTATGTTTGACTCTATATGATTTACCACACTCATCACAGCTGAAGGGTTTCCCTCCAGTGTGAAGCAGCTTGTGACGATCTAGAGAAGTTTTGTATGTAAATGTTTGATCACAGTCATCACAACTGAAGGGTTTCTCTCCAGTGTGAATCATTTTGTGTCTCTTTAGATTACGTTTGACTGTAAATGTTTGATCACACTCATCACAGCTGAAGGGTTTCCCTCCAGTGTGAAGCAGCTTGTGACTGTTTAGATTACCTTTGGATATAAATGTTTTACCACACTCATCACAGCTGAAGGGTTTCTCTCCAGTGTGAACCATTTTGTGTCTGTTCAGATGACTTTTGAATGTAAATGTTTGACCACACTCTGAGCAGCTGAATGGCTTCTCTCCAGTCTTTAGTCTCCTAGCTTGATTTCTTTTCATACGGTTTAAACCTAGCCAACGTTCTCTGCCCTCCCTCCAATCATCACTGTCATCAGTCTCAGTCCCAGATGATTCTTCAGTCTTGACCTTTGTCTCTGGTTGAAAGGGTCTCCATGGAACAGGGTTACCCTTCTCATAGTTGCCTCCACATTCCTCTTCATCTGTTCTGGCCTCCATTTGATGAGGTTTTGACGACTGAGGTTTCTCTTCATCTCCATCTTCATCTTCACTCTTCATGTGGACAGGCTGTTCCTTCATCACTGACAGCTGCAGGACATCTGCAGGAAAAGATTGAAATAGGTAATCATCATACCATCACTATAAGTTGTCCACTAAAGGGGGACACACACTACAAAATAATCAGCATGGTTATTGACTAGATTCCCCCTTCCAACCTAAGTCAGGAAAGGCTGGACTTAAATATGGTCCTAAAGATGATCTTACCTGATCATCCTTTTGGTGTGAGGTGTGTTAAGAGTGATTTTACTTCTTCAATGTGAAATCAAAAATGTCAAACATGTTCAGAAATCCCGATGGGTCTGGAGAACACACAGGATAGCGGGGCCAGGGTTTACTTTAGTCCAGTGGGTTTCAAGCTTTTTTTGACCAAGGCAGGTGAGATCAAACCTCAATCTCAAGGTCCTTCAAATTTATTCTAAATTTTTTAAAACATGCAAGGTCAAGGTCAAGGTAAACTTTATTGTCCCTGAAGGGAAATTTGTCGTGGGCTTTGTGCTGCATTATTGCTTCACAGGGCAGAAAAGATACTTAAAATAAAATAAAGACAGAAAATAAAGAGACATTAGGCCATTTAAAGTGCTAGAAAAAGTGCAGAGTGCTAAAGCGCTCGCTGTTATTGCACATTGCTCTTTATTGCACTAGTTTTGTGCATTGTTGCATTGCATTTGTTGAAAATGCAACACCATCCTCCAATGAATAGAGACAAATATGATGAGGACAGATTTGATTAGTCCAGGGATCTGTCACTAGCTTCAGTTCTTACTTTAGGTTCTCTGTCTCTGCCCACGTCCCTCTTTCACTCTCTTGAGTTCCCTCTGGATGTCTGAGCTCCTCACCCTCTCTCTAAGGCTGAGCCCAGCCACCCTACTGAGGAACCTGATTTTGACTGCTTGTATCTGTGAACTCATTCTTTCAGTCATTACCCAGAGCTCATGACCAGGTGAGGGTTCAAATTGAAATGAAGCAGTAAACTGAGAGCTTTGCCTTCTGGCTTTAATCCCTCCTGTCCATCTCCCAGCACATTTTACTGTCACTCATGAACAAGACCCCAAGACACTTCAACTCCTTCACTATGGGCAGGGACTCACTCCCCACCTGGAGAGTCAATTCACCTTTTTCCAGCAAAGAACCAAGGCCTCAGTCTTTGAGGTGCTAAGCCTCATCCCAGCTGCTCAGAACAGTGCAGCAATTCACCCCAAGGCCTGCTGCAGGTCCCCAGCTGAAGAAGACAACAGAACAACATCATCTCCAAAAAGCAGAGGTGAGGTCCTCAGGTCTGAGATCCTGTCCATGTCAATCCCAAACAGAATAAGTGAGGTGACCCTGGCAGAGGCTGAATGCTCCAGGAACACGTCCAACACTGAAAAGGATGTGGATTAAACTCTCACTTAGGTCATACAGGGACTATATGGCTCTCAGCAGAGGGCCCAGAACCCCATGTCCCGAAGTGTCCTCCACAAGTACCCCCAAGGGACACAGTCATAAACCTTCTCCAAGTCTACAAAGCACATCTAGACTGGATGGGCAAACTCCCATGATCCCTTAAGGAGGTCTGCGGAGGTAAAGAGCTGGTCCACTGTCCCACAGCCAGGGCAGAGCCCACATTGTTCCCTTTGAATCTGAGGTTTGACAATCACCCCATCGGGAGGCTGAGGACACTCTCTGGTCGCCCTTTCTCAGAATGGGAACCACCACCCAAGTCTGCCTCTCCACAGGCACTGTCCCCGACATCCACGTGACATTAAAGAGGCGTGTCAGCCAAGACAGTGTACCACTCAACTTTTTTTTTTAAGTTAGCGTTAAAACACACAAGAGGGCTCTTTTAAGGAAATTAGAAAACCTTCCTTTTATTTTTTATAAGGCAAAAAAAATATTCTCAATGCAAAAATAATCCCTGTCAACAAATAAAATGAATGAATTTTTTTCCCAAAAGAGTATTAGTTCCAAAGCCAACCAAACTTTTAATTAAGTAATCCCTCCCCCAGCACTTACGCGCCCGATATGCATAAATTTACATAAAAAGTAGGTCAACTCAAATTCAGATAAACAATCTCAGTTCTTTAAACTACCAAAATGAACTTTCAGTTCCAAACGAATGAAAAACGCAATACAGTCCACTTTAAATCCAATGTTCCTGTCCCTTTTAATTATTTTTCAGTCTGTGACGCACGCGAACGTAAGAGTCAATTTGGATCCAAAAAAAAAAAAAAACAGAGTTAATCCCAAAGGCAAAAGAGGTAAAAAACAACAACAAAAGAACTTGCTAACGATAGCTCAGCCACTGGTATACCAGGTAAAAAAAAAAGGCAAAAAGCGAAACGATCTCACCCGTGGTCCTGCGTACTCCAACAAGCGAGATAATCCGTTTGAGGTGCCTCTTGGCGCACACTCCAGAGTCCGCGCAGAGAAGGACGGTCCGTATTCCAGGACAGGTAATAATTACTTGTATCTGCTGGTACTCTTTTATTGCGTTTTACCAGAACTTTAGGGTGTACAGCTTGTTACTTTTTGTGTTTTCTTCAGGTCCTTTTTCCAGGTCCACCTGCTCTATTGTCTTTCTTTCCCGGCTTTCTCCTCTCCGCCTCTTCCTCTTGGACACTTCCTCCTCTTATAACCTCGTCCACTTTTATTTATCATTTGAACAAACATATACAAACATAGATAACAGTAAGTACCCCTCCAACATCCACATAGATTTACAGGGAATTTAATTTTTTTTCATCACCAAAGAAAAACCTTTTGTTTCTCGTGCTCTCTTACTTACATTACATATTATATTATTTTGTACGTGACGCTATCACAACAGCACCTTCAGCACGTCAGGATGAAACTCATCCACACCCCACGCCCTGCCACTCAGGAGCTCTTAGACTACTTCAGTGACCTCTGCCAAGGATGTAGATTAGTTCTCCCCTTGTCCTTCAGACTCCTCTCCATGTAAGAGGTTGGGTTGGTGAGGTTCAGGAGCTTCCAAGTGTTCCCTCCAACCCTTGAACAATGTCCCCTGGTCGGGTCAGCAGTTCCTCATTCCTGCTAATATCAGCCTGAGCACGGCCTTTCATTCACTTCCCTGAGTGATCAACAGTTTCCCTGAACCTCTTTAAGGTCCACGATTGTCCTTCTCCGTGGCTTCTCCATGCCTGACAGCTTCCCTCACTGAAGGTGTCCACCAGCTGGTTCCTGGATAGCCATCACAACAGGCACCACAACAGGCACCAATGACCTTCAGACCGTCACCTTATACTTAATATTTGAGTATCTGATTGAGCATCTGGGTGGAAATCTCTCCTTGAACTGTAAACACACACTCAGATATAAAAATACCTCTCAGTAGCAGATTAGGGCGCCTGGAGCAGTGAGCTGTCTGATCCAACAGAGGGCGCTCCCCCTTACTGAATGTGTCTCCCAGCCCAACAGCAGAAGGCAGCATTTACACCTGCAGCCTCCAAGAGGTGTCCATGTATCTGATGGTAATCCAGTGATTTAAGAGGGAAGGACAGTCACTGGTGGGCTGAGGGGCCTCACAGCTCACAGCACCGCCAACCCTCATCACTGTTTTAATGATGGTCTGGCTCGTAGTTCAGAGTGGATCAATTTTGCTTCTTTAAACTGAGGTCACTGTCTTCAACTCGCAGGGTGAGCACATAGACCTCTGTTGTTCTGGTTTCTGTTTCCTCTTTTTGGATCCAATGCATATCCCCATGTAATCATCTGATCTTACGTCTGTGAGGATGAGCGTGCCAACTTTGTTACAGACTTAGCAAAGTACATCGTTTCTATCAGTGATCTTCCCTGCTGCCATCAGTGAAACCAGATCACTGCCAGAAGAGTGAGACACAGATCGTATGAACCCATCTGAAAAGCATGCTGCGGACACTCAGAGCGGACCTCTTTTCTCTCTCTCCATCTATAACTCCGAAGGATCGGAGTAACCAAAGTAAGAAGCTTATGTTTGGACAGAGACAATTAGTGTAGCGAGTAGTTTTATTTTGTACTTGTGAGACCTGATTTGTAAGTGCTGCATATCTTTTATTGTTGGTCACCCACTGTGACCAGTTCATAAGTCAATTATCCCCATTTAAAGGACCAATACCCCACCAGGTAAACTTTGGTTTACTGGCTCTGTTATGGAGTAGTGATATTGTAATTATCAACTGCAGGGGACGATGTCTCCTTTTTCTCTGGGTCCTGCTCTCTCCACTTTCTCTCACTGTCTTTTTTCCAACCACACATATACACATTTACACATACATCTCACACACATTAGGTGAGTCTTCAAAACCCTCCTGCGTTGACTCAAATCACCAAAAAAAAAAAAAAATCTGGCTTGAGTGGATGACATCATCAGTCAGAGTGTGAAGAAGGTGAATTTTTAACCTGAAAATCTTGTTCTCCAAACCATACGTTGGAGGAGAATGATTTTTCACAGAATGTTGCCATGGTTCCTGGGACTCATGTGCTTCATTTTTCACACACAAGCGCATGTGAAGGATACCTCTTTGTTCAAGCATGAGAAGGAAACACCTCTATATTCTCCTGATATTTTTAGGGCCTTTAAGAAGGGGACAAAAATTTCCCCTTTTCAGGAATTAAGGACTTTCTGGTATCAGGTATGGGGGTTAAATAAAGATATATATAGTAAAAAAGTTCCAGTATGAAGTGTCTTCTTTGGCTACTATGATACAATGGAAAGTATTTTTTACTGTTCCTGGTAATGTAAAGTCATAAAGCTAAAGACATTCAATCACATGAACTGTGTTTACATAGACAGACACACACATTGTTTCATTAGACTTCATTGTTTCTTTGAATCACCGCCACAGTCCATTTGTAGAAATTCTGTTACCACAGCTCTTAGGGAGGGAAAACATCACCAGGTTTATCAAGAAGACAGTTGAAGATCAGGTGATCGGCATCAGCTAATCAGACCACACATGACTAAAACACATGGATAAAGTCTCCTGTCGTCTCTACTGTGTTTCCCTACTACGCAACCGTGTCATTGTTGAGCTACATGCTCCAAGGACATGGACATGACCTTGTAATGGTAAGTCGGACCTACCGTCATAAATGACCTTGCGATGAAATCGGCATAACCAGACCTCCTGACCTCCTCTCACAATTTCCGCATTTGGAAATTGTCTAGTTTTAAATAATTATTGCTTAGAATAAATCCCGAGATAATTTAATCTGTCATTGTTTGTGGTTATATAATTATATAAAACAGTCAGTGCTCAAGCTCCTCTTTTATAAACCTTCTGAGACTGTATTCTGTTTTTTTTTTTCAATTTGAGAGGCACCCATCTGCAGGGACCAGGCACTGCCATATCTGCAGTGCACACTGTTGCACTGCAAATATGGCCTTCTTCATGTATTTTATTACTTATTCGGCGCTATGACACCACGCAGGAACCTGGGTGCCCCCAGAGCTGTGGAAAGAAGAATTCCAACCAGAAGTTGGTCTTATTTGTGAAAATTCTTCGCTACTCCATACCAGAATATATATTTATTTTTATTTTGCAGATACATATTTACCGTAACTCGTAACTGCATAATTTACTATATTGAATATTATCTACATTATATATCAGACATAATATTTTGTGTATTTCTTTATCTATAATAATTTTAACAGGTGTGGTTACTTTAACAATTTTATCACTTCCTGTATGCACTGCAGATATGGCGGCGCCCGGTCCCTGCAGTTGGGCACTCTTGGTCAATTTGGCTATCGGTCCTTGTTGACAGGGTGGTGCCCTGAGATTTACTGACTGCAGTTAATATTTCTAATTATTAATAAATATTTTCATTAATTATTAACATTAATTGCCAATAGCCAAATTGTCCCTACGAGTGCAAATCAGATAGTTACTATGGATGTACAATCAATACAACCATGGATAGAGAGATCAATCTGATATTAATAACATCTATGATGAATGTAATCTTTAGAGGAATGATGTTGATTAATACAGCAGCATCAGACTGAACTGCCATTAACGAGTGCAGGAGCAAACAAAAAGGGGCAAAGGCATATATAGAGAGGGGGCAAAGAGACAGAGAGGGAGGAGCTCATGGTGCCAAATCCCCCGGCAGTCGAAGCCTTTTGCATCTGAACTATGAGCTATGAGCTGGTCCAGGCCTGAGCTGGTCCCAAACTGAAAGCTTAATCCTACCTTAAAGGTAGAGAGGGTGTCTGCCTCCTGAACCGTGGTCAGTAAATGGTTTCAGAGAAGAGGGGCCTGATAACTGAACCTACCTCCCATACTACTTTTATACCGCTTTCACACTAAAATCCGCGGGTCAACGCTGTTTTTTTCAACGCTGGTTAAACCACAAGTGACTCCTTTACCACTGCCAGCAGACCTGGGTCTACTCAGCAGCAGACGAGCTGCATGGTTGTTTTTTTTCCTCTGGCGCATCAAGCTGATGTCATTACATTGATGACATCATCGGCGCGACTAAACACGACCACGTAAACAATGGAAAAGAGCATGGATGCCGTGGACGCGGTTTTCTGTACTTTGTACTTTTGTACCTCTTTAAAAATGTACAAACTCGGCGCTGATGATACAAAGGTGGATGGAATTTGTTGCTGAGATGGCAAAGAGTCACGTAAGTTACAGACAGGGGGGACGGGCGCGATGTTATGCCGTGAGCACGTAACGCTGACATCATCTGTAACTTAGCAGCTTGACCTGGGTGTGATGTTCTCACCGAAGCCGGTCGGAGACGAGCCGATAAAAACCCATGTCGCTTGCAGGGTAAGTCGACCCGGGTCAAAATGCCGATTAGACCCTTTCAAACTGCGGACAGGAGCCGATTGCTGGCGGATTTACACGAGTTTTTTGGCCAGTCTGAAAGGGGTATTAGAGACTGAGCTATCCGTCTCTAATTTTAAGAATTTATCATTAAAGAAGTTCATAAAGTCCTCACAGCTGAGGGCTAGAGGAATCACAGGCTCAACAGAGCTCTGACTCTGTGTCAGCCTGGCTACAGTGCTGAAAAGGTTCCTAGGATTGTTTTTATTTTCCTCAATCAGTGAGGAGTAGTAGGCAGCTCGAGCATGCTTTAAGGCTGTCATATTTATTATGACTTTCCTTCCAAAGCGCGACTCCTCTGTTTTATTGTAGCGCCATATTCTCTTTAATTTACAGGATGCTTGTTTAAGTGCACGAGTGTCAGCTCCCCCTGGAGAGGTAACATCACTGGGTACTAAGACGCGTTCATGTGCTCAAAAGAGCAGCACAGCAGGCAGGTGAGGGACAACAGGTGACCTGCTGAGTCATAAATAACAGCTTTGACTCTGGACTGATGACATCCAGCAGTTTCCCTCAGAGGAGGAACAGCTCAGCTGCTGGCCTTTGGCCTTGAGCCTCTGCTGAGCTGCTGTGGGACTTTATTGTGCTGACTGGTGGACGTGCAGTGGACTGGGACCTGTGTTAGTGTGTGTTTGTCTCAGAGCTTGTTGTCATAGAAAGGCTCTGGATCTCCACAGGGGGTCTTCCTGGGAGAAGACCAGCACAAAGAAAAACTGAGACGCTATTCTGGACAAATCTGAAGGTGGGCTCACCTTGATCTTCATGAAGCTGTGAGGACTGAGGTCTCTCTTCATCATCATCTTCACTCTTCACAGGGACAGGAGTGAACATGGGCATGCTGCTGTCAGCCTCCTCTGAGCCCTGAAGCTGCTCTCTCTCCTGACTGCTCCACACCTCCTCCTGCTCCTCTTTAATGTGTGCTGCTCCTGCTGGGTTCTCCTGCTTCAGACTGGAGCTCCTCTCCTGCTGCTCAGGGAGAACCTCTTCTTCTTTGATGATCAGCTGATGGACGTCTGAGGAGGAAAATGGAAAATATGGACTTCTTCATAAAGCTTAAGTTAGCAGAAGGATCCAAACCATGGACAGCAGAACTTTGTGAACCCTCTCATGAGGTGACTGAACCTTTGCAGTCAGAGCCTCCAGACTGTTGAAGCCTTCAGATTGGAATAAGAACAGAAGAAGGACAAAATCTTTGACCTCCTCCAGCAGAACCTTGAACTGATCCTTTACGTGTCAAACTAAGAGGCTGTTAAACTGTGGATCTGAGTTCTCAGCTTCTCTAAACTCTTTCATCTCTTTCTGTCTAAAATCTGCTGCTCTTTGTTCAAACCAGCTGTTTCACACAGATTTTTCCTCCTCTCTGTTTTTCGTCCGAAAGATGTCTGAAGAAATGTTGTGGACGTGCTGCCTCTGTGCTCATGCTCTGGATCATATGACACTTTTGTCAGAGGACATGGGACAAAATCATTCAAGCATGTCACTGAAGAAAAACCCAGACCCTGTCAGGGATCTAGAGACATGAAAAACTGGTGCTGACTTGGTTTTGAACTCTGGAGTGCAGATGGATCTGCCTGTTCACACGTCTGTCTAATGATGACCAGTAATCTGACCATGTGGCCTGCACTCCGTTTGGTCCCAGTTACTTTGGTATTTGTCCTCTCCGCGGTTAAACGGAGTGAGCAGGTCATCACTTTAGATTGTTCCTGACTCAGCTCACAGATCTGCAGGTTGCATAAGCTGTGTGAAATCAGGACAAAGACAGTGATCATTGTTTAGAGATTATGGAGGGAGAGGGACAAACAGGAAGTGGTGATAATTCAGAGTCTCACAGCAGGACTCCGCTGCGCCAGCAACAATCAGAACTGTTCAGACGGTCAAAGGACCCTGAAGAAACCAGAGAAACACTCAGAAGGTCCAACAGAGTCCTCACTCTGACACAGACTGAGCTGTTCATCAGGGGCACAAAGTGCACGTAGACCCTGACGCAGCTATTTTGGGAGAAATAGAGATTTTTTTTTTTTTAACAGAACTTTATTTCGTAACAAATTTAAAAACATTAAAGGCATCCTATTTAACAGCTTCCATTTGTATCAAGGCGCCAACAGTAGGGGTGTCCCGATATAGCTTTTTCACCTCCGATACTGATATTACAGCCTTGAGTATTGGCCGATACCGATATCAATCCGATACGATATCAGCAGGAATCATACATACTTTTACTACTTATTTTGTAGTATGGACTGTAAGAAAAGGCTTGATCAAGTGAGATTACTCAAACAGAGAACAGTAGTCAGCAATAGTAGATATGAGAAAAACTGACCCTTTGTTATTAACCAATGGGTTAAATAAATTTTAACCTTTAACATAAGAATATACTACAATTAAATAAATAATAATAATTAGAAGTTCCTGAAAAGTAACCTCAATAAATCCAATAAAAACAAAAACAGTTATTTTTAAGCATATGCTTATTCTACAACTGAATTAAATAAATAAAAAATAAATTAGAATGGACTGCTTGTATCGGAGTGCTTATATTGGAGATTTTAGATGCAGGCTGATATAATCCAATATCATTTTTTTTGCTGATATCGGTGCGATATCCGATATCAATATCGGATCGGGACACCCCTAGTCAAAAATAACAAGACTGAATCCACATGTCGAGCAACTGACTAAATAAATAAATAAATAAATAAAACCATGATATATTAAAGATAATAAAACGCTAAAAGTTGATTAAGATAAAACTGTTTTAGAACCAAACAATAAATAAATAAAAAGTGGTAAAAACGTAGTAAAACATAAAATAGTAACTCTGAAACTAAAATGGAGCAAAACCCATATGATGCAGATTAAAAGAGTAAAACAAAATTCAGCTTAAAGCCAGATTAATAAGGTAGGTCTTGAGTTTGCCTTTAAAAATATGAACAGTAGGTGCTGCTATCAGGTCCTCAGGTAGACTGTTCCACAGACGGGGGCTGTAATGTTGAAACGATGCTTCACCGTATGTTTTAGATTGAACTTTGGGAACTGTTAAAAGACCACTACCTGAAGACCTGAGGGCTCTACTGGGCTCATATGGTAAAAGTGAATCAGATAAATAAGAGGGACCAAGACCATTAAGAGATTTAAACACCAATAAAAGAACCTTAAAATCTATTCAAACAGATACAGGAAGCTGACGCAGAGACTTTAAAATCAGTGTAATATTTTCTTAATGTCTTCATCAGCATGCATGCAGCTGAGTTTTGAAGTAGCTGAAGCTGAGAGATGTTCTTTTTAGGAAGACCAGAGAGGAGGGCATTGCAGTAATCAATTCTGAAGGTAATAAAAGCATGAATAGGAGTCTCTGCATTGGCCTGAGAGAGAAACTGACGCACTCTGGTTGGTTCTGCCGGATCAACAGCCCATTTGCGCATGTGCTATGTCAAGTCTACTTGGACAAATTGCCTGAAAAACGCATTGCCAGAGACATTTAAGGGATTTTGAGTCATTCTGTGCTGCAGATGCACTGCAGACAGCCTGGGCTTCTGTTCATTGTTTTTATCTGTAAATATCAGCTTGGCAGGCTTTACCACACTTTGGTTTTCCATTTGGAGCAGCTGGAGTGTTTTCAACCTTCTTAAACCATCATTCAGGACACACTCATCGCAGCCGCTAACGGCTGTTACTGCTCAGCCCACCATCTTGTCTTGGAGACTGAAAGCAAACTCACCTGCTCTCTGGAGCTTTATCTCAGGTGTCTGGATCACAGCCAGCAGTCTCCTCTGTCGCTGCAGCTCCTCTTCATACTCGGAGGTCTCTCTCAGTCCAGACAGGTCTCTGGTGACCGCAGCGAGCAGCCGCCGCCTGAATAACGCTCTGAGATCCTCAAACCCCGCCATGTTCCACAGACACGAGAAGAAGGAAATGACGTAGCGACCTTCTTCTTCTTCTGTTGGTTTCAGACAGCACTTCCACTTTTCCCCTTCAAAATAAAAGTTAACCAGAAGTCACAACATGAGAATAATCAACTTTATTTACATAGCACTTTTGAAAACACACAGTTACAAAGTGCTTCACAAGCAGGAGAGAGAAAGGAACAGTATGCTTTGAGTTCTTTTTTGTGCCTGTTCCATGTGCCACCAGCTCACTCTGCAGGAAAACGCTGCACAGCCAAAGACTGCTGTTTGGGAGCTGATCAAACCTGTAGTTTGATCAGCTCACAACAGACAGGTGTGCCAGTATACATGCTTGCAAACAGTGACATATGAGATCAAACATACAAGAAAAAAAACACAAATAAACCTTCATACAGCAAACATTTAAAAGGTGAACAGTCAGAATGGGGACAACATTTACAAAAACAATTATTCAAATCATTCATAAAAATGTAATTGTGACCCACGTGTAATCAAGCCGTCTTGGAGGTATCATTCACTGGAGCTCATTTTGGTTGTGACAGTCTTTTGTTAAATCTGCCGGCCTGCATGTGTAACAAGACAAACAAGAGTAGAATAGTGATTCTCAAGGTAACTACACACACACACACACCAGCCTGAAAGATGCATTGTGCTAATGTTAGCTGCTAGCTAGCGATCTTTTCTTATCAATAAAACAAACAAAAATGAAGAGTTTACTCATCAATAATGTGGCCAAATTATAGTTGGTACAGTCAGCAAGAAACCAGGTAAAATCATCTTTAGTTGTTTGTGTTAATGTGAACTTAATTCTTCATTCTGAGATCGTTTTAAGACCTGTAGGAACTCCCCCGGTGCTGTGAGCAGTTAATGCACTGCCCCCTCTACTCTGAGACCAAGATGTAGTTACACATGTTTAACAGCAGGTGTCACTGCTGCACTGTTTAGTTGGATTTAATCCAGACCTTTTTTTTTTTTTTTTTTTTTATTGAAAATATACAAACATTCAAGGCATAAAAACTCATACAAAGATACATTCCTTCTGCCTTAGATTGAGCAAAAACAACAAGACCTGAGACTAAAAATGTCATATGAATTCGTATAAATGTAAAAACATTAAATAAAAACAACAACAACAAAACAAAAAACATATCAAATACATCATAGGGGCCATCTCATAATAACTTAAATGTTTCAAAAAGAGAGAATAGTTTAAGGGCTTTCTTTTCTTTAACAAGATTCAGTGATTTACTCCAGAGTTTAAATTCATTCTTCCAGTGGGTTAAACATGGTTTAGTTTTATAATGCCTACATTTATGAATGAAAAACTTACTAAATATCAGCATAGCGTTGAGAACAAAGTCCACATTCTTATATCAACAAAAACACCAAAAAAAATAGTTTTCACTGTTAAGGGTAACTCAATTCCCTTGGACTGTAGCCAGCTCTGCATCTCATTCCAAAAAAACTTCACTGAGTCACAATAAAAGAAAAGATGTTCCAAACTTTCAATTTCCTCTTCACAGGAAACACAACTATTCATGTCAAAATTAAATCTTAATCTTAGATATTCGTTAGTAGGGTAGATTTCATTTAAAATTTTGAAGTTGATCTCTTTTACTTTAGGCAGGAGTGGATATGAAACATAATTCTTTCTTATTTTTTTAATTTTTTCTGCTCCAAATTCTTTAAGAATATACATTCTTTTAACAGGGTTAGGGTAAAACTCTTTTAGCAAAATATCTCTGATCGTTTTGTTGGTACATTTGGAGTCATAAAAATCCACTTCTCCAATGCAGAGCTGTCTCAGTTCAGGTGAGACTTTAGAGTACTTCATGTCTTCACTAACCATGGACCTCAGAGAAATTGGTATGGCTTTTACAATTCTTTCATAATGTTTAACATGACATTGAACATGGTATTTTACACAAAAATCTTCATGTTGTAAAATGTTTCCAGTATCATCCAAAAAATGGGCAATAGCCCAGACACCCTTGGATCTCCATTCCTCGATATGCACAGATTTTCTACTAAGCAATATGTACCTGTTATTCCAAACTGGTGTATTATGTGGAGTGAAATTGTGACTGTAGATTAATTTCCAATAAAGGAGGACTTGCTGATGGAAAGCAGAAAGTTTAACTGGTAATGAGCTACATTCAAAGTCACATCGCAGAAGAAAGTCTATTCCACCTATTTTTTTGAAAATCATATTTGGGACAATAAACCAAAAAGAATCTTTGTTTGTAAGAAAGGATTTCAACCATTTCAATTTCAATACACCATTCATAATCTCAAAATCAATCACACTCATCCCCCCATCTTCATAACTTTTGACCATGTCCGTCTTCCTTATATATTGACATCTATTTCTCCATATGAACTTAAAATTTATAGTATTTATCTTTTTAATTATTCTTGCTGAGATGGGCAAGGAGAAGGCTGGGTAAATGAGTCTAGACAAACTGTCCATTTTCGTCAACAAAACTCTACCAAAAATTGAGATATCTCTCTGCAGCCACCTGTCTAGAATTGACTTACATTTATCCACGTTATTATAAATATTCATATTTTCAGTTGTTGTTTTTTCCTTAGAAATAACTATCCCTAAATATTTGACCTCCTTTTTAATTTTAATGTTATACAAGGATTGCAGATGGTAGTCATGTAATGTTAAGATTTCACATTTATTTAAATTCAACTGTAAGCCAGAGGCTCTTGAGAATTGATTGATAGACTGCAGTGCTAAGGGAATTTGATCTTCATTTTTAAGAAATAAAGTAGTGTCATCTGCCAGTTGACTTACTATAATTTGTTTGTCCATCACATTTAACCCTTCAATATGACTGTTTTTGATTAAAGTTGATAACATTTCTGCAACCATTATAAACAATAATGGTGAGCTACCACAGCCTTGTCGAATGCCCCTCTTAATCTCAAATCTAGGACAGGTGCCATGTCCTAAAGCTACCGAACTGTTGATTCCATTATACAGCATTCTAATCACATCAATAAATTTACTTCCAAAACCAAAATGATACAAAGTTTTTAAAATAAAAGAATGTTCAACTGAATCAAAAGCTTTATAAAAATCCATAAATAAAATAAACCCCCTTTCTTGAACCCACTGACTGTAATCAAGCAAATCCAATACAAGTCTAATGTTATTGTGAATTAACCTTCCTTTTAGAAAGCCAGACTGTGTTTTACTGATTATAGAGGAAATATCATCTTTCAATCTAGCAGCAATAGCCCCTGATAAGATCTTATAGTCTGTATCAAGCAGAGTGATTGGCCTTAGGTTGTCTAATATTCTTTTGTCTTTTCCTGGTTTAGGAAGCAGGGTGATTAACCCTTGTTTCATGGTTGACATCAATTCTTTTTTCTCTATACATTCTTTTATCGCTTTGAATAGTAAGCTTCTTATCTCCTTCCAAAAAAATTGATAAAAGTTAGTTGTGAGCCCATCTGTCCCAGGGGATTTGTTCAAAGCCATTTTAAAAATAATTGAGTCTAATTCCTCAATGATAAGGTCAGATTCACACAGATCTTTAAACGAGTCATTAATACAGGGGATAGAGTTCCCAATCATATCAAACAGGATTTCAGTATCTACTAAAGAATAGTTAGAAGAATACAATTCAGAATAAAATGAAAAAACCTCTCTTTCTATCCTTCTGGGATCTTTATTTTCTACCCCATTAATCAATAGACCCGTAATTGAATTTCTTTGTTGTCTGCTTTTTTCCAAATCGCTAAAATATGAGGAATTTTTTTCACCCGCTTCAATCCACTTCGCCCTTGATCTTATGAAGGCGCCCTGAGCTTTTTCAAGATAAAGTTCATCTAATTTGACTTGTAACTCCATTAATTTAATCTTCTCTTGAGAACTTGGGTTTGGATTATTACAGCAGATACTTATTTCTCGGAGTAAATTACTTTCATATTCTCTTTTTTTCTGTTAAGATCTTTACAAAACCTAATAGTAAATTGTCTAATTTTAAATTTGGTATATTCCCACTTACCTATGTTATTATCAATCGATTCATTATTTTCAGTTTCCTTTATCAATTCTTTAATCTTACTACAGTATTCCTAATTTTTTAGCATTCCGGCATTAAATTTCCAATACCCTTTATTCCTTACTTCCTTCAGTGTGGGTTCTAAAAATAAAGTTATGAAACAATGGTCAGTCAAGGGTGCTTTAGAGATTGTAGTATGAGAGACATAATTTAAAGTGTTATCACTCACCAACCAATAATCAATTCTGGACTTGTTGGCTCCATTGGGTTTAAACCATGAATAACTTTTAACATCTGGATTTACATTTCTCCATATATCAGTTAGATTATTATCGGTCATGAACCTTTTAACTGTTTCATTACATTGTGGTTTACCCAGTCTTGGAGGTGACCTATCCAGCCATTCATCCGGAGTCATGTTCCAGTCTCCACCTACTAAAACACAGTTAGTGGGGTACAGCATTTTAAGGTCCATTATCACATTCGTTATATTTTCTAATAGTTTTATGTTTTGTCCCTCATTATTATACCCATAAATATTTGTTATAATCACAAATAGACTTTCGACTTTCAATACCACCGTCAGCCAGTGACCATCTTCATGAGTTTTATGAGTTATAACTTCTCCAGGACATTTGTTGAAGCATATAGCCACACCACCTGATCGGTTAGAGCCATGACTAAATAGAGTCCGGTCTCCCCATTGATTAATCCAAAATGTTTCATCCACTTCAGAAGAATGAGTCTCTTGCAACAATAAACACTGAGTTCTTTGCCCTTTACAAAATAAAAAAAGTGCTTTCCTTTTTAGAATGTCCTTCAGGCCCTTAACATTCAGTGAACCAAACGAAATGTTAACATTATCCATAAACACTAAAACAAAAGAAAAAGTGAACTACAAGTTTAACACTTGTTTACTCCGCTCACTCAGATAGTGAAAGAACCTAACCTGAATAGAGTTTTAACGTCCCTTTACAAAATTTTCCACTGTATCACAGTCATATCCAAAGTTTTTACTTGCCATCACCAATCCGACGTCCATCAATGTATCCGTGGGGACCCCGAAAGAAAGCCAGTTTTCCAGCGCGCCTTGCCTGTTCAATTTGCGGCCATAAACGTCTCCTTTCCTCCCAGTCCTCTCGTGGCAACATTTCTGCAAAGCGAATGCCTTTATCCCTGCAGACCTGCGAGTTCTTCGTCCGACGCCAGATCTCTTCTTTCATCCATCTCTTGGCAAACAGAATGATGACATTTCTGGTCTTATTGTCCATTTTCTTCCCAACTCTATGGACGATGTCAACTGCATCCTCCACCTTTGACTCCAGGTCTGGTGCGATTTTTCGGAGGATTTCTATGACTAGCACTTGGATGTTCTCATCTTTTTTCTCTTCCAGACCTTTAACCCGGAGACACCACCTCATCCTGTATCTCTCTTGTTCTCTCACCCTGTCTTTGAGTTCGCCGTTATCTTTGTGAAGCTGGTCACATTGCTCTTTCAGGACTTTAACCTCCTTTCTGCACTCTCTCATCTCCTCTGTGTTGAACTGGACTGCTTTCGCTAAGCTAGCGATCATGGTGCTACTTTGTTTGGTCTGCTCCTTCAAATCAGCAAGCTGCACATCCACTCGTTTTTCCAGGCCCAGTATTGCTTGTAATATGGCATTGTTAGAAACTTCAGCATTCTCACCGTCCTCTGCTGACTTGGCCTTTTTCCCGGCTGGATTCTTGATTGGTGTAGTTGGTACCGAATCGTCGCTACGGTCCCTCTTGTTTAGCAGCGAGGTGTCCATAGCATAATCGTGCTCCGTAGCTTGAGCATTGTTTTTCCCTTCGACTGTTGGCGAGTTTTTCTTTTCTTTGGATTCTATAATGAGCTTGGCTGGTTTAATATGTTTCTGTGTTGTCATTTCGACCTTTTCGAGTGGACAGTCAACACTTTAAATAAAACTTTGGGACTGATCCAGATGCGCTTTGAAAAATGCTGCTGCTCAATCCGCCATCTTGCCGGAACCCCCGATTTAATCCAGACCTATTTAACCATGTTACACCAACCTATAAAAACAAGCCTGAAGCAGCTGTTTGAGAGAAACCACCGAATCAGCAGACCTGATCCTCTGAGGGACACTGTCCCTGAGTTCAGGGGCTGCTACAGCAAATGCATGATCACCTCTGGAGTTAGAGTAGGAGCCAAGAACTGGTGAAAGGCCCTGACTAGAAAGATCAGAGGGAGGCCACTGGAATATGGGCTCAGTGAGTGTGATGTGGGGACAACCACCGGAGCTTGATTGGAACCTTGGAGCTGCATTTTGTTCCAACCATGAACAGCTGAAGGAGGACTGACTGATGCCAAAGGGAAGTCCAGGAATCTAACCACCACAGTATGAAAGTGTGTACAAGAAGTAGGGCTGTCAGCTTATAACCAATATTTCAATATCTATTCCAGCATGGGGGTTAAACTCCAAACTCCAACCGCAGATAAATATTTAAATATCAAATAAACCGCTGAGCAGCACGATCCAGCAGAGGGCGCCCCCAGCAAAAACTCGATCAGTCAGAGCTCTATTAACCTGAACAACAGCTGCATCTCATCTGCTGGAAACAAATCAAAGAAAAAGACCCCTGGAGGAGCTGGAAGACTGGCAAAGCCACTGTGAGCGGACAATAAAAATCACCAAACATGTGAGAAGCGCCATGTGGAAGCGTTTTGGGCTCCTCTGTGTGTCAGTGATGTGCAAAGCACCTGGTCCACATGTCAAATGTGCAAGCCCATTTGTCTGACTTATACTCACAGCTGTCCAGCGTGCCTTGTCAAGAAACCTTGCACAGCAGCTGGATCCTCATGATTCAGTGTCTGTTATCAGCCAGATCCATCTTGCCAAGCTCCAATCTACAATGACTGTAAGCAGCCTAAAGTGGGATGACCCAAGCAGAGATTGGTCCTGTAAAGGGCCCGACCGATGTGGATTTTTGAGGCCGATGCCAGTGCCGATATTTGGCAGAAAAAAAGTGATGAACAGTCATTCTCTGCACTCTCATATTTGTGCACTTACGTAATTTCTACAGTAACTGGCTGGTTGTTAAGCTAGAGTTGCCAACTCTATGCTAGTTTGGCATAACTACAGCAATGTTATTGTTAACATAACAGACAGGGGGTAACTTAAGCTAGGTTAGCACAACTTTACCAATGTAACATAATTGAAAAGCATGATGGATGCAACGAAACACACATCACTTGTCATTACACATGGCAAAGAGAGTTCAATTGAAATGAGAGACATTTTGAGTCACTGTTAATTTCACAACATAGTTATAAACACACCTGTCGCCAGCTCCGTTCAGCCCACTCTTGTATTGTTGCCTGGGACTGAGGATCGAATGGAGTCAGAGCTCCATCTATTGAACTTAAGGCGCTAGACATCATTCTGTGCAGCTTGGACACTGAACAGCATTTACTGTTTTATGAGAAGTTGAGAATATATCAGTGTTATATTGGCAAAACTTCAGCCGATGTTGAATATTTTGAAAAGGGTTATATCGATATATCAGTCGGGGCCCTAGTCCTGTAGTTAGAAGATTTGATACAGGACTGTTGTTAGAAGGTTTGATATAGGCCTGTAGTTAGTTTAAGTGCCTGAATCAAGAGTAGTTTTTTTAAGAAGAGGTTTGATAACAGCTGCTTTAAAGTACTGTGGCTCGTAGCCTGTTGAGATCTCACCAAGGAGATGACGTAGGATCACGTTGAGACAAAATATGGAGACTAGTGCGGCAGTTAAACAAACAAATCATTATTCCTTCTCGCTTATTAATGTTAACTAGTAAAATACGCTTGTATAACTGATGTATACTAGCAATATCACATGAGAGCGAGAGCTGTTGTCCTGGATATCAGCGCTGGGGTGATTACCTGCAGCACTCTGCCACATTATTATCTCACCTGGAATATTTAATGTGAATGCGATTTCTCTCCACCACTTGTCCTTTTCACATCGGTTGTGATAATCTCTGCATGAAACGTTGTACAAACATTCGTGGTCTTGCCACAGGTCGACAAGACTGTCCTCCATCTCCGCTGTCCATCTCACCCGTACGCTTTGTGCTTGCCATTCTTGCCTCTGATAACTCCTGTCTCGTGGTCATTTCCGGTCATTGTAGGCGGCTCTCTTTGATTGGCTACTGTCATCCTCAGCGAATACGAGTTGCGTAATCATCCAGATAAATATCAAACATGTTTGAAAATTATCGGGGCGGGTCCAACGAGTCTATGAGACGATCATGGGGCTTAAGATTGATCTGTCACCCGCTCACACTAGAAGATCATCTTGGTTGAACGTCAGGGCCGATTTTGGTCCCCGACCAGATTTCTTCCCCGATTGTCGGGAGGGCTGAATCTGGGTTAAATCGGGCCAAGAATCCTGTAGTGTGAGCCAGGCTTAAAAGGCAGGTTGATGGTTTGGAGGAGGAGACAACAGAATTTAGTTTCTGAAGGTCAGTTGTAGAAAAACAGTCTAAATCAGGTTTAACTACATTTAATGGTACAGGTGCAGGTCCAGGAGTAGGAAGGGAGTTGCTAATTTTATCTTTAATTTTAAGAATTGTATGGTTAAAGAAGCTCATAAAGTCCTCACAGCTGAGGGCTAGAGGAATCACAGGATCAACAGAGCTCTGACTTTGTGTCAGCCTGGCTCCAGTGCTGAAAAGGTACCTAGCATTGTTTTTATTTTCTTCAATTAGTGAGGAGTAGTAGGCAGCTCGAGCATGTCGTAAGGCTGTCATGTAGTTATTATGACTTTCCTGCCAAAGTTTACGTGACTCCTCACTTTTATTGGAGCGCCACATTCTCTCTAATTTACAGGATGCCTTTTAAAGTATACGAGTTTCAGAAGTAAACCAAGGAGCTGTCCTCTGACGTTTAGTTTTTTGCCTCAGTGGGGCAATTGAGTCCGAAGTGGATCTTAGTACACTGGCAGAGCTATCGACTGATCAGCTGATCCAGCTGAGAGGGGCTATCACTAATATCACAGTTATCAACTGGCCAATGTGCTGAATTTAAGGCAGCAGGAATGGCCTCTTTAAATTTAGCCACAGCACCACTGGACAGAGTTCTACTCTTCACTGTTTTATTATAAAATGCAAAATCCCCTTGGAAGTTGCTAAAATTTACTAAGAAGTGATCGGATAACAGAGGATTTTCAGGAAAAGACTTTTTGTTCAATAACATCAAGGCCGAATGCTAGAACAAGATCAAGAGTGTGATTAAAACGATGGGTAGCTTCACAAACAGCCTGAAGAAAACCAACTGAGTCTATTAGAGACATAAAAGCTGAGCTAAGGCTATCACTGTCTTTGTCAACATGGGTATTAAAATCACCTAAAATTAGTATTTTATCAGAGCTAAGGACCAAGTTTGATATGAGCTCAGAGAATTCAGATAAGAATTCAGAATAAGGGCCTGGAGGACAGTAAATTATCACAAATACCACAGTGTCATCGCACATCACATCTTAATTTCAGATCCTGCAGGCCGAGCGTCCTGATGTGTTATACTTCAATAATTAATCCAAATTCAGGACATTTGTTTTATATCTTAGTGAAGCCTCTGGCTGCTGTTTGGCTGCAGACATTCAGCCGTTTCACTCTCCCTCTCTGTCACATTTCTTATTATTTCTATCACAGGGACAAACTTTAACGTTTATAAATGTAGCAGCGACCATGATAATATAAATAACACTGAACATTCTGCACACGCTGCTGTGAGTTCTTCGTGTTTTAAAATCAAAAATGGATTTTAACTGAAAAAGAACTTGTGTTTTTTGCCCTGATAACAAAATCTGATTAAATTCTGATGTCTTGTAACATGTAAAACTCTCCTCCCATCAGCTGATCCTCTCAGCTCTATATTAAACAGCAGGTCTACAGTCAGGATATGTCTGAACAGGGCATGGAAATAAAAACTACAACTATTTACTGTGACTATTAAACTACCATGTGACTGAATGCAAGAACAGGAACTCTACACAATAACACCAACTCTAATCCAGATTGTATTTCCTCCAGTTTGTTCAACTTCAGTTTATTGCTGTAGTTCTGAGTGAGTCCTGGGTGTAATTTTAATGTTGAGATTTGGTTGAAATCAGCTCCATGCGTCTAAAACCTCAAATCAACCAGCTAACAAGCAGCTAAAATGTGCTTTAAACAGCAACATGAGACAGAACAAGATCTGAACGACTGAACTGAACAGCATCCCAATAAATCAGACTGTGTGGTCTTTGAGGATCAGGAGGAAGAGCGAGTAAACTTCAGTCTCAGACCTTTGATTCATCAAACAGTCTGAGCTAGCTGAACGTTAGTTAAAGGCTAAGCTGCTACATCTACAGGAAACAAGTTCACAGAAGAAGAAAGAAAACAAACCTGCTCTCTCTTTAACATCCTGAAACCCCAAAATTTGACACTCTGAAGACTTTTAGAGGATTACTCTGAGACTACAGGACGAGGGAGCAGCTCACATGCTGTCTTCTCTCGGCAGGAGAGGAGCCTCGAGACCCGGAAATAAAAATGGACTTCCTGTTTGCTGACCTGACCTTCAAAATAAAAGTGTAGAGTCATCTGTCCCACCTCTTTGTTAACAGAATCAATAGAAAATATCTTTAAACTTCATTTACACATTTTATCATGATAGTCAACAGAGACAGCTCTAACCATGACAACAAACAGGCATTTGTGCTTAAAGAAGCACTAAGTGAGATTCTGGCTTTTTAGCTCTCTAGGGGCTCTATGGACGTTGAGTGTAACTGCACTGTCGTAAAACAGACCGCCTCACACCAACGTGCATTTGTTGACATACAGAGGGAGGAGAAGCGAGCCGACAGGACGTCCTGAGAGGCAAATAAACAATGTGGGCTGATAAGGTACAGTCTGATCATGTTTTTATTTGAATAAATAGTCATGTACTTACAAGTCTAATAGTAGCAGGGCTGAATTAGCATCGGTCGGATATCCTGCCTCGTCTTTCAGCTCACGCCATCGAGTGAACGCCGGTGTGCCGTATTACCTGGTCTTAAATTAACTGGTGACAGTCCAGACAGATGTGAAGGGGGCGTGCCTTTGAAGGACCCTTTGTTTACTATCCAAATACCCTCCGAATCCATATTATACACAAAAAAAATCGCTCTATACACCCATATATTTACAAATGGCAGTGGCTTCACAATATTTGGCCTGAAAACCAAAGATTTTGAATGATTACAAACTTATTTGACGGCTAAAGTATCAGGACGGAATACATAGGTAGCTATACAGATATAGCTACCACTAACAAGTGGGGATATCAGGTGTGCTTTTCTGTGAGTCGGGTCATTTAACGTGTTGTCGCTACTCAAACTCCAGAGACAATTAGACGCTATTTAAGCAAATCAATGCTGTAAAAAATCCCCTTTGAAGCGGAGCTATGTAGAATTAACGTATTTAAACCGTAGAGCTTTTGATCAGTCAAATAGCCTCAGTAACCACCGACTACATCACAAATTAACATGAAAGGCTATCACAAGTTGACACGGTCGATCATGCACTGTATGTGTACCACTGAGAAGCCATGTAAACCTTTTTCGATTTTATTAAGCACTGCAGGTAATTTTTATAAATGTCTAGAACTAAAAAGACCTCGGTGTGTTCTAAAGATGTCATAGTTTGGTGTGTATGTGTGTGCAGAGGAATTTGTGTGTAGAACCTGATTGCAGTCACTGCAATCATGGTCAGTGCAACGTCAAATGTTTCATGATTTGATCAGTTTTCTGAGATCTGAAAAATGCACCCTGGTCTGATGAATGTTTTACAAGTGGAGAATTACACTCCAGCAATGGATTTAGGGTAAAGACCATTCACTTCAGATGTACAATGTATGTTGACATACCAAAAACCTTCAAGCTCACTGAACTATAATGAAATCGTATAATCACATTTACAATTAATCTGCTGTTTATCAAGGTCAATATAAAAAGGTCTTTGAATGTATTTACATCAGGAATACATTAACTAATTAAAAGACAGCACAACGATGTCAAACAGTTAAAACATTTATTGAGGTCTGCATTGATTTAAACATCATTCAACAACGCCACATGTCCTGATCTCATGTAAAATGTCAGTGATCATAAAACTCTTAAAAGGCTG
Organism: Cetoscarus ocellatus; assembly: GCA_037902135.1. Taxonomy (NCBI): domain Eukaryota; kingdom Metazoa; phylum Chordata; class Actinopteri; order Labriformes; family Labridae; genus Cetoscarus; species Cetoscarus ocellatus. The sequence continues at coordinate 888,018 of JBAMNC010001132.1, forward strand.
CACAGTTTACAAAGTAGCATTCGACCATCGCATTTTGCAGATCTTAAACGGGGATTAATGTACTACCATGGGTTACAAGGATGAGTCATTTTAACGTCAACAACACCACACACATTACAGAAGAATACTCCCAGGTAATTTAGCATGTTTACAGAATTGCTCTCGTGTGCTTACTCTGAATGCAGCCATAGATGTGCCATCCGATAGATCCCAATACGAAGCTAACTATGTTCACATGCAGTGAACATTAATTTTCCTCCTCATTGGAAAAATCTACTCCTCTGTACCCGTTTTCACCAAGTCCTCTCGACTTCGTTAAACGTTGAACATAAACGAATTGCTTGTTGATAGGCCGAAGTGACAGTAAAATGCGGGCTACGGGGCTATCACAAGTTGACACAGTCGAAAGTTTGCCGTTTTGACCAGGCATCTGTATAGCTACCTATGTATTCCGTCCTGATACTTTAGCCGTCAAATAAGTTTGTAATCATTCAAAATCTTTGGTTTTCAGGCCAAATATTGTGAAGCCACTGCCATTTGGGTGTATAGAGCGATTTTTTTTGTGTGTAATATGGATTCGGAGGGTATTTGGATAGTAAACAAAGGGTCCTTCAAAGGCACGCCCCCTTCACATCTGTCTGGACTGTCACCAGTTAATTTAACACCAGTTAATACGGCACGCCGGGCCAGTGTTTATCCCTGCCCGGGCATTTAGCTCGTTACTCTTCAGCTTTATTTTTTTCGTCTCCTCCGACTGATATTTCTTTTCTTAGGGGTTTTCGCTGCTTCCAATTCTACATTTAGCGTTCTTCTTCTTCTTCTTCTTGTTTAATGGCGGGTGGTATCCAGCGTCAGAGGAGCATTAGCGCCACCATCTATGCAGGAGTATTAGCCAGAGGTCCCTACTTCCATTAGGAAAATAAGTGCATATTTACTTTAAACTAAATTCTGTTCATTAAATCTGTTTTAAAAAATCACTAACTGCTTTATATTCTCCCTTTTCCCAACGTTTAGCTTTCACCTCGAGGGGGAAGTGACGTGTGCTGTAAAGCAGTCAAAGCTGTAAAAATGTAGTTTTTTGGTGTGCAGGTGTTCCCCCCCATCCACATCGAAGTTACTTAGTGCCAGTGAAGGTGATACAGACCCCCTCAGACCATGACAGAGGTGTCATTCAGACTGTTGTAAAGCGATGTACCATCACAACGATACTAGAAATATTATGTTAGGGTGGAAAAACTACGTAGTGTTGGTTTAATCAAGGCAGCAGTCAAGTTTGATGATTCTTCTTTCACCCACAAAAAATACTTACGTCTAATGATTTCCTCTGCAAAAAGCAGTTTATTCAAGTGTACTACTGGTATACTTATTTTATACTTAAACTGAGGCATTATACTCGATGTTTATTTTTAATATACTATATTTTATGTACTTAAGAATAGTACTATGAAGTATACTTGGCTTAGACTGAAAAGTATGAAGAAAAGTCTTAGGCGAAGTACGTAAAACTTAGACTTACACTTATACTTAAATACTATAACTTATACTTGTCCATTAGTGTACTTTTTACTGCCAAGCCATTAACTGAAAAGAAGTCATAAAAGTAGCATTTTTCTTTCTATCGAGTTTTTTTTACTTTTGGTAACAAAGATGTGCGCTTTTCTTTTACCATTTCTTGACAAGGACGGACTTCAGTTCTCAGTTGGAGACATTTTGTTTACGTTTTTACAAGCAAATGCACACTTTTCCCTTTACCATCTTTGACAAAGAAGGACTTGATCCTAGAGGGACTATTATGTTTACATTTTTACAAGCAGATGTTCATGTTTCTTTTCATTTTTTCATCAACAAAGGGCTGGTTTGACATCCTGGCCTTCAATAAAATTCCAATATTCCTATGTATTTATTTCTTTTTGCACATCTGCAACAAAACATTTTTTAACTCTTTATTTGTCAAATTATGGAGGGACCTTTCTCATCTAATTAAGAGACAGGTGCACAGGAGAAAAAAAGGGCAATTTAAAGGTAAAGATGAACTCCTTCACATCGTCTAACTTACAAGAAATATATTCAGTTGCAAAGTTTTGATCTCAGATCTTCATCAGGTAAAACTTAAAATTGAAATTAGACAGTGTGCGGGAGTTTATTTTTATGTTTAAACTATTTGTGAAAAGAAATCTAAAAAGCACTTCCAACAGAAATACATTGTAAGACTGAGTGATGACAATTGTCCACTTGTCCACATGCTGGATTGTGGACGACCTCACCAACCGCCCACAGTATGTGAGGACCAGGAACTGTGTGTCAGAGACTGCCTTCTAGTATAGGGGCCCCTCAGGGAACAGTGCTGACCCCGTTCCTCTTCACCCTCTATCATCGTCGGCCTCATCACAGATGGGGACGACCAGTCGTACAGAGAACTTATCCAGGACTTTGCGGACTGGTGCCAGGAGAACCACATGCAGATCAACTCTGGAAAGACCAAGGAGTTGGTTGTGGACTTCGGAAGTTGTGTAAAAACAGACGCCAGATACCGTGGTGTTGTTTTACCCACTGAGTCTAAATAAGGCTTTTTCAAGGTTTGGATTTGTGGACAAGTTCAGAGATTTTTGATGGAACAGGGAGTTGAAAACTGGAGAAATACAGAGAGTGCAGGAAAGGCATAAAGTTCATTAATATAATTATAAATTATAATTTAATAAAAATAGTTTATTGTAAAGAGTATTTATGAAATAAAAAACTATAATTTAACAAAACAGTTTAATAGAAAGATCAGACTAAATATTTAAAATAAAATTAGTAAAAAAAAATGTTCAGTTTAATGAAAATATGTTATTACAAAACATATCCATTAGTTTGATAAATATACATTTCGTAACTTCCGGGCGCTGGGAGACGGCAGCCTGTTGCAGCAGCTCCGACTCAATTTTCTTGTTTTGTGTATTTTTCTCCCCCTGTTGTTCTGTATCTTATTTATTTTTTGGTTTAAGCTACCATTAATACTGCAACGTTTTAGTTGTGGTACTTCTTGTGGAGTTCTCAAAGACTTGCTGTCTTTGTGAACTCTAAATGGTGTTGTCCTGGACATGTGACTGTGAAGGAGACTGTCTGCACCCCTGATGTGGAACTTTTAGTGGTGGGTTTATGTCCGTATTACCTACCGCGGGAGTTTTCACACGCATTACCTAATCTTGATTGGAAACAAATCTGGATCTTACCAACCAAATATATGATTAACAATAAAATAAAAGAAGTATCTTTCAAATTAATTCATAAAATTTATCCTTCTGGTTTCACTTCTTTTATTTCCTCCAAAAGCAAACAGTATTATATAATCAACCTTATCTTTTTATTATCTAAATTTCATCTTCACAAATGCAGATATATAAATAAAAATCCCTGTTTTATTTTTTTTTTTAAATGAAACCAAACAGTATATTCAGACCCTTAAGTACTCAACCAACACCAAGGCTGTTAAGACTGTGCATTTGTGTAATCTTTTTAATATTTTTCTGTAGACTGTCTTACTTGTATGTGGCCCCCTGGCAAAACCCTTTTCTGTTGAACTGTTTTGCTCTGTTCCGTATTCAATAAAGTTTTATTGGAAAAAAAAAAAAAAAAAAGTTTTCACACGCCATTGCTGTTGCTGTTTACATCCCGCCGTCAGCTGCACTAGAGTGCCTGGAGAGAGAGAGTGGCGACAACGGAAGTTCAAAAAGCTGGCCGATCACGTGGTCCATGGAGCCTCAAAAAGTTCCCGGAAGTGGTTGGCGGGCAATACAAAAGTAACAGGAAAACCACGATAATCGGTAAATAATGTAAAATAAATGCTTTGCTTTGTAATATTTTTAAATATTTTTCTGTTTATGTTAATTGCTTTGAACTCTGCTAAGTTTACTAAACCTGTATATTCGTTGAGAGCAATAAAATCGTAATATTTCTGTTGATTTTTTAAAGACGAGTGAGGCAGACTGACAGATGACAGTGATTTCCCAATTGACTACTACACAAAAATTCTGACTCACAACAGCACAATAACTGTGTTCTAATATATTCATCGCAAATCAATTGAATTCTATTCTGTTTCTTATCTCTTGTTCCGTATAAATTGTATTAACTGCTTTGACTTGTTCTCTCTTTACTAAGCCTGTGCAGTTGTTGTCAGCAATAAACTGGTATTTCCTCTCTTTTTTCTAAACTTTCAGACTTGAGTGAGGCACACTAACAGGTGACAACCAATTATTTGTCAGTTAACTACACAATACGTCTGGACTTCCAACAGCATAATGATAACTGTTCTAATATATGAATTCATTGCAAATAAATGGAATTTTATCATTGTTTCTTACCTCTTCTTCCTTATAAATATATATGCTTGTGTTAATTGCTTTGGCCTGTTATAACTTTAATACATGTGTATTTGTTGGCAGCAATAAACTGATATTTCCTCTTTTTTTTCTAAACTTTCAGACTTGAGTGAGGCACACTAACAGGTGACAACCAATTATTTGTCAGTTCACTACACAAAAGGTCTGGACTTGCAACAGCATACTGATAACTGTGTTCTAATATTTTAATTAATTACAAATAAACTGAGTTCTATCACTATCTAACTATTCCTGCTTATCCCAAATTTACTCTGAGGGATGCATAGTAAATCACACAGTCACTTTTTCCCAATGAACTGAAGACCACAATGAATTCCTTAAAAACTTTATTTACAGAAGTCAAACAGATCAGCATGACAAGCTGTTTGTGTCATTTCCACTATGATGTCCTTGATACAGTCTTCACTATGGTGTACTGCGCTGCATGGGGTTGCTCCAGCCGCTCAGAGAAAGGCGTCCGCATGTATGGCTTTCCCAAAGACAGGGACAGAAGACAGACATGGGTGGCTAAAGTCGGAAGGATCAATTTAGCTGTAACAGACAAAGATTTTAACAACAAAAAAATATGTGAGGTAATCACATTCAAACAATGCATTTGCACACTGACACACTTTCAAATACCAGACCACTAGGAAATTTGAAATTTATAATATATAAATATGATATACTATCTAAATCCCAATACCAGTCCAACCCCTCACGGACTTACTGACAGATCAAGTCAGCGAATGAGCCCTTTCTGCACCCTTAATCCCTGTAAGTCTGACTTTGCATAAGGAAATTACCCACAGTTCAGAGTGTTGTGAAGACAAATACCATCAGATGCCATCAGTAAGTGTTTAAAAAAAAAGTGTGTGGGGGGGAATAAACTAACGTAGTCAGAGCTCTGCCAGTCTCTTTATTGTTAATGGACGTGAGCAAAAAAAAAAGGAAAAGGGAAAAGTTTACTGTCTGCATTTACATGTGTAGTTTGTGATTATTGCTGATTTGATCAGATCTGATCCAGGAACATTTTGTTTTGAGTCCGTCCCCCTCACACACCCTGTACTGTTGAAAGTAAACTGTAAATTACCAGTCAGAGACTGGCATCAACAACATTTTGCTGTCAAGGTAACATGTCATGAGAGTGGGTAAGTGCTGCTCTATTCATGGTTACAGCATTTGGACTCTTAGTCACTTACAGCCGACGTCAGGTAATTAATTATATAATAATTATAATATTATATATACACTAAGGGAGTAATGTCAAGAATAGAACTAGTTACATGACACACATGATAAATATGTATGAAAAATATAACTATGCAGATAAACTTGGTTTGTGTTCTGTCAATTATGTTCTGCTCTCTTCCACTCCACAAAAACAGCTGATAACAGCTGCAGTCACAACCCCTACACATTAATCTTGCTACTATAAATCGACAGGGCTGGATTAAGTTATAGTTACAGAGCAAAATTTACCGTTATCCGCCTGTTGCACGGGTTGTTATCGTTATCCAGTGTGCTAGCCTAAAATTTTACCTATTAACATTCTCTAAATCCTATAATCTAGACGGGGAAAATACGCTAACGTAATTAATTGTTCGTGTCAATTTAATTCCGATGCCCGACTGATATGAAAATGTCATTTTTTAAACGTTTTACCTGGAACAAGTGTTGCTCCGTACATGCTCTCCATTGAAATACATTGAGCGGCAGTTAGCTTGTGCTAACTTCCGGGAACTTTTGAGGGGCTCCATGTTCCACCATTGCAGTGAAAATACTGAACCATTGCAGTAAACGTCGTTGTCGCCACTCTCTCTCTCCAGGCACTTTTTTTTTTTTTTTTTTTTTTTATTAACGAGTCTTCAATCGAAACAAGTATACAGTACAGTAGCCAGGGGGTGGTCTACTACAAAAATACAGAGAATAAGGTGCACAAATTATATGTTCTCATCGCTTTCTTGTTATTAGAGTCACAAATACTTTGCAGGTACTGTTCCATTTCCTTTTGGAACACCGCAAAACAGGGTTTGGAATGACTAAATTTAGCTCTGTGTATGTGATATTTTCCTAATAATATTAACAAATTTATAATATACAGTTCATTCTGTTTCATACTCTTGACATCATGGATTCCAAAAAAAATATTCTTACAAAATAAAGAGAAATCTGGGACAAGCTTCAATGAGATGTACCATATTACTTCTTTCCAGAAGGTGGCAGTAAAGTGTCAATGCCAAAACAGGTGAAACACAGTTTCAGGTTCAGAGTCACAGAAAGAACAGTTCACACATAAATCCTTCTTAAATTTTAACAAATTCTGTTTGGCAGGGTAGTATCTATGGATTATCTTGTAGGATGTTTCTCTCACTTTATTTGTAATTAAGTATTTGTAGGGGAGATTCCATATCTGGGTCCAGTTCAGATCATTAACAATATTAGACCAGTATTGCATGACATATGGGGTAGAGGTGTTATCAGATTGAAACAGTGATCTTATAAGATAATTCCTTTTTTTAGGTGTAACGGAGAAACACATATGCCCCACTGTCGTTAAAATTGGATCTAAAGGAGGACAAACTGGATTTCCAGCACCTCTTAACAGAGTTAGGATACCAGAGGGAACAGCATCAATTACAATTGCAAAGTCTTTTGGGGTAACAGGAATACCATATTTTATGAGAAATTCTGTATAATTTAGCAAATTCCCATTATCGTTGAGCAGTTGGGTGACTAAAATTATGTTCTTATCAAACCATGAATTAAGGAACAGAGATTTATTTTTGTATTTGATATGTTGATTGTTCCAGATAAAACATCTATGTGGAGAGAAATTATGTTTATAGATTAACGACCATGCCAACAGCATTTGTTTATGAAAGTTGGATAAAATAAGAGGAAGTCTTTCTATTTTATAGTCACATAATAACACATACTCAAGGCCACCAATGGTAGAGAAAACAAACTTGGGTATAAAATTCCAAATGGATGCAGGATTATGTAAGAACTGCTTTATCCAGTTAATTTTAAAAGTGTTATTCAATGTAGTAAAGTCAAGAAAATTTAACCCACCAGAATCATAAGTGTTCATAATAACTGATTTTTTCACATAATGCGTCTTGTTTTTCCAGATGAAATTAAATAACAACTTATCAATGGCACTACAAATTTGCTTATCAACAGACAGGGGAATAGCTGCATAAGTAAGACGAGACAGTCCCTCTGCTTTTGTTAACAGTATTCGACTCTCTCCAGGCACTCTAAGCTGCACCAGCCGGCGCCTGTGACGTCATTCACGCTGTGCTCGCGGGACTCCAAACCCAGCACCCCAGCGCCCTCATACTGATCAGTGGGGACTTTAATCATGTCTCTCTCTCTCCTGTCCTGACGAACTTTACACAATATGTGGACAGTGCTACAAGAGGAAATAAAATCCTGGACCGTCTGTATGCAAACGTGAAGGTTGCATACAGCTCTTCTTCTCTTCCTCCTCTGGGGGAATCAGACCACAACTTTATTTACCTTGATACCACCTACAGGCCGCTGGTGGAACAACAGGCGGCCACCATCAGGACTGTCAAGGTTTGGTCTAAGGACACAGTGCTTCAATGTCACAGACTGGGATCTTTTTTAAAGAGGACTATGGTGATGACATTGAAGGCCTCTCTCATTGTATCACAGACTACATCCATTTCTGTGAGGACAACATTGTCCAAACCAAAAAGATCCGCTGCTTCCCAAACAATAAACCCTGGATTAATAAGGACATTAAAGGCCTTCTCAACAAGAAGAAGAGGGCCTTCATGTCTAAGGATCGGGATGGGCTCAGGGCTGTCCAGAAGGAGCTGAAGAAGAAGCTGAAGGAGGCTAAGAACAGCTACAGGGAGAAGATTGAGGCCAAGATGGGGCAGGGAAACTCCAGAGAGCTGTGGTGTGGGATGAAATGGATGACAGGCTTCAACAGACCTGCACCCAGAGCTGAGGGAGACCCAGAGTTTGCTTCTGAGCTGAACCTACTCTTCAATAGGTTCGACACAACCCCCACCCCAGTGAGCTCAGAGAATGGATCTGGGTCTTCAACCCCCACCCCAGCCCCCACTCACAACTCTGCAGGAGACTCTGCACCCCTCCCTGGCACATCTTCATCCCCCCTCCCCTAGCTTGCAAATGGCTCCAACAGACAGCCCCCCCTCTCCCCCCAACCTACTCCCCCTGGACACCAACCTCACCCAGCACCCCTCCCTCTCTCCCTGCCTCACACTCACGTCCAGCCAGGTACAGAGAGAGCTCTCCAAACTCCGCACCAACAAAGCCAGTGGGCCAGACAACATCGGCTCCAGGGTCCTCAGGGTGTGTGCCGGGCAGCTCGCTGGAGTCTTTCAGCACCTCTTTAACCTCTCCCTGAGGTTGATGAAGGTGCCCGAACTGTGGAAGACCTCCTGCATCGTCCCGGTACCAAAAAAGGACGTCCCAGCGCTCTCAATGATTACAGACCTGTGGCACTGATGTCACGTCATGAAGACCTTTGAGAGGCTGGTTCTTCAGCACCTGAGGACTCTGCTCTCTGCTTTCCAGGATCCCCTGCAGTTTGCATACCAGCAGCACATCGGCGTGGAGGATGCCATCATCTTCCTCACCCACAGTATGTACTCAAGCAATATGACACTGGACTGCACTTTAATTAGATTTATAGTAATCCTCCATATGCTCCAAGCCAGCTCTATCCATATTGTATTGTTATTGATTCATATCCCTGATCACGGTTTCATTACTCTAGGTAAATAATTTGCACTGTTACTGTGTGGTCAATAAGTGCTGTTACATTTCACATTGTCACTTTAATATCACTGTCACTTTATCTTTACTGCACTGCACGGGAGGCTCAACTGTTTTGTACTGTGTTAAATTATTATTTTAGTATGCTAGTTAATTTGATAATTGAACGCCACTTACTCTGTTAATTTAGCATTTTAGTATATTAGTTTATTTGATAATTGAACAACACTTACTTTGCTACTCTGTTAATTTAGTGCTTTAGTATGTTAGTTAATTTTGCTAATTGTAAATATCTTCTATTCTTTTGATCTATGTCTTATTCAGTGCATGCTACTATCCCTGTACTTGCCCTGTACTGCTGCAATACCAGAATTTCCCCTCTGGGGATCAATAAAGGATTATCTTATCTTATCTTATCTTATATTTATCAGTAAAATAAATTAATTAATTGGATTTCAGAAATATATTTATTAGTTGATTTATTATCATCTCTTTTTTTTAATCAGATCAATACATTTATCATTTTAATATGTATGTAATTCAGTTTATAAAATACTTCATCAGTTTAATGAATATATATTAGTGTAGTACACTGTTTGAATATTTAATAAATATATTCAGTTTAGTTCATATTGTATCATTTTATAAATATAAATATGAGTTTAAGAAATATGTTTATCAATTTAATAAATTATTTATCTGTGTAATATATTTATCAGCTTAAAAAGGCATTATTTTGTTTAAAAATATATTAATAAATAAAATTAAAATATTGTCATTTTAATAAATACAGACATGGAAAAAATTGTTGGTACCCTTCCGTTAAAGGAAAAAAAAAAACACAATGGTCACTGAAAAAACTTGAAACTGACAAAAGTAATGATAAATAAAAATGTACTGAAAATTAACTAATGAAAATCAGACATTGATTTTGAATTGTGGTTCAACAGAATCATTAAAAAAAAACAAAATAAACAATAAACAAACTGGCCTGGACAAAAATGATGGGACCCTCAACTAAATATTTTGTTTCTTCAACCTTTTGAGGCAATCACTGCAATCAGGCGATTTCTGTAACTCTCAATGAGACTTCTGCACCTGTCGACAGGTATTTTGGCCCACTCCTCATGAGCAAACTGCTCCAACTGTCTCAGGTTTGAAGGGTGTCTTCTCCAGACTGCATGTTTCTGCTCCTTCCACAAATGTTCAATAGGATTTAGATCAGGGCTCATAGAAGGACACTTCAGAATAGTCCAATGTTTTTTTCTGAGCCATTCTTGGGTGTTTTTACCTGTGTTTTGGGTCATTATCCTATTGGAGGACCCATGACCTGCAACTGAAACCAAGCTTTCTGACACTGGGCAGCACCTTTGGCTCCAGAATGCCTTGATAGTCTTGAGATTTCATTGTACCCTGCACAGATTCAAGACACCGTGTGCCAGATGCAGCAAAGCAGCCCCAGAACATAACTGAGCCTCCTCCATGTTTCACAGTAGGTACAGTGTTCTTTTCTTTGTATGCTTCATTTTTGCATCTGTGAACATAGAGCTGATGTGACTTGCCAAAAAGCTCCAGTTTTGTCTCATCTGTCCAAAGGACATTCTCCCAGAAGCTTTGTGGCTTGTCAATATGCATTTTGGCAAATTCCTGTCTAGCATTTTTATGATTTGCTTTCAACAGTGGTGTCTTCCATTAAATCCACTTTGGCTCAATCAATGACGGATGGTGTGATCTGATACTGATGTACCTTGACCTTGGAGTTCACCTCTAATCTCTTTGAAAGATGTGATGGGCTCTTTGGCTACCATTCGTATTATCCATCTCTTCAATTTGTCATCAATTTTCCTCTTGCAGCCACGTCCAGGGAGGTTGGCTACAGTCCCGTGGACCTTAAACTTCTGGATAATATGTGCAACTGTAGTGACAGGAACATCAAGCTGCTTGGAGATGGTCTTATAGCCTTTACCTTTAACATGCGTGTCTATAATTTTCTTTCTAATCTCGGGAGACAACTCTGTCCTTAGCTTTCTGTGGTCCATGTACAGTGTGGTACACGCCACAGTACCAGACAGCACAGTGACTACTTTTCACCCTTTAAAGCTAGGGTCGGTAATTTTGGAAAACTAGCATGAATTTGAATGTAGCATCTCCTCCAGACTCCGCCTAGCCCCTCCCCTGCCTCCCTGGAGCTCCTCCAAAACCATGCACTCCGCTCACATGCACGAGCACTGCTGATTCGCGACCATATGACAACTCAAAACCAGTCCTCAGCACAATGTTTTAGTTTTGCACTACACCAAGTCATGTCTCACTCAGCAGTTAGAAAAAACAAAAACATTATCATAGTAAAGTTAAAAAACAAACAAACATGGCAAGTTAGTTAGTACTCAGAACCTGATGTTGACTCTTGTTTTTGTCCCGGCTTTGTCCAAATTCTTTTTTTGTTTCGGCCTTCTCTGCCTCCACCTTTCTTCTCTTCCTCTATTTAGCAGGAGGAGCGGTAATCGGGGTATAGGTAGTTTCTCTGCCATTCTCCATATAGCTATCAAGTCTCCCGTTTTGGCCAGGACAACACTCCCCTGCATCTCCAAACTAAGCTCTGTTAGTAGCCGAATGGGGCAGTAATGCACCAAAATGATGGATGCCAACCACTGCAAAACCAAAGAAGAAGAAAAAGCCTCACGAGAACCGCCACCTGCAGTAGCCTGGGTGGCAGTTGTCGCGAGATTAGAGCCCACAGCGGCAACAAACCAAGAAAAACAAAGTGTTTATTTTAGATTTCTTGTACACTTGTCTTTAAATGTAAGGGATACTGGAGCTTGGTTGGGGTGGTGGGACAGCTCGCAACGGGCTTCCCTTATTTCAAAGCCAAAACTTGACAGGTAAGCATTCTCCAGCGTACTTGGACCCCTCTCAGCTCGGCTACGCGCATTGAATCAGGGTCAGTGCACGCCGGCAAAATGTATGCGCAGAAGGTGGGCAGAAGAGCCGTATGGGATTTGGTTGGTTTAATAAATTAGGTCCGAATCGCTGTGATTGGTCGGTGTTTTCCCTGTTTTACTCCTACTGTAGACAGCAACTATTTTTCACTCTCTTTGAAGAACACATCATGCATTGATTGCCATCGGGACATAACGATCATTTTAACCAGTATAACAAAAAGTGTATCTAAATCAAATTACCAACCCTAGCTTTAAATAGGCAGATTGACTGTTTACAAGCTTGAAGACACCTGTGATACTAATTACAGGACACATCTTAGTTTAACATGTCCCTGTAGTCAAATGAATTTCAGTCATTTCTAGGGGTACCACCATTTCTGTCAGTTTCATTATTTTGTTTTTAAAAATGATTCTGTTGAACCACAATCCAAAATCAATGACTGATTTTCATGAATTAATTTTCAGTAAATTTTTATGTATTGTTAATTTTGTCAGTTTCAAGTTTTTTCAGTGACCAATGTGGGTTTTTCTTTCTTGAGTGGAAGGGTACCAACATTTTTTCCACGTCTGTATATTTGTGGGTGCAGACTTCTCTCTCCCTGGCCACTTCGTCCAGCTCTTTCTGGGTGATCTCAAGGCGTTCCCAGGATAGCTGAGAGGGATGGGGAGCTTTTTGACCACCCCAGCAACCTCAGCCCCAGAGATATGAGAGGCCACCACGGAGTCCCTTAGCCCCGCCTCCTCACTGGAAAATGTGCTGGTAGGATTGAGGAGGTCTTCAAGGTATTCCTTCCACCGATCCACAGCATCCTGAGTCGAGGTCAGCAGCGCACCATCCCCACCATAGACAGTGTTGACTGCACACTGCTTCCCCCTCCTGAAATGCCGGAAGGTGGTCCAGAATCTCTTCAAAGCCATCCGTAAGTTGTTCTACATGGCCTCACCAAACTCTTTCCATTACTGGGTTTTCTTGGTGACCACCAAAGCTGCATTCCGCAAGGCCTGCCAGTACCTATCAGCTGCCTCCAGAGTCCCACTGGCCCTGGTAGGACCGTTTTTTCAGCTTGACAGCATCCCTCACCACCATTGTCCACCAGTTGGTTTGGGTGTCGCCAATACAACAGACACCAACCACCTTATGGCCTCAGCTCTGATCGGCCACCTCAACAATGGAGCAGTGTCCCCTGCCTCCCCTTGGACATTGTCGAAGCTCTTCCTGACGGCAAACTCTGCCAGACATTCCCAGCAGACAACATATTTGGGTCTGCCAGGTCTGACCAGCATCCTCCCCCACCATATCGGAGCCCACTCACCACCAGGTGGTAATCAGTTGACAGCTCCGCCCCTCTCTTCACCCAAGTGTCCAAGACATGTGGCCTCAAATCCAATGATACCACAATGTCTATCACTGAAATGCAGCCTAGGGTGTCCTGGTGCCAAGTGCACATGTACATCCTTATGCTTGAATGGTTGTTATGGACAATCTGCGATGAGCACAGAAGTCCAATATCAAAGCACCACTTGGGTTCAGATCGGGGGGGGGCCGTTCCTCCCAACCACGCCCCTCCAGGTCTCACTGTCCTTGCGAATGTGAGCATTAAAGTCCCCCCAACAGAACAAGGTAATCCCCAGATAAGCCACTCTCTAGCAGTCCCTCTAGGGAAACCAGAAAGGGTGGATACTCTGAGCTGCTGTTTGGTGCAGAAGCACAAGCAACAGTCAGGATCCATCCCCCCACTTGAAGGCGGAGGGAGCTTACCGTCTCATCCACCGGGGTAAACCCCAGCGCACAGGCACAGATCTTAGGAGCAACAAGGAATGCCATCCCCTACCCAATGCCTCTCACCATCTGCAACTCCAGAGTGGAAGAGAGTCCAGCCCCTCTCGAGAGGACTGACTCCAGAGCCCAAGCTATGTGTCGAGATGAGTTTAACTATAATCAAGTCGGAACCAGTCAACCTTGTGCACCAGCCCAGGTTCCTTCCTCACCAGAGAGATGACATTCCACATCCCTAGAGCCAGCTTCTGCAGCCGAGTATTGGATCACTAATACCTCGGCTTCCACCCAGCTTGCAATGCACCTGACCAAAAAAATATGTTTGTTAGTTTTTTAATTATATTGATCAGTCAGCAGTTGGTTCGTGGTGTTGAGATGTTCATCATCAGGTAAATTAAGACATGAAACATTTATTTTCTTTATTTTATTTGAATTATTTCAGCCTGTTTTTGTTCAGAACAATCAGCTGTTTATATGTAACATCAGCTGACTGATGATCAGCTGTTTCCTGTCAGCACAAACAGACGTCTCTTCAGGGGGCGTTGCAGAGGACAAGACGTCTCAAGTCTTTGAATCATCTGCAGGTTTGGACTCCAGAGGACACAGAGACACTGAGGAACCATAAGACCAAAACCCAAAACCAAACCCAGGATAAAGGAGCCTGGTAAATGTGGTCTCTGTGGTGTGGAGGTGGATCAGTCCACCAGAGGAGACTTCATAGAAGGACAGAGATCCAGCAGGACAGTCCACATACACCTCTACTCTACCAGAGGATGAAAAGGAGGAGGAGGAGATGGATGTTACTCTGTTATTGTGAAGGACAAAGTAACCACGATCAGAGCAGTTCAGACTCCAGGAGTGATCATTAAATCCAAACAAACATTCATCTCTGTCTCCTGATTCTTTTGTAACTCACTGATACATGAACACCTCCTCTCCACTGGACCTCCCAGTAACAGCGACCGCTCAGAGCAGACCTGCACAGCAGCTGAGGACAACGACCATCAAATCTCTCTGAATGATCAGGATATGACTGAAGCTCGTCAATGCGGGTCACCGTCCTGTTGTCTTCAGACAGTCTAAGTCCTCTGTCCACTGTGTTTGTGTCCACCTCCAGCTCATAGACGTCTGATAGAGAGAAGAAACATCACAGCAGCAGGTCATCATCTGATCATCTACAATCATCTGAGCCAACGCTCCATCAGCCTGAGGGTTCAGAGTCAGCTCTGATTTTTTTTTAGGTTTTATCTCCTGGTGCGTCGGCCATGTTTGACCTCTGACCCCAAACTCTGCTCCATCTTTCTATCTGAACAAGTTTGATTTCTGTGTTTGTGGTTCCATCGTCTACGTTCAGTTTTCTTACGTGTTGACCTGAGATCTGATTGGACAGCAGCTGAGTCATGTGAGGACGAAGCTTCATGTTAAATCTGTCAGATAGAGCAGGATTTAAAGCAGCAGCACAGAGTTTCAGAAGACATTGTGTCCATAAAAGTCTAAAATTCTCTAAAATCTGAAGCTCCTGCTGAAAAACTCTGACTGACGGCAGAACAGCTCTGATTATCAGCTGATAAAGGATCCTTTGAGCTGAAATGTGTCTCACTGCTTTAATCAAACGGAGTTTTCTGTCTTTTGTGAATGAACTTGTTGTTGTTGTTTTGGATCATCCTGTTAAATCCCGTCTCCTGATGTTGAATAAAAATGATAAAGACAATGTCCTCTGAAACTCTGTGCTGCTGCTTTAAACCCTGCTCCATCTGACAGATTAAATATTAAGCTTCGTCCTCACATAACTCAGCTGCTGTCCAATCAGATCTCAGGTGAACACATAGAAAAACTGAACAGATTGATGGTTTTGACTGGAGAAGAAAAAAACTACAATAGAGAATCAAATCATTTGGAACAAAAGTTGAGGAAACAATCAAAATCATTCTCTGAATAAAGTTTTTTTTATTGACTCAGGCTGCTCACAAACTCAAACGTAGTCCTGACTGGTAGTCAGTATAGATCTAGAATAAATAGATTTAAAAATCAAACTGTTTTCTAACATGTTGGAGCAGCTGCAGCAGAGGAGTCATTAGTCTCTCCAGTGATCTTGACCAGTGAGGAGCATTTCTCCTCCACGTCACTCAGTTTGGTCCATTTGTAAAAGCTCCAATGTGGACATGGACCAGACCTGAACCACCATGGTCTTTAGTCTGGACCAGAGAAGAGGACCTGAGCTAATGATGCACACGTGTAACACCGTGGTCAAACATGTGGTCCATTAAAGCTCCTGAAATAGAACTTCATTCTTCCCCCCAGTCTCCAACCTGGTAGTTCAGACTGGACCCTGTTCCTCCTTAGAAACCTTCATCAAACACCTGAGCAGGATCTCTGTCCTCCATCTCAGGAGCAGAGCTAAACCTCACTCACTCCCCTCTCTCTCTCAGGGCCAGAAGAACCTGTTCACACCTTTATCTCCTCCAGG
This sequence comes from Cetoscarus ocellatus, assembly GCA_037902135.1. NCBI lineage: Eukaryota > Metazoa > Chordata > Actinopteri > Labriformes > Labridae > Cetoscarus > Cetoscarus ocellatus. Next base: position 904,347 of record JBAMNC010001132.1, read on the forward strand.
CTGGACTACTGCAGTGCACCTCTCATCAGGATCTCCAGCAAGGACCTCCACAAGCTCCAGAGAGCACAAACCAGCAGTGAGAGGATCCTGATCAGAGGAACCATGTAGGACATCACACCCATCCTTCAGACTCTTCTCTGGCCCCCTGAACATCTCCAGACTGAACCTAAAATCCCTCTGCTCACCCCTCAGTGCATCCATGGACACGCTCCCTCAGACCTGAAGGACCTACACACCCCAGAGACCACCACCAGAAACCTCTGCTCCATAAACACCAAACATCTCCGAACTCCACACTCTGGAGATCAGGCCCTCCAGTCTGCTGCTCCAAAGCTGAGGGACACCCCCCTGACCACCTGAGGCCCCCACAGCCTGCTGAGACATCTGAAGAAGGACCACAGAGCTTTGTTTGTAGGAGGAAATTTCTCTGATCACACCAACACACCATCTCTGCTGATTTTTGTTCCTCATCTTCACTTTGATCATGTCAACTGTTCCTCAGACTAATGACCTCTGACCTTTATGTCTCCATGGTTTATCCTCCTGGTGGTGTTTTATCTCAGGAGCTCTGACAGAATCCTTCAAATGAAAAGTTCATGAGGAGTAAAAAGTTGAATTATCATCATTAAATTAAAGAGTAAAAACACTCACACTTCTTCAGACCAGGTCTCAGTCTGTGCGGTCCACCATGGTCCAAACTGGAGACAGAAACCAAAGCTGTGATTAGTTCTTCATTCATGAGGGTCCTGAGATAGCCTCCCTCTCCAGCCCACACCAATCAGGAGGTTTCTACAGAAAACCTTCCCCTCTGTCTCCATCCAGGGTCTGTCTGGGCTCAGAGCTCTGAGTGGATCCTCTTAACCAGGTCAGACCGTGGTTTCAGTGAGACCGGCCCGTGGATGGCTCTTTATTTTCAGACTTCTGCATCAGAAACAGGATCTATGTGTTTACTTCTCCTGTTAGTACATGAGTGTGCACTCATTTCCACACACAGACCTGCGTTTATCACTCTGAGCGTGGGCGGGGGAGACGCTGGTGTCCCACGTCAGGGTCTGAGCTGGTTCTACTCAGTCAGTGTGGACTCTCACTGCACCCTAAATCTGTGAAGGAGGACCATCAGTTCATCCTGACTGTGTCTCTGTAGACTTCACAGCTGAAGACTTTGATTAAATATGATGTCTAAATGTCTTTAATAATCACCTCTGACATCCCTGTGGACTAATAAACTTCTTAAATAACACTGAAGAGCTGTCAGCTGATCTGTTGATTCATATTTAATAAAGGAGTGTTTTCTTCATCACTTTATTTCAAAGAGCAGAGAGGCTTCTTTCAGTCATCATCAACTTTATAAAACACTTCAGTCTGTGCAGGACTGTGGAGATCTGAGCAGAGAAACTACAAACTGATAAAGTCTGACAGGAAACTGACATAGGACATCACATTAGTCAGAGGCACTCAGTGGACCAAATCATCCATGAACAGGAAGTCTTTTTAATGAAGCTGCTGTGTGACGGTTCATCTGTGAGACTTTAGACCACATGGTCTTTAAATACATGATGGTGACAAAGAGAGAAAGAGAGCTGCAGCCTGAGGAGAGGGGGGCGAGCGAGGGTGAGGTTACCCTCGGAGATGAAGGGGTTAAAAACTTTAATAATTGATGTTATCACTGAACTGTTGAATCACTCTGCAGTCTGTTGTTTCAGTCTGTAATCAGATTACTTTTCAGATCTGCTCCAGTTTAAGACCCCCCTACTCTGACGATGTTAAACCATTGACCCCTCAGATAGACCCCCTCTCTGTATCCCGTCTGTTAAATCATAAATGTGCCTTTGTTAAACTTTAACATCAATAAAAATTAAAATAATGAATAAATCAGTGTTTGCAGTGACAGTCTGACTTCCTGTCCAAACTCAAATGAGTCTCCAGTCTCTCTCTGCAGCCCTGACGTCTCTGACTCTCATTAATCTCACTTTTCAGGCTGCTGAACATCAACATGTGATTCTTTCTTCTTCTATGGTGTCAATGTACCTCAGGATGTTCAGGCTGCAGCTTGGATCCTCCCGTCGAGCAGACAGCAGCTTCTCTCCTCGCTCTCCTGGATGATTGTAGCTCAGGTCCAGCTCTGTCAGAGAGGACGAGCTTAGAGCAGAGTCCAGAGACACACAGCCCTCCTCTGAGACCAGACAGCCAGACAGACTGCAGACAGACAGACAGACAGGTAAATCCACATTTTGACATCACAGTATCAGGTCCAGAATGAAGGCCTGTCTGTGGTACCTTCAGTAGTGGTAGTATGGGAGGAGGAGCCTTCAATCACCAGGACCACCTCCTTTAAAGTCATTTATCAATCCAGGTCCAGGAAGGAGACCCCCTCTATAAGAGCAGACTGAAAATGTCCTCTTTTTCTGATAAAGCTTGGAACAAGTCCGGCTTCAGGTGCTGCTGTGAGCGTAGACCCCTCAGGGACAGGGCTTAAGACCACAGAGTTAAGGACCCTGTCCTAGTTTGGTTTATATAAAATGAAGAATGGTTTGGATATGCTGCTGATTGATTGGGTCGATCATTTCACAGACTCAGACATGTTCTGCTCTAACAGCTTTGACCCCTCCTGGAAGGCTTCAGAGCTGTTGGTTTTTCCCTGCAGTTTTTAGAGGAACCTGATCCACTCTGAGTTTAATGGTCCCTCCTTTGACCTTCAGGGAGACTGTGAGGATCACGAGACCCTCCTTCCTGAATATCTTTTGTTTCATGACTAAGGTCCTCAATGTGTTGAGTGCACATTTGTAGCTCCTCCATGTTGAAGGTATGCAGGTGCTCAGATGATTGTTAGAGCTTTGATTTTACTTTGAACATTTTTATTCTCACCTGAGAGTTTCCAGTCTGCAGTGTGGACTCTTCAGTCTAAGAGACAGCAGCTTCACTCCTGAATCCTGCACGTCATTGTCACTCAGGTCCAGGTCTCTCAGACCAGAGGACTGTGAGCTGAGGACTGAGGACAGAGCTCCACAGCTTTCCTTTGACAGTCTACATCCACTCAGCCTGAAAAAGATTTACAACAACCTCATGAATTAAAGAAAGTTCCTATAATGAGACTTTAAAATCCTCAGCCTCATTCATACCTACTCATTAAGATGATGCTGGTGGATCTCCGGTTGAGGCAGTGAAAACATGTGGGAGGCTAGAGCTCCACCAGAACCATATTTTTCAGTAATGTAACTGCTTTTCAGACATTAATTTATTTTTGTGTTTTCATGAAGTCAAGATTTGAAGGCAAGGTCCTGACAATGTAATCTGTGCATACTCAGTGTGAAGGAGCGACGGAAGGATGGAAAAAATGTCATGGATTATGTAGATTATCTACTCAAAGAGTCACTGGGTCTGGAGAAAAAAACTACTGTGCTGGACCGAGGGAGAAGCCATGAAATGACAAGCCTGCCAGAGCTTTTGTCATGTAATGCTATTAATTTCACGACCAAGAGCCTCTACTGAATAAGGCAACACAGAGAAGGGAGATAGTTTCTCATGATGGAGACCAGCTCTGCATCCAGCTGAACTTCACACCGAGGTTTTCCCGGCAGTGAGTGGGGTTCAATGAGGTACGAGGGATGCCAAAATTCTGAGATATGTTCTTTTTTTTTCAGCTGAGTTTTGGTTAACTCTGAAAGTTGGACTGAGACGGACTTTTAAGGACCTAAACAGGACAAGATGTTTGTGGAGAAGAATTGGACACTGTGGTCTTTGACCAGGATTTGTCCTTCAATTTCCACATCAAAAAAATTCCAAGAACAGCCCTTTTTCATCTTTGTAACATTGCTAAAATCAGACCTATCCTGTCTCAGAGCGATGCTGAAAAGCTAGTCCATGCTTTTGTTACCTGTAATTCTCTTTGGCTGTCCAAGCGAGTCACATAAGACTCTTCAGCTGGTCCAAAATGCTGCAGCACGTGCACTGACTAGAACTAGGACAAGAGAACACATTACTTTCGTATTATCTTCTCTGCATCGGCTTCCCATCAAATCTAGAATTCAAAATTCCTCTTCTCACTTATAAAGTTCTCAATGGGCAGACACCAATTTATCTTACAGAGCTTGTAGTGCCGTACAAAACCTCTAGAATGTTGCGCTCCCAAAATGCTTTCCTGTCTGTGGTACCATCAGTCTCTGAAGGTTGTGTGGGAGGTAGAGCCTTCAGTTGTCAGGCTCCTCTTCTCTGAAACCATTTACCAACCATGGTTTGGGTGGCAGGCACCCTTCTACATCTAAGGTTAGACTTAAAACATTCCTTTTTGATAAAGCTTTCAGTTAGGGCCAGCTCAGGCCTGGACCAGCTCATAGCTCACAGTTAAGCTGCAATAGGCTTAGACTGCCGGGGGATTTGGCACACTGAACTCCTCCCTCTCTTTCGCTCTGTCTCTCTAGGCCCTGTTTACACAGAGACGCTCTCACCTGAAGTGCAAAGGTTTTTCCTTTGCATCCTCAAAAATGATCTGCATTCACATGAAGACGGAAGAAGGACTTGAAACGCTGTAGTGTGCATGCCAGTCCAGTAGATGGTGATGTAGGCTTGCAGAGAAACAGCGCTGTTACAACAAACTTATGAAGAAGAAAAACTTTTCACAAACAACAATGGCGAGTGGACGCACAAAGACGCAAGAGTTTCTTGTCTGGACAACAAATCTGTCGGGATAACAAATCTGTCTGCATAGTTTTGTCTGGATAACAAACTGAGCACGGTAAGCAGTACACATGTTAATCGTTGTACACGGCCGAAGCTGTTATTGTTCCTGGTATGCGCACGCAGCCTTCATGTGAAAGAGTGCTGCGCATGCGGGGATGTCAGCGTTTCCCCCTAAAATACTGAATCCTGTTTACATGGAGCCGGGTGGCGATGTGTTTTGAAAACTCTCCGCTTTGGACCCTGGTTTCAAAAGTTTGCGGATTCAGGCGCTCCAGGCTCCATTCTCATGTAAACGGGAGGCTAAAACGCAATGAAAACTCTTCAGATTCGGCCGAAAATGGAGCCTTGTAAACACCACCTAACACTCTCTCTCAATCCTCTCTCCATATATGCCTTTGCCCATTTTGGTTTGCTCCTGTACCCGTCTCTGGTTCTAGTCTTGTAGGCTGCCTGGATCCTTGGTGTAGACTACCTTAGTGTAGACTGCCTGCTGCTGCGAACTTACAAAGCTTCAATAACTACATGAATTTGCCATTCTCATCCACTTGTCCGCTATTGTCTGTTGTGTTTTGCTTATTTTATAGTTTTTATAGTTTTATAGTATTGTTTTGTTGATTTTATTGTTGTTGTTTTTTTCCTGTACAGTGTCCTTCAGTATCTTGAAGGGTGCTTTTAAATAAAATGTATTATTATTATTATTATTACATTTACAATTATTTGGCCTTCCTTTAGCCCCATTCCATCATCATTACAGTCCCTGATATTAACTTTAAAGAGATCAACAAAATGAAATACATGTTAGTTCCTGCAAACAGCACACATATAAATTGATTATACTAGATAGATCTCTCTATCCATGGTTGTATTGATTATTCATCCACACTAACTACTTTACGACCACATAGACATGAGGACCCTCTTGAAAATGAGATGCCACATGTCAAGGGGCTTACCTTTCATAATTATATATTGTATGATAGATCGTATGGGTGGATCTTAGGGGGCAGCAATCACTGCAGAGTGTCTGGTCAGGACACTATATGATGTTCTTGTGAGCAGGAGAAAGAAGCGGAGTCAAGGCTGTTTGTGTGTCTGTTTATCGTTCTCTTTTTCTTTGTACATGAACAGTACATGCATTTGTTTGTGGGTGTGTGGTTTCTGCAATACAATAAAAGTAATCCTGATTTGGAACATATTCAACTTAAACATATCTGACAGATACAATTTAAATTCTATATCAGTCCCAACTCAAATGCTAGCATTCATCAACAACACAGCCCTCATTTAATGGCTATGTATGTAGCTAGTGAATTAGCATGCTATATGAAAGAAATTAGATGCAAACTACAACTTCTGCAATACAATAAAAATAATCCTGATTAGGAACTGTAATGTCTCATTTTCTCAGTAAATACCAAATGAGCTGGCTCGTAACTTCTGCACAGGAATGACAGCTAAGATGAAAAACAGATGTAAAAATTTGTCCTTTCGCTCTTCAAGGAAGCACGGACGTAGGCAAAGTCCACTTTCCAGAAACTCGTTTTTTACTGTCACAAGGTGAAAAATAACAAATGGGAGTTGATTTGTGACACCCCAAAACAATTGAAGCTTGAGTTATGGTATGTACATTATATAGTCGATGGGAGGGACTCCTCCCGTCTTTCCCAAGGCTTCCAGAAGGGTCCCTCCCCCTCTCCTTTTAACATTCACTTTCTTTAATTCTTAATTATAATTGAGTAATTTCTCCTCCCATGGGCCTTTATACAATCCCATGGAGTCCAGAAGTTATTTATTTTTAGCTATAAGGCACAACCAGGCATACTGCCACTGTAAAGGATCTCCATCAAGCCAACACTTTTATCCCTTTTGAAAAAACAACACAACAGTATGGCTGTTTGTGCCTTCCCATTATTACTAGTACAGGGTCAGATAGATGATTTTTTTTTTACCTGGGCCTGATATCCAAACTACACAGTTTAAATCAAGATATGTCAGGTCTTCCCTGAATTACCTGAAGGAACAGTGGGTCAAGGATTTTGGGAATGAAATTTCAGATGAAATATGTCAGTCTGCAGTCTCAAGAACTCACACTCCATCCACGGGACTCAAACATTGACCTCAGGTTCAGGTGTGGACTGCAGAGCTTTGACCAACCCTGCTCAGATATCCTGGAGGTGAAGACTTGTTGTATTCTCACCAGTGGCGGTTTGTCAATAGGGCGCGCTGGGGCACCGCCCCCTCCAAAATTCGACAGAGGAAGTGTACTTAAACACAACATAATTTGTCATTAAATTATAAAAAATAACGGATAAAAAACATTTTTTTTACCCCACAGTAATAATCTGTCAGCAACACCTGTCACCATTCAATAAAAGGGATTTCATAATGTATTAATTATTTTGTTGTAAATACTCTAAGGTGAATGCACAGTTTGTTTGTTTTTTGTTTTGTTTTTAAACTTTATTGAATACGGAACAGGACAAAACAGTTCAACAGAAAAGGGTTTTGCCAGGGGGGCCACATACAAGTAAAGACAGTCTACAGAAAAATATTAAAAAGACTACACAAATGCACAGTCTTAACAGCCTTGGTGTTGGTTGAGTACTTAAGGGTCTGAATATACTGTTTGGTTTCATTTAAAAAAAATAATAAAACAGGGATTTTTATTTATATATCTGCATTTGTGAATATGAAATTTAGATAATAAAATGATAAGGTTGATTATATAATACTGTTTGCTTTGGGAGGAAATAAAAGAAGTGAAACCAAACAGTATATTTTCAAAACAAAGAGTAAAACTATTATCAATAAATGTAGAAATAAAATGACAAACGTCTTTCCAGAAATTATTTGAAACAGGGCAAGACCAAAATAAATGAAAATTATCTTCAGGGCATTGTGAACAGAAAGAGCAGTTGGTATCAATATGTTTTCTAAAACGCTGTAAAATAAATATTTTAGAAGGATAAATTTTATGAATTAATTTGAAAGATACTTCTTTTATTTTATTGTTAATCATATATTTGGTTGGTAAGATCCAGATTTGTTTCCAATCAAGATTAGGTAATAAATTATTCCAGTAAAATGTTATATAAGGAAGAGACACTATGTCCCTTTGAAACAAAGTACGTATAACACGGTTGCTGTTACGTGTCGTCAAGAAACAAATCCTACCTACTTCGCTCTTAGATGGATCCAGTGGCGAAGGGGCTGGTATCTGGTTCTCTGGGCTTCTAAATAATAAAGAGACACCAACAGGAATTGCCTTAATAATTATGTTAAATTCCTCAGCAGGAATTGAAATGTTATGTTTTGAAATAAAATCATCATACGTAAATAATAAACCATTGGAATCAAACAGCTGGTGAACCAGTAGTATATTATGAGAAAACCAGGCAGGGTAAAATAAGGATTTGTTTCTGTGTGTTATGTCTTTGTTGTTCCAGATGTAATATCTGTGTGGAGAGAAGTTGTGTTTATATATTAGGGACCATGAAAGAAGCATCTGTTTATGGAAATCTGATCATTTCAATGGGATTTTTTCAATTTTATAGTTACACAGTAAAAGAAAATGTAGGCCGCCTACTTTAGAAAAGATAAAATTTGGTATAAAGTTCCAAATTGACGAAGGGTTTTTAATGAATTGCTTCAGCCAATTAATTTTGAAAGTACTGTTTAATGTTTGGAAGTCTAAAAAGTTAAGGCCACCTTTGTCGTAAGTATTCATTATCACTGATTTTTTAATATAGTGAGTTTTATTTTTCCATACGAAGTTAAAGAGCATTTTGTCGATATTTTTTAAGATGTTTTTGTTGACACCAAGTGATAAGGCAGCATAGGTGAGCCGGGATATGCCTTCAGCTTTAGTTAATAAAATTCTGCCCCTCAAAGTTAAATCCCTTTGTAGCCATTGATTAAGCTTTTTCTGAGTTTTATCGATAACAGGGTTAAAATTTAAATCACATCTAGTTTCCCTATCTTTATTTATAAGTATGCCTAAATAGGTGACACAGTTTTTTATAGGTATGTTACATATAGAGGGGATATTACAAGTCTTGAGGGCAAGTAATTCACATTTTTTAATGTTTAAACAAAGCCCGGAGGCAAGAGAGAAAGTGTTGACCACATCAATAGCAAGAGGTATCTGACAGCTATTTTTTAAAAAGAGTGTTGTATCATCGGCCAGCTGACTGATGAAAATTTCCTTGTCTGCTATTAGAATACCTTTCAATGGACTAAGCTTAATAGAGTCGGTGAGAAGCTGTGTACAGAGAAGAAAAAGATAAGGCGATATCGGGCATCCTTGTCTTACCCCACGTCTAAGAGGAAATCGAGGGGAAGTGCCAGCATGCAGTTTGATAGAGGAGTTTCCATCTTTATACATTGTTTGGATAGCACTTCTAAAAAACGGGCCAAAATTAAACTTTTCCAGTGCATGGAATATAAAGTTATGTTCGACTGTATCGAAAGCCTTGTAGAAATCTAAGAAGAGGATGAAACTTTTGTCAGGACATAAATCTGCATAGTCAATTAAATCTAAAACTAATCTTATATTATTGGAAATATGTCTATTTCTCATGAAGCCGGATTGGGTCTCATCAATTATATAATCTAAAACAAATTTCATTCTATTAGCAAATATTGAGGCAAAGATTTTGTAGTCATTATTAAGTAATGATATTGGGCGCCAGTTATCGATAAGAAGTAAATCTTTTTTGGGTTTGGGTATTAAAGTTATAAGGCCTTGAGTTAGAGTTGGGGGGAGGGATTCATTATGAATACATTCTGAGAAGAGAGCAAGGAGGAAGGGTGCTAATTGCTTAGAGAAGGCTTTGTAAAATTCAGAGGTAATGCCGTCTGTACCTGGAGATTTATTTAATTTGAGATGGTCTATTGCAGATATAATTTCTTGTATTGTTAGTGGTTTATCACAAGATTCTTTTAGGTCGACGTCAATTGACTTAGTGGTTGAGAGAGATACCATAAAGTGGCTGGTAAGGTCTTCACAGTATTTAGAATCATAGAGTTTAGTATAAAAGTCTGAGCAGTATTTGGCTATCTTTTGGGGATTGTCTGTGATGTTACCGTCAATGTTTAGTTTTTGTACAGTATTAAGTTTGGCATCAGATTTTCCGAGTCGAAAAAAGTAGGTAGTATTCTGTTCTCCTTCCTCCATCCACCTCCTTCTACTTCTCACAAAAGCCCCTTCAGCTTTCACCCTATATAAATCATCTAATTTGAGTTGTAACTGTATTAAGAGAAGAGATTCACTTTCAGATAAGTTAGCTCTGTTTGAATGCATAGTTTATGTACGGAGGGGCGCCGGTCTAATGGGAGTCAATGCAAGTCCTTCAGCTTTTATCCAGCATGTGACCTGAGGCTTCTTTGGGATTGGCCGCTTCAACTTTGCCTGCGGGGCGCAGAGAAGTGCACCCCGGACACTCCCACTTTGACTGGCAGCAAATCAGTATAGTTCTGGTGTTTCTTTTCCTAATGTGACTGGACAACGAGCGCTGTCAATCATATCAACACGTCACAGCAGCAGATATGATTTACTCGTGCACGACCATCTCACGTACCCTCACGTGTCTGACCAACGCTCCCATGCACCGAAGAGGCGTCATCCAGAGATCCGTCAGAGGATCACAGAAGAGGTGAGATTGCATTGGAGAAGAAAATCAGTAAGAGGCTATGCTACACTGAAGATTAGACTAGGATGTGTCTTACCTAGAAGACATAACATAATTCAGGGGCAAAATTTTCCACTTTATATCACACATGGCACTAAACTGTAGATTAGGAGAAACAAAATGAGTTTGCCAAGAGAATTTAAATGCTTTCTTCAGTAGAATATTATCCTTTTACAGTTTGGTTCTAAAAAAATATTGTTTTTTAATTCTTGCATATTTTTACAAAAACAACATAAAGAAGGAATCGGGGCTTTTAATGGGTGGCTATGTTTGTTTTTACCCCACTAGAAGTTCATTTTAAATTTAATTGACAAAAATGATACATTATTTTGTTGAAATATTATATAAAGGGACCTAAAAAATATATTTTTAAAAATCATGGCAAAGCAGAAACAATGCACACTAATGAAGAGTAAAAATAGACTCACACAAACTACAAATGTATGCATTACATTGACAGCCTCCATTTCAGCTGTAAGAATCGGTCAGCAGCTGTGAGCCATCTGCCCTCTTGTGGTGCATGCTTGTATCAAATTTTTTTTTCTATTTCTTTTTGTTTTGTTAGTACTTTTTACTGTTAACCTATATCAAAAACTATATCAAATAGTTTTACCTTTAGTTTTAAAGCATCAGTTTAGTAGTACATAAGATTCTGTATGTGTTTACAATCTTGAGCCATGAGACATAAGTACTGTATAAAATAAGACACTGTTCAGGTGACATAAGAAACGTTCTTAAAATGGTGAAAATGACCTAAATTACAGCTTTATTTTCTGGGAGCAGGTTAAGCTTTGGCTGCTTTATTGATTTTTTTCAGTAAATACTGATGTGAACTTTTGATGTATTTTTTTATTGCTCTTCTGTAGGTCTACAGCACCATAATGAGGGAACGATTCTCCTTCACTGACCATCTCATCAGTGCCACTTTGCTGCAGGGTCACAGGTTCACACAGTACCACGCCATGTTTCCTGAAGATGCCCTCAGCAGCGCCTTGAAGGCCGACCCAATGCTTGATGGAAGCAAGCTAAAGACAAAGCTCAGTCTTAATCTAAAGGAGGAGTTCAAGGCCTGCTGTAGTGCTGTGGACCCTTTCCAGTTGTTCATGGAAAATAATCTTGGAGAGGTATTTTCAGAGACTGTCACTCTGCTAAAGATCCTCATCACCACACCCATGACCACTGCAGAAGCTGAGGTGCTTCTCGACCTGAAAAAGAATCAAAACTTTCCTGAGAAACACCACGAACCAGGACAGGCTAAATGCACTAGCCATGCTGTAAATGGAAGAGAGACTGGTGACAGAGATGATGAACTTCAATCAGAGGGTCACCGAGAAATTTGCAGCCCAGAAGGAAAGAAGGGCAAAATTTCTGTTCTGTTGTGATTATGTTTTGTCTTTGTTTTTTTTTCACGGTAGTATGGAGTGCTTCCTTGGTTTGTTTCCTTCAAAGCTGTGCCCCCCTTAAAATTTTTAGCACCAGCCGCCACTAATTCTCACCTGAGAGTTTCCAGTCTGCAGTATGGACTCTTCAGTCCAGCAGAAAGTAGGCTCAATCCTGAATCCTGCAGGTTGTTGTGACTCAGGTCCAGGACTCTCAGACCAGAGGACTGTGAGCTGAGGATTGAGGACAGAGCTTCACAGCTTATCTTTGACAGTCTACATCCACTCAGCCTGAGAAAAGAATTGGAAGAACATAAAGAGCAACCAGTTAATGATCATTCTTGTAAAGATACAGAAATCTGATGTAACCTGTGCAGGTAGGTGCACCTACAGAGCTTTGCTGGAGGCTTTGACCACTGGCAGCAGCCTCAGAAGAGCCTCCTCTGAAGCAGAGTATTTCTTCAGGTCAAACACGTCCAGGTCCTTCTCTGATGACAGTAAGATGAAGACCAGAGCAGACCACTGAGCAGGAGACAGTCCATCTGTGGAGAGAAGTCCTGATCTCAGGGCCTGTTGGATCTCCTCCACCAGAGAACGATCCTTCAGTTCATTCAGACAGTGGAACAGATTGATGCTCTTCTCTGCAGACAAGTTCTCACTGATCTTTGACTTAATGTACTTAACTGTTCCCTGACTGGTCTGTGAGCTACTTCCTGTTTGAGTCATCAGACCTTGTAGAAGGTTTTGATTAGTCTGCAGTGAAAGACCCAGGAGGAAGCGCAGGAACAAGTCCAGGTGTCCATTTGGACTCTGTAAGACCTGGTCCACAGTACTCTGGTGAAGGTGTTTAGATGAGGTTTGACATTAGAGATTTTAATGTTCATGGATGGTCTCTGTTCTTCTTTCATCAGATTGACTCCAGAGTTGATGAAGGTCAGATGGACATGAAGAGCAGCCAGGAACTCCTGAACGCTCAGATGGATGAAGCAGAACACCTTGTCCTGGTACAGTCCCCTCTCCTCTATAAAGATCTGAGTGAACACTCCAGAGTACACTGAGGCTGCTCTGATATCGATGCCACACTCTGTCAGGTCTGGTTCATAGAAGATCAGGTTTCCTCTCTGCAGCTGCTCAAAAGCCAGTTTACCCAGAGACTGGATCATCTCCCTGCTCTCTGGACTCCAGTGAGGATCAGTCTCAGCTCCTCCATCATACTTGATGCTCTTCAGTTTGGACTGAACCACCAGGAAGTGGATGTACATCTCAGTCAGGGTCTTTGGCAGCTCTCCTTCCTCTCTGGTCTCCTGCACATGGTCCAGGACTTTGGCAGTGATCCAGCAGAAGACCGGGATGTGGCACATGATGTGAAGGCTTCTGGACTTCTTAATGTGGGAGATGATTCTTTTGGCCCGCTTCTCATCACTGAATCGTTTCCTGAAGTACTCCTCCTTCTGCTGGTCAGTGAACCCTCTGACCTCTGTCACCATGTCAACACATTCAGGAGGGATCTGATTGGCTGCTGCAGGGCGTGTGGTTATCCAGAGGTGAGCAGATGGAAGCAGGTTCCCCCTGATGAGGTTGATCAGCAGCACATCCACTGAGGTGGACTCTGTGACATCAGTCAAGGTTCTTGTTTGGTGGAAGTCCAGAGGAAGCCGACACTCATCCAGACCATCAAAGATGAACAAGACCTGGAACTCCTCAAACCTGCAGATTCCTGCTTCTTTGGTTTCCCTGAAGAAGTGATGAACAAGCCCCACCAAGCTGAACTTCTGCTCCTTCAGCAGATTCAGCTCTCTGAAGGTGAATGGAAACATGAACTGTATGTCCTGGTGGGCTTTGTCTTCAGCCCAGTCCAGGGTGAACTTCTGAGTGAGGACTGTTTTACCAATGCCGGCCACGCCCTTTGTCATCACTGTTCTGATTGGTCCGTCTTCTCCAGATGGACGTTTAAAGATGTCTTCTCCTCTGATGGTCTTTTGGGGTCTATGTAGTCTTCCGGATGTGGTCTCCAACTGTCGGACCTCATGTTCCTCATTGACCCCTCCAGCCTCTCCCTCTGTGATGTAGAGCTCTGTGTAGATCTGGTTCAGCAGAGTCAGGATTCCTTCTTTAGCGATCCCCTCAAACACAGTCTGGAACTTCTGCTTAAGGTTGGACTTGAGTTTTTGTCGGCACACTGGGGCGTCAGATCCTGAAGGAAAAACCAAAAAATGACATTAAAGTCTTGATCCTGGACAAAGTCCTGACATCACAAAGGGGTGCTCAGACCTTCTCACTTTATCAAAAAGTGTTTTTATTCAAACCTTGTGGTTATGAATATCATTTAAAGTAGATAATAGTAATTATTATTATAGCTTAATTTGTGTAGCACTGTTAAAAATAAAAGTTTACAAAGTGCATTGACAAACAGACAGGAGTCTTGGCACAAAAGGATCAAACCAACACAAAGCTCAATTTAAGTTCAAGAACCCTCACAAACACACAAATGGCAGAATAAACCAACTCTCCAAGAGGAGAGAACAGGAGCATTTCTGGAGTCTTTCAGGTCAACAAGCTCATGGAAGGGAGAAGGTTTCATGGAACATGAGGAAACCCAGAAAAGCAGAAACAATAATCCAGGCCCAGGCACCCAATACAGAGTGCCAGGAACCTGGACCACTCACGCCCACCCCCCGGGATCCAAGTCCCCCCACAGTCCTCCCAGAAAGAACCAGGTCTCATTTCATAAGATCCCAGAAAATACATGAAGAGAGAGAAACTGAGTGCAAAACTCTAATAACTGTCTTTCAATCCTTGTCAACAGGCGAAGAACTTAGGCATAATTTTGACTAAAACCTTAATTTTGAGCCTCATATGAGAGAAATCACAACACAATCATTTTATTATTTAAAGTACAACACCAGGATGCAACCGTTTCTTTCTCAAGCCAATGCAGAGACTCGTATTCATTATTTTATTACCTGTAGGATTGATTATTGTAACACTGTTCTTTCTGGTCTTCCTACAAAAAACATTTCAGAGCTTCAGCTGCTCCAAAATTCAGCTACACAGATGCTGACAAAGACCAGGAAGAGAGCCCACATCACTCCAATTTTAAACTCTCTGCATCAGCTTACAGTATCTTTTAGAATTGATTTTAAAGTTCTTTTATTAGTTTTTAAATCTCTTAACGTTCTTGATCCAGGCTATTTATCTGATTTGTTTTTATCATATGAGCCTGTGGGAGCCCTCAGGTTTTCAGGTGATGTTTTTTTAGTTGTGCCAAAAGTCCCAATAGAGACTCACAGTGAGGCAGCTTTAAGTTATTATGGCCCATTTCTGTGAAACAGCCGGCCAGACAGCCGGAGTGTCAGTATTTTTCAGAACAAACTCATGACCGACCTTTGTAATCTTTAATCCAGGAAGCCCTGCCTGAGGAGTTGAGGCTGTGAGCTGGCTCATAACAGATCAGAAGCTCTGAAATATAGCTAGGAGCCAGGCCCATGAATGCTTTAAATGTGATGAGTAAAATCTCAAAATTGGCCTATCCTTTTCAAAGATCTCTCTGGAGAAGGCAAAGATTCTCCTCCAACCGTGAGTTTTTATTGTTGCAGCCCACATGCACAGCCATTTTTGAAAGCAGTTTTAAAACAAGCAAAACATTACTTGGATCTTATACACACATGGAAAAATTGTTGGTACCCTTAAAGAAAGAAAAACCCACAATTGTCACTGAAATAACTTGAAACTGACAAAAGTAATGATGAATAAAAATGTATTTATTAAAATAATGAAAATCAACAAATGAAAATCAGACATTGCTTTTGAATTGTGGTTCAACAGAATAATTTAAAAAAACAAAATAATGAAACCGGCCTAGGCCTAGAAAAATGATGGTACCCATAACTTAATATTTTGTTGCACAACCTTTTGAGGCAATCACTGCAATCAGGCGATTTCTGTAACTCTCAATGAAACTTCTACACCTGTCCACAGGTATTTTGGCCCACTACTTGTAAGTAAACTGCTCCAACTGTCTCAGGTTTGAAGGGTGTCTTCTCCAGACTGCATGTTTCTGCTCCTTCCACAAATGTTCAATAGGATTTAGATCAGGGCTCATAGAAGGACACTTCAGAATAGTCCAATGTTTTGTTCTGAGCCATTCTTGGGTGTTTTTACCTGTGTTTTGGGTCATTATCCTGTTGGAGGACCCATGACCTGCAACTGAAACCAAGCTTTCTGACACCGGGCAGCACATTTCACTCCAGAATACCTTGATAGTCTTGAGATTTCATTGTACCCTGGACAGATTCAAGACACCCTGTGCCAGATGCAGCAAAGCAGCCCCAGAACATAACTGAGCCTCCTCCATGTTTCACAGTAGGTACAGTGTTCTTTTCTTTGTATACTTCATTTTTGCATCTGTGAACATAGAGCTGATGTGACTTGCCAAAAAGCTCCAGTTTTGTCTCATCTGTCCAAAGGACATTCTCCCAGAAGCTTTGTGGCTTGTTAATATGCATTTTGGCAAATTCCAGTCTTGCTTTTTGGTGATTTGCTTTCAACATTGGTGTCCTTCCAGGAAGTCCACCTTGGTTCAAACAGGGACAAATGGTGCGATCTGATTCTGATGTACCTTGACCTTGGAATTCAACCCGAATCTCTTTGGATGTTGTTCTAGGCTCTTTGGTTACCATTCGTATTACCTGTATCTTCAATTTGTCATCAATTTTCCTCCAGGGAGGTTGGCTACAGTCCCATGGACCTTCAACTTCTGAATAATATGTGTAACTGTAGTGACAGGAACATCAAGCTGCTTGGAGATGATCTCATAGCCTTTACCTTTAACATGCTTGTCTTATAATTTTCTTTCTAATCTCCTGAGACAACTCTCTCCTTAGCTTTCTGTTTAAAATGATGCGCCCCAAACCCAAATCCCAACTGGGCTAAATGAAGTCACTTGTGCTGCTCGGCATGAGTGCAGACAGGCAGAGCACAAGTGGAAGAAAGATAAGCTTCGTGTACCTTATGAAATCATGGAGGACAGTTGGAGAAAATATCAGAGTTGTTAAAGAACAAAAGACTCAACACTTTTCTGATATAATTTCAAGTAACGTTCATAATGTGCTTTTTAAAACTGTTGATTCCATTTTAAATGCTCCCCAGTCCACTTGTCTTAAAGCTTCCTCTGAAGTCTGTGAACAATTTCTTTGCTTTTTTGTTGACAAGGTAAAAAAATATTAGGGCCCTCATATCCCCACCATTGTGTGACCCTTCTGTTGCTTACACTTGCTCTGCTGTCTTGGAGCAGTTTGAGCCAGTATCTTTGTCCTCTCTTCATAAAATTGTCAGTCAGCTTAAACCTGCCGGATGTCCCTATGATGCTATCCCTCCTCGTCTTTTTAAAGAGGTTTGGGTAACCATTGGTCCCATTGTCCAACAAATAATAAACAGCAGTCTTGCATCCGGCAGTGTTCCTCCTTATTTTAAAGAAGTGGTGATGGAACCTTTAATTAAAAAACGAATCTGGATCACTGTATTTTGTCTAATTTCAGACCAATATTGAAGCTTCCTGTTATCTCAAAAATCCTAGAGAAAGCAGTGCTCTTACAAATCCAGTTTTGTTTAGATGATCATGGCATTCTTGACATTTTTCAATCTGGTTTTAAGGCATTTCACAGCACTGAGTCTGCACTTTTAAGGTGGAGTTTATTGACCATTGACTCTGGTGACTCAGCTCTTTTAATGCTTTTAGATCTTACAGCTGCTTTTGACACTGTAGATCACAAAACTCTCATTGCTCGCCTCAAACACTGTGTTGGTTTAACAGGTACAGCTCTTAACTGGTTCAGGCCCTACTTGTCTGGGAGTTGTTTTAAAGTAAAAATTGGTGACTGTGTCTCTTCTTGTGCCCCCCTACCCTGTGGAGTTCCCCAAGGCTCCATTCTTGGTCCCATCCTCTTCTCCCTAAACCTCCTCCCTCTTGGCTTGATTTTTAAGAAGCATGAAATATCCTACCATCTGTACACAGATGACACTCAGATTTACCTCCCAGTAAAAAAAAAAAAATGATGCCAGCTCTCTGAAGCATCTGCTTGACTGTTTTAAAGACATAAAAGACTGGATGGCCTTGAGCTTTTTAAATTTTAATGAAAAGAAAACAGAACTGATCATTTTTGACTCCAGTGGGGCCCAGGAGGCACTTCTCAGGGACCTGGACCCTCTTTTACGTTATTTTGAACCCACAGTTTTAAATCTTGGTGTAAAAGTTGACAATGATTTTAAATTGGACCAACAAATCAACTCTGTCGTCAAATCAAGTTTTTATCAGCTGAGACTTTTATCCAAGATTAAACCGTTTCCATCTTTTAATGATTTTGAACGGGTAATTCATGCTTTTATTTCTACACGGTTGGACTACTGTAATGCTCTTTACGTTATTGTTAATAAGGCTTCCCTTTTCATGCCTACAGTTAGTCCAAAATGCTGCTGCTCGTCTTTTAACAGGTAAACGAAAACATGACCATATCACTCCAATTCTGGCGTCCCTCCATTGGCTTTCCGTTCATTTTAGAGTTAATTTTAAAATTTTATTGTTTGTTTTTAAATCGTTAAATGGATCAACACCACAGTACATCTCTGACCTCTTAAATGTTTACACCCCCCCACGTTCCTTGAGGTCTGCTGATCAGCTTCATCTTGTCATCCCAAAAACTCATTTAAAAACCCGAGGTGACGAAGCTTTCTCAGCTGTGGCTCCCAAACTGTGGAATGAATTGCCACTTGAGATCAAAACATCCCCCACCCTCCCTACTTTTGAGTCACGTCTTAAAACTCATTTTTATTCCTTGGCTTTTAGTTCAGCATGAGAGTTGTGTGATCTCTGTCCTTTTATGTCCTTCATGGTCCTAATCCCTGTGTTTTTTATCGCTTGTATTTCTTTTATTTTGTGTTCCTTTGATTTTACTGTGCAACACTTTGGTCAGCTTGAATGTTTTTAAAATGTGCTATATAAATAAAGTGGATTGGATTGGATTGGATTCTGTTGTCCTGGTTCAGTGTGGTACACACCACAATACCAAAAAGCACAGTGACTACTTTTCAGCCTTTAAATAGGCAGACTGACTGATTAGTTGAAGACACCTGTGATTCTAATTACAGGACACACCTTAGTTTAACATGTCCCTGTGGTCATATCATTTTCAGTCTTTTCTAGGGGTACCATCATTTTTGTCCAAACCAGTTTCATTAGTTTGTTTTTTAAAATGGTTCTGTTGAACCACAATTCAAAAGCAATGTCTGATTTTCATCAGTTAATTTTCAGTAAATCTTTATGTATTATTACTTTAGTCAGTTTCAAGTTATTTCAGTGACCATTGTGGGTTTTCCTTTCTTTAATGGAAGGGTATCAACAATTATGAACGTGTGTAAATCCGGGGTTGGCGTCATTTGTGCTGTGAAGATCCATTTTAAATATTCCTGTTGCTCCGTGTCCCACCTCACCATGGAGGTCCATTAAGTTTATCAGAAACTACAACAAGGTTAAAATCTCTCACAGGCCTGTTCTGTCATTATATCCAGACAGACAAGACGCTCAGTACTAGAACAAAGCCATATTCATCTCCTGTTATCGTACTTTATTACCATCAGAAGACTAAACAACAGGGCTGCATGTCAATGGAAACATCCATATCCACAATAAAAACCCAAACAACACCAACCTGTTATCAATATTTAAATTAGCAAATCAAATAACATGTTATATCAAAATATCAGAGAATTAAGTTTTAAATCAACAATGGAGCTTCATACCACATCACCTCCATCCTGATGAAACAACCTCATCGGAGTTTAATTCTGATCTTATCCATCAGCACTGAATCAGAGTTTAGTCAATAATCAAATATCAGTCCTGAAGAACTTCACTGTCTTTGTAAAATCATCCATGTCTCTGTTTTAAACCAGATTATAAACCAGTCATTCTCAAATCTTCTCTTCTTTTCAGTCATCTCATCATAGGCTGCTGCCCCTGTGACCCGACCACAGACAAGTGGAAGAAGATGGATGGATGGAAAATGAATTGTTGTAAACAGAAGAATGAGACCACATGAGAATGTGTCCATGCTTATAATCAGTAATCATCATCTGAGGAGCCAGTGTGGTGAGTTTTTGATCAGCTCAGGGAAGCTGCACTCTTCATGTGTGAGAGGATCTGCTCACAGAGATGCTGATACACAGACTCAGTGAAGCCCGTTAATGGATCGGCCTTCAGAGCCCTGATCCTCAGTCGAACTGTCCTGCAGGTAAAGGGGCAGCTCCTGTGCTGATGGTCAGCTGTGGTTTCAGTGACTCTGCGACCTTTGGACCCCACTGTGTTGAGCTTTTGGTGACTGTGGCTGTGGTCTTCCAGGACCCCAGCTCTGGTGGTTCAGCAGTCGTCCCTCCTGCCACCTGCACTCTGTGTAGACCACAAGCATCTGCTGACCTCAGGCAGAGTGCGGCTCAGAGATGCATTCACTGCAGCTAGTAAAAATTAGTTGATGACTGTGACTGACTGCTAATAGGAGGTTTTAATAAAAGGAAAATTCTCACTCGCTGTAAACAAGCCAGAGTTTAGGCCCAGGGACCAGGCCTTGGTGCTCTGGGCTGCAGAACCCTGTCATAGACAATAAGCCACCCACCCTCCCACCCCCCATCATAGTTCATCTTCAGGATAAAGCTCTTACTGTTCCATATACGCTCAGCCAGCTCGTCCTGATTCATCCTCATCAGGAAGTCCACTGTGATCTTCAGAAATGCCTCTCTGCTGCTCCTCTGCTTCCCATCTTCACCAACCAACTCATCCTCGCTCTGAGCCTCTAAGCATCCTGGGTAATCCGGACCTAAACCTCTCTTGATTCTCTTCAGCTGGTTCTTCACAAAGCTGATGATGTTCTCCTCCAGCAGGTGGAGAACATAAGACAGTGGAGATTAAAAGTAACCGAGAAGAACATTGACATTAACATCTGGATCATGGTGGATCAGCAGACCTGTAGATCATGGACTTCACTGTTAAAGTGTGATGTTCTCACCAGAAATATGGAGTCCAGCTCTGAATCAGGCTGATTGGAGACACTGGGGAGTCCAAATGTTTCCATCTGATCTCTGTAGGTTAGAAAAGACCATATTAAAGAGATCAATGACTCATCATTTATTATCACCAGGATGACAGAGCATTATGGCTTTTAAGAGTGACTCAACATTAAACATCATAAGGATGAAATATCATTAAAGACTATCAGGGTGACTAAGCATTAAAGATCATTAGGATGACTCTGCATATCAGGATCATAAGAATGACTCAGCATTAATAAAAATCATTTGAGTCAGCTGGAGCTGTTTTAAAGTGTTGGGATGGTTTTTGGGACAGGAGCTCTGATGTTATGCTGCTCCCCTTCTGGCTGCTGAACCCAAGTCCTGGTTTTTATGGCCTTCAGAACCTGAACCACGCTGAGGAGGGTCTCTGCTGAGTACATCATTTCACCTCTCAAAGGTCAGCAGGTCAGAGCCCACATGTTCACAGACATGGTTACATTTCTGAGCTCCTGATTGGAGGGAGACTGTGAGGCCTCACTCTTTCTAAAACAAAGGGACGGATGATGGTTCATCTTAGTGTGATGGAGCACAGACACGTGGAGGAGAAGAACAACCAGGCTGCTCCACCTTCAGCACACTGAG
This sequence comes from Cetoscarus ocellatus, assembly GCA_037902135.1. NCBI lineage: Eukaryota > Metazoa > Chordata > Actinopteri > Labriformes > Labridae > Cetoscarus > Cetoscarus ocellatus. The sequence goes on from JBAMNC010001132.1 coordinate 925,792, forward strand.
GGCTCAGAAAGTGGTCTACCAAACAGCTGAGCCGGGAGCTAAAGGGTTAAGACAGTCTGAGGGGAAAGGGAGCTGACCTGACCTCAGCAGGTCCATCAGACAAACATCTTCATCACCTCTGAGTGACTCAAACATGGAGGTCAAAGGTCATTTTTCTGAATTCTCACTTGTCCTCAGCAGGTCTGTTCTTCTTAAAGTGAAGAGGAGGACTTTTAGACCAGTCACTCTTCATGGACACACCACTGGGCTCTGGAGACTCTGATCTCTTCATCCTGATAATACATACATCATCTTCATCAGATACTGTGAGCTGTTACTACAGGATGTAGATACAGACATACAGGGAGAGATGAAGATGTTGTGATGATGATGATGAAATAATGAAGAGAATGGCATTGACCTGCTCTACTGTAAAGTGTCTTGAGGTAACACCTGTCATGGTGTGGCACTATTGCAACAAAGATTGATGATGATGATGATAATGATGATGACGATAATGATGATGGTGTAGTGATGGTGTCAGTGTGATGGATGCAGATCTTCATCTCACCTCAGACCCTGGTCTTCTTTATTCCGAGAGGTTTTAGATGGAGGGACCCCCTCCTCTGGTACTTCAGTCTGATCCATAGCAGAGCGCCCACTGCTGTCTGTCAGTTGTGATGGAGTCAGAGAGCAGAGTGTTAACAACAAACTCTTCCTGCAGGAGGGTCTTCTTCAACATTTAGGTGATCACAAAAATGTTTTGTCTTCTGTCTGTCCCTGCTCACTGCTGCTTCCTGCTCCTCTGTAGTTAGAAACATGAAGGTAGTGAAGTCAGCATTCATAGTTTGGTGTATCCACTAGGTCAAAGTGGATCTAATCGATTCTAAATCTTATGAAAAGAAATAAGATTATCATTTATGTGCTCACTGATGACTCCCGGCATCATCAGTAGGGAGTCACCAAAATCGGTTTGTTCATTTTCTAAAACGATGTCCAACATAGTAGTTTTCCTGGGTCTTCCCTAAGGCCTCTTACCGGTGGGATGTGTCAGACTGGTCACACTGCAACCAGAGTGGCTGAGTCTCTTCTAGATGAAGAATCTGTATTTGATGATGAGCTATTAAAACTTTCTGTTCAAAGAAAAAGTTCAGAAACTAAAGAGAAAAGCGCTAAAACTAAATTGTCTAAAACAGATCTGCAGTGTTCCTCCCCTCACTAAGAGGAGAACACAGATCATGATCAAATGGAGTGGTGGATTCATTCCACCACTCAGTAACAGCAGAGAAGAGTCTAGCTGGTGATTTTGAGCCAGATACCTGCTGAGAAGTCCTCTCTCTGCTTCTAAATGTCCTAATATTTTAATAAATCATGAAAAGTGTCACTCACCGAAAACTTCAGCTCAGGGAAAAACAACTGCGTCACAGCAGCAGGAAGTGAAGTAAAAAATCCTATCCAACAGGTTGCCCCGTCACCGTGGAAACACAAATATCACGGACATGGAGTCACAGCAGTTATAGAAGAACACCTCCAGAGGATCAGCAGGGTCAGTGTCTCTGAGGGTCAGTGTCTCTGAGGGTCTGTGTCTCTGAGGGTCAGTGTCTCTTAGGGTCTTTGTCTCTTAGGGTCAGTGTCTCTGGGGGTCAGTGTGTCTGAGGGTCAGTGTCTCTGAGGGTCTTTGTCTCTTAGGGTCAGTGTCTCTGAGGGTCAGTGTCTCTGAGGGTCTGTGTCTCTGAGGGTCAGTGTCTCTTAGGGTCTTTGTCTCTTAGGGTCAGTGTCTCTGGGGGTCAGTGTGTCTGAGGGTCAGTGTCTCTGAGGGTCTTTGTCTCTTAGGGTCAGTGTCTCTGAGGGTCAGTGTGTCTGAGAGTCAGTGTCTCTGAGGGTCTTTGTCTCTTAGGGTCAGTGTCTCTGAGGGTTAGTGTCTCTGAGGGTCAGTGTCTCTGTGGGTCTTTGTCTCTTAGGGTCAGTGTCTCTGAGGGTCAGTGTGTCTGAGGGTCAGTGTCTCTGAGGGTCTTTGTCTCTTAGGGTCAGTGTCTCTGGGGGTCAGTGTGTCTGAGGGTCAGTGTCTCTGAGGGTCTTTGTCTCTGGGGGTCAGTGTCTCTGAGGGTCAGTGTCTCTTAGAGTCTTTGTCTCTTAGGGTCAGTGTCTCTGGGGGTCAGTGTGTCTGAGGGTCAGTGTCTCTGAGGGTCTTTGTCTCTTAGGGTCAGTGTCTCTGAGGGTCTTTGTCTCAGAGGGCCAGTCTCTGAGGGTCAGTGTCTCTGAGGGTCAGTGTCTCTGATGGTCTTTGTCTCTCAGGTCTTTGTCTCTCAGGTCTGGTGGGGGGTCTCTATCAGATCCACCAGCTGCTGAATTTTTCTCATTTCTGCTCCTGCAAAATTCAGCACTTCAAATCCTCGACTTCAGCTCTTTACAGAGACAATTAAAAGGTGATTTCAGCAGAGTAATTCACACTCACAGCTTTGACCAAGTCAAACAGAAGTCATACTCACCAGATCAGACATTAAAGACCAGATTTAACTCCTTATCAGACTGATGAAGGTCACTTTTATTACACTCTTCACAGTCGGATTTGACGGTGATTCATCTCTTTGCTGAGACTATTAAAGGTCATTGACCCACAACTCTGACCAGCACAGACTCTTCACATACAGACCCTTTCCAAAAAATTAGAATATCATGGAAAAGTTTGTTAATTTCCATAATTCCATTCAAAAAGTTAAATTTTCATAGATTATAGATTCAGGGCCCACAATTTAAATGATTTCCAGTATTTATTTGTTTATTTTTACATAATTTGGGCTTCCAGCTCATACAACCCACAGAAACAGGAATTCAAACAATTAGAACACTGTGAAGATATCACCATTTATTTCTCAGTTTTTGCAGAAAAAAGAAAGAAATTATGATCACATCAAATCAATCAAAATATGGTACTTTCAAAACGATATGTCAATCTTCAATACTGGTTCTGGAATTCCTTTGCCTTAATCACTGCCTTGATGCGGCGTGGCATTGAGGCAATCAGCCTGTGGCATTGCCTGGGAGTTAAGGAAGCCCAGATTTCCTTGATGCTTGCTGTCAGCTCTTCTTTGTTTTTGGGTCTGGTGCCCCTCATTACCTCCGCCAAGGAGGTTATGTTTTTGTCGGCGTTCATCTGTTTGTTTGTGTTCAAAATAACTTGAAAAGTTCTAAATGGATTTGGATGAAATTTTCAGGAATTGTTGGAAATGGGATATGGAAGAACTGATTAAATTTTGGGACTGATCCGGATCACCTTGGTGGAGGTCTGCACTCTCTGAGTGCTTTTCTAGGTTTCCTCTTGAAAATACCCCATAGATTCTCAACGGGCCAGTCAAGCACTGCGATGGTATGGGCATCAAACCAGGTTTTGGTGCTTCTGGTGGTATGGGCAGGGGCCAGGTCCTGCTGGAAGATGAAATCTGCATCTCCATACAGATCCTCAGCAGAAGTAATCATGAAGTCCTCTAAAACATTCTGGTAGACCTTTGCGGTGACCTTGGATTTAAGAAAGCAGAGTTTACCAACACCTGCACCGGACATTGCACCCCAAATCATGACTGACTGTGGATATGTCAAACTGGACCTCAAGCAGCTTGGGTTCTGTTCCTCACCCACCATCCTCCAAACCCTTGGACCTTGATTCCCGAATGAAAGGCACATTTTACTTTCATCGGAAAAGAGGACCTTTGACCACTGGCCAACAGTCCAGTCCTTCTTCTCCTTGGCCCAGTTGAGACGCTTCCTACGTTGGCTCAGGCTCAGATGTGGCTTGACCCGAGGAACCTGACAGTTGTAGCCCATCTCCCGAGTGTGTCTGAATGTGGTGGTTTTTGAAGCTGTGACTCCCGCCTCATTCCACTCTTTCTGGATCTCTGCCAGATCCTTGAATCTTCTCTGTTTGATAATCCGCTGAAGCCCACGCAGGGTTCCCACTCTTTTCCATAAATCATTTTCCAGGACTTTTCCAGCACTTTTCCAGGACTTTTCCAATATCACAAAACCAGATAATATTACAGTACTGATGTGGGCAGTTCTCAGGTTAATCTAGTCTTCTCAAAAACAAGATTAAAGGTTGATGACCAATATCTCTAGCTAGCTCCACTGTATCATATTGGACTTCAAATTTATTTATTTCTAACTCCCAGGCATGAACATTTGCTAGCTATCTTTTTAGTCTTGCTTTTATGTAGTGTCTCACTATTATAAATTTACGGTTTATGCTTATTTTTTTTTATCTTTATTTACTCTGCTTTTTTATAAATAAATTTTGTTGATTTACTGTTGAAGTAGCCTAAATTTTATTTTGCCATTTTTTAATTAATTTTTTTTCACCATTGTTTTGAGTTTCTATATTTAACTCCTTAACTTGCCATATTTTATCTACTCATATTTTATGGTTAAGTGTAAATTAGGTACCAAGTACATTTTTATTTCATTTCCTATGTTTCTTTTTTGTTCACTAACAAGGTAAAAGGAAGATAAATAATTTTCCAGGACAATTTAAGCTTTTCCAGGACATTTTACTTTTTTCCTCATTTTCCATATGTTTTCCATTACTGGAAAATTGGTCAATTATTTTCCAGATTTTCCAGGTTTTCCAGGACGCGTGGGAACCCTGCCACGGTCATCTCTTTTTTGGTGCATCTTCTCCTGCCACATTTTGCCCTTCTGCTAGACTTTCCATTGATGTGCTTGGACACAGCACTCTGTGAACAGCCAGTCTCCTTAGCTATCAACTTTTGTGGCTTACCCATCCTATGGAGGGTATCAATGATGGTCTTCTGGCCTGCTGTCAAGTCTGCAGTCTTCCCCATATTGAACCAAACTGAGACAATTTAATGAAATTTGGGGAAACCTGTGCAGGTGCTTTGAGTTTAGTAGATGATTAGTGTGTGACACTCAGTTTAAAACATTCATGCCCTGCAAAATTTGGGCTGATTTCTCAGTATTCTAATTTTTTGAATTCCTGTTTTTGTGGGTTGTATGAGCTGGAAGCCCAAATTATGTAAAAATAAATAAATAAATACTTTAAATCGTTTAGATTGTAGGCCCTGAATCTATAATCTATAAAAGTTTAACTTTTTGAATGGAATTATGGAAATAACCTTTTCCATGATATTCTAATTTTTTGGAAAGGGTCTGTACTACCAGATACTAAACCATATTTACTGTAACGTTTAAGCCCAGTCTGAAGAAGATGGAGGAAAAAAGACCCAGATGTGCGGACCACCCCATCCCAAGGCGTCAATGCTTATAACACAACATACGACCAAGGTCAAACTCTGAAAAATGGACGTTGGAATGATAGAGATGTGCCAACTTGTAAAAAAGAGTGTCAGAGAAAAAACAGGTGGTTCTCCAGGAACCCAAGTCAAAGCACAGCGTGCTGAAACGTGACAACACATTACAAGAGGACATTCAACTGGGCAAAATGATACACAAGATTAACAATCTGGTACGGCAGGTTCATCACCTGGAGCACGTCTCCACTGAAGAGGACACAGAGGATAAAAACAACCTACTACATTCAAGAGGCCGACTGATTATATGACAAATATCATCAAACCAGCCTCGAGGGCAGACAAAATTCAAGACCTCCTCTCAATCCCTTAATGGGCTCACAGCACACAACTCACCTTAGAAGACCATTATTTGGAGGTCATACAGCAGACTCTCACCCAACTGGAGGCCGACTTGACCCCAGACTGGCGTGTGGCTGTCAGATGGTCAAAGACAAAATTTGGAAGTAGATTGAACGATGAGACTATTGACAAAACTGGAGCCCTCTTAGTCTCACTCAACATTCAAACACCACAGTGGTCACCAGAATCAACCAAAAACCAGCCCTAAAAAAGGTCTTTTTTCTCATCACACACTCTAACTCACTTGCTCACGTAACACTTGCAATATTCAAAATGAGTTTTCATTTTCTATTTGTTGTTACAAATTGTCTTTTGTATTTGGAAAATCTCGTTGTTTTGACCATGGTCATTCTTTGGATTATTATAAGAGACGACTGCATGTTCATACAACATCCTGAAGAGTGTGAAACAAACCAGCAGTTTGCTTATGATGTTTTAGCTGTTACGCCCAATACATGAAAAACCTCTTAACATAGACTGTAATGTTTGTCCTTCCATTTCTTTTGTTTATTCCTCAAGCTAACGTACCTTGTTGGGGACATGTAACTGATTTATTGGTTCCATAGAGGTGTTTAATGGTTTTATGTTTATATTTATGATTTAACAGATTGAGATGTTGATGGATGGATCATTAAAACATGTTCACTGACTGATCAGACCTAAAACCTTCAAATATTTAAATTGTCAGACTCTTTGTTTTTAGGCCCCACATCGACTCCCTGCTCCAACCCTCTGCACACATGATGAGGTCATTAACTGTTTTTCAAGTCTCCACAACCATCGGCCTAAAAACAGAAACAGGTCTTCAATGCAATGCTGAGCAGCATGGACCAATATGATGTCTTCATCTGTTTTTACTGAATGGCATAAAGGACCACTGTCCCTTTTTTCTGTGCTGAAATAAATTATCACAAAAACAGCAGCTATTACCTTGAAGTAATTCGAGTGAAAATCATATAAATGTTAAAGTTGATTAATGTCATGGAAACAAACACTGAAGGTTCAGACACTGAAATCATCATATTATTTTTTTCAGTCACCAGAACACTAATGAATTTTGTAGTGTTTAAATCATTTAATCATGACCGTGATGATTTTTATGTATAAACCAAGACTTTATACATTTTCTTGTTGAATATAAAAATTTATTTTTGATGGTCATGATGCAAAAAGTTTTATCTAAATTAGAGAATTTTCATGATGTCCGTGAAACAGTTCAGTGTGTAAATTTGACCATTTATACTTAACCCTTGTGCTCTGCTAAGAAAAAGTTACATTGTGAAGTCCCCAATGTCACTTTTTAACTAAAAGATTTGTAGTTTGAACTTCAAAATAATAGGTGAGAAGATTGATTTTTGGGAATTATTGCTTTTTGTATAAAGTCAACTTAACCAAAAAAAATTTGTTGGACTGTTAACCAGTGCCCCCTGCAACCCCAAAAGGGATAGTCGGTATAGAAAATGAATGTATGAATGAATGTTAACCAGTGGCGTCATAAGGCCTATGTTAGGGGGGGCTGGAGCCTGTAGACTCTGTTGTATGTGTTCTCTAAAAAGTTCCAAATATCAGTGTTTCCTTCCACTTCCTAAATTAACTAATGCTAAAACTATTCATACATTTCCAGAAAGAGGACATAGTCAGAATACCCAGAATCTACCTTGACTGATTCATGCAGGGGCCCTCTGCAGCTTCATTACCAGCCCCCAGTACTTTATCAAGTTCAGAAAACGTGAGGGGGGATTAGTTGTTGTTTTAAGGGTATCTTTTTTTTCATTCATTCCCTACAGCTGTAATTGCAACCCCTTAAACTATTGGGATCTGATTTACAAAAATCCACCTGTCAGCCAGTCTTAGTCAACATTCAACAAGAAAAATGAACATCTTGAAGTCCAACCCAGTGATGGACAAGACTAAAGATCAGAGAGAAATAGGAAAGGATCCTGCTTTTAAAGGCCAAGCAACACATAAAATTGCAAAAATAATAGAATATCAGATTAAATATTGGAATATATATATATATATATATATATATATATATACATATATATATATATATATACACACACACACATATAAATATATATATATATATATATATATATATATATATATATATATATACAGAGAGAGAGAGATGATGACCCCGTTAAACTGTAAAATGACGGTGTACCTGCATGACCTGTGATTGAATTCAGTCATCTGGTGTTTATGTCAACAAACAAATAAATAATGTTTTACAGTTTAAGGGCTCTAACTTCCTGGCGCAACCCAGGGTGGCGCAGCCTGGCGCACCACGCGCAGTGGTAATTTCGTCCAGCTCACCGTCGTGCGCAGCCAATTTGGCAATTTGGTAGACCGACTGCACCAAGATGGGTGTGACGGCGCAGCAGGGGGAGGTGCCGAAAGATTCAGCTTGGCGCAGTGACAATTTCGTGCCAAAAAAACGTGTGGAAGGTGCGCTGAAAGCTCGCCATCTCCAACCTGGTCTATTCTCCGTGTAGGCTAGGCGCACCCGGGGCAGTGGTAATTTGGCTGACAGGTGCACAGTGCGCACACGCTGCCAAAACCTCACAGGCAGGTTTCCAAAGTGCCAGGCACATTTCAATGCAATAAACAATCACAACAACCACTATTTGATGTAACCGTCTGAACCAGCATATACATTTGTATCTATATTTATTGTCCCGTCACATCTGATATCAGATCAGAGACGTTTGTCATAACTAACGAGTTCACATCTCTCAAGCCAACCACAAACAGACACATCATCCGATACTGAGTATCCTTCTTCTCTCATCTCATGAAATTCAAAAGAAAAAAAAAAGAGAGAGACGCTCGCTGAATAAATGTAAGTCACTCGGTGTCTTAAGGATTAACCTGCGATTGCCCATATTTCTCTCTTTTAATCTTTATTCGTAACAGGATCTAAAAAGATGTAGTATATCATTGCAAGGAGGATGATGAGGAGATATATTTTCACCTAAGGCGCTACCATTTGGCGATGACAGACCAGGAATGCAGGTGGATCACAAGCATGATGAATGGATTAGCCTGCTGCTGTGTTTAAATGTAATTATCACTTAATTTTGTACTCATATTTATGACACAGGAACATATAACATCTGTCCCGTGAGGTGGTCCACACGGTGACGCACATCCGATGCACGGCCCGGTGGCCCCTGTGCTCTCCCAGTTGCTGCAAAAGTGACAGCGGCTCTGACCTTCTTCGCCACCGAAGTGAAATTGTCACTGCACCCCACGGCGCATTTAAAGGCGAGGAAAGGTGTTCATTTGATTGGTGAAGATTACACTCGGCTGTGTTAAACCCACTCACGCCTCCTCTCCTCCCTCTCTGCAACTTTCGCCGGTAGGAGGGACAGAGGCGTGGGTGCGCCTCCCTGCGCCACACTGCGCCGTGCACGAAACTTGCAAAATGCCCTGGACACACCCCTTTGGTGCAGCGCAGGGCAGGTGCCCCCCCTGCCTGGTCTACAAAATTAGAGCCCAAGATGGCATTTAATTGGGTAAACATCGCTAATGACTTGATCTTACTCGACATTTTAAAACTGAAGACTCTGGGCTTGAATTGACTTCACTGCTTTTACTTGAAGACTCAACTTTCTGTCTCCAGACTCGACTTGACTTGAGACCAAAGACTTGTGATTTACTTGAGACTTGCAAAACAATGACTTGTTCCCACCTCTGCAACTATAAGATTGTTATTTTTAAGGCAATACCAAAATTAAATGCATTAAAAACATTTGGTTTGTCAACTGCAAGACATCAACAGGTATTATAAATATTGACCATAAAATGCCATCTCATTTTAAATGTTTGACACAGGCATTTTTATTAGTACAATGAAATTGATAAACGATGCACTGAATATTGATTTAAACACAAACCTTTTTGCTGGAGGTTTTTTTTGATACTTCCATGATGCTCCCTCCTCGAAGAAGAAGAAGAAAGAACAGCCACAGTATTTGGGAACTCAATTGTAGGGCAGCCATTCACAAAATGCTAAAAGATATCAGTATGTCAGAACGTGACTTTATCTGTTACTTGTAATTCTTTTGCTCAGATGGCTCTCAGTGGCTCAAGGTTTAACAGAAGTAACCAACTATTGAGACATCTTTGTTTGCTAACGTTATCTTACCTAACACACAAAGCTATGGTTAGCTAAAATTAATTAGCACCTTCCCTTAGAACAAACATAGGTGTTCTTGTTGATTTTGGACGGATTCAGCTGTCCGTGTGGTCTCCACACTGCTTTATCCACACCCCGCATCTTTCTTCTTGTGTCTTGGGCTTGGGGAAGGCAAAAAATCACCCTCCGAACCTATAAGACATTGACTGCCAGACTCGGTTTCTGTCACTTTTTGCTACCCATCCAAAGTTGCTATTTTGTGGTTCTGCACATGCGCCCTACGTCTTCATTCTCTCTCTTGGTTAGGTTTAGGGTAGGGTTGGGGTGAGGGTAGCAAAATCTGACAAAGCAGCAAAATCTGTCAGAACATGGGCCGTACTCAATATAGCACCCTAGGTGACATTTTATACGGCGCCGCCTCCATTGACAATTTGCATATGCTTGCAAAAGAAATTGAATAGCATAGTTTTTACCATTGTCTTTAATTTAGGAAATAAGTCGGTTTACTTATTTGGTCTATCATTTGTAGTAATGTTAATCGGGCACTGCTTTACATTTGAATCAATGTGAGCTTTTCCATTTTAAGAGTTAATAGTAATAAGTTCTTTTATTGAAGCTGAATTCTTTCGTAGTTTTCTTACGCCCCCTGGAGGCCACAGCGCTCTCTCCTGATTATTTACTGCTGCATTCACACTTTGGCTCACCCAGATTTTACACAGAAAGCATACAAGCGGGGCACAAGGAAGTTACCCAGGTAAAGGCCAAGTAAAAAACCCAGCAGTCTGCCCTTCACACATACAGCTCACCCGTTTTTTTCGCAGGCATGAACAGGGTACAGCAGTCATCAGAAATTAAAATATCTTTTTAAATCACTTAGGAGGGCTACTAATGAGCATATATTGGTCTGCTTGTGGTATTTAGTTGTTTTTTCTTCCTGCATCATTTTGTCACTCCCGAATTGCATATTGTTATATATTAACAGATTATACCTAGTGCACAACCTTAGTACCTACTAAGGTTGTATGCAATCAACTAAATGCATACAGTGTATAGCTACAGAATTTATGTTTTTGGCATAAATTTGGAGCTTAAACATGTTTGGACTTTAAAAATGTTTAAATATTATTGAACTTAATAACTTTGAATGCAGATTAACAGTTAACGAAGTTAATAGTTGATTGAATATGCCCAGCTCTTAATATATCTGATGAAAACTATATATTTTTTATTTTGTTAAACCTTAAGTAAAATAGTCAGTGCTCTTTAATTAGAAACTATTTGGCCCTTTATCATTGGGGACAGACTTACTGTGGCCCTCCTGGTTACCAAAGTTGCCCACCCCTGGTAGAAAGTGTGTTATTGTGAACGAATAAGTGGGGTTCCTGTGTTTGGAGAGCTCCAGATGCAGCGCTGCACCCTTACCTGCGCCGCCTTGGAGGAGTACAGATCCTCGAATAGATTCCAGAATAGTCCACATTCCCGGCCACAGCCACATTCTCAATCCCGAGCCTCTTCCCTATCTCCATCGTTGTCCACGTTGAGCTCGAACATGTCCAGAGCCTCCTCCACGTCCAGGTTCTGCTGGTATGTCATCCAGCAGCACGTGGGGGCGCCGCAAGTGACGAACATTAAAATGACTTTATTTTGTAAATTTATTTGTTATTTGTAATACAGAAAAGAAAAGCAGGGTGCCAGTGGGCGTCAAAAATTATTATGATTTTATTTTTATTTTCTTCCCACTCTGATACTCCTTTATTAAAAAGATCATTCTTGGTAAACACTGCCACCTACTGTCACACACTGGAAATGCACCCAGAGCACAAACAGGGAGGATGACACGTGTACCTAATAAAGTGGCCTGTCGGTGACCAGTCATGTTTATATAAAAATGTACTTCCTATTCGCTGATCTGGCCTTCAAAATAAAAGTGTAGTCATCTGTTCTACCCAAAATTTGGATCAATTAGAAAATTGTCTTTTCAAACTTTCATTTACACATTTCATCATGATAGTCCACTGAGAGAGCTGTAACCATAGCAACAGACCTGCATTTGTATTTAATCCAGGTAGCAGTCAAGTTTGATGATTATTCTTTCATCCACAGAAACCCTGAAGTCTACTGACTTATTTACACACAGTGTCACTTATTATTACTCAAAATCGCTCTTAGGTCATTTCACTGAACATCAGATCCAAGATGAAGCTCTGATTTCATGTTTCAGCTCTAAAGAGCTCAGCTTTTGCTTTAACTCTGGTTCCTAAATTCTTTTCTGATGACTGCTCGAGCATGTCCACAACCTAATGTTCAAAATGCACTCCAGCTTTCATTCACTGTTTGCCCCTGATCCACCTGGATTTTCAATCTGTCTGCGGTCTTGACACTTTAAGTTTGTCTTCCCCATACAGGCCCAGTCTGCTCTGATAGGCTGACAGGTCATCTCCATGGTGACTGGTTTAGGGAGTAACAACTCTGCGTTCATTAGTCCAGTCCAAATGTTCACCCTTGGGACACACTTAGATGTCGTCACACATCACCTGGGAAAAATTAAATGAGGAACATAATCTTACAGGATTGTTTAATATTTCTGTTTCTTTCACTGAAATAGGGATTTATGGCAGCACATTATCAAACGCAAGAATCATAAATATTCAAACTTTGTGACTATTTGACTAAAACAGGTTACTCTTGGAATGATCAATAAAAAAACATGACATAAAGATACACAAATTTTCATATTCACGGATTGTTTTACCATTACATATTCACTTGCATGAATTATTAAAATCATTATTTTATCAATCATACATATTTGCAGCTAAAATGTCCACATCAGGGTCCTCATGGACTTCAGGATTCCACAGTGGAACAGCACGATGCCCTCACACTCTGACTGTGGACATGCCTTAAAGTCCATGAGTGTGCTGTTTGGGATTGAGCCATTTTACAGTCTGTGCTCTGGAGAGGCCATCACACCTCCACCTAATGTGCTGGAAAGACTGATGTCACAGTGAAAGGTCTACTCAGGAGATCCAGGATCAGACATTTCATGCAACTACTGGTTCACAAGAGGAGAGGGAGAGGTCCAGATGCTGTGGACTCTGCTGTCTCAGACTTTAAGAGGAGATCATTGATCAGAGTCTGACCTCACCTCTCAGAGACTTGAGCTGCTCTCATTACGTTTACTTGATCATCCTTCAGTCCTCTCTCCTGGACAGCACCAGGCTTTCAGTCTCAACACACAGAATCGGTGTGGAGGTGGAGCATCTGCAGAAACGCCACACTTCTATTCAGTTTGTTACTTTTTCCACATTTTATTGTAAAAACACAGATCTGCTTCAAACTGTAATCACACCATTAAATTCAGATACAAGAACATGGTACAACTTCATCCAGCATGTTTGAAGGTCAAAGGCACAAAGCTGCAGACATGGATGTAAGTTAGATTTAAGAAGAACTGTTTATCAGTTAGGCTGCAAATCTCAGCACTTGAGGACAAAGTCTTGGACTGGATCAGTATCAGAGAAACCTTTTTCAACAAATGGAAATTCAGTATTCTTCCAGGTTTAAACATGACGTGACGATGCTCTGTGGGCTCCAGCCTAAAATCTCAGTCTTCATCTTAACATCAGCTTCAGAAAGTCTTCAGTCTTGTCCTCAGTCTCTAGTTGTAAATGTCTCTCTGTGTTTCAAGTCCCTGACAGATTCAGGTCTTCCACAGTCCTCTCCATGTGCTCCTGTCACTGCCCCTGTTTTCATCACTTTGGCTGTGACAGAAAGACTGACCTCCGGCACAACCGTCCTGTCAAATAAGAAAAGCAAGAGAATCCTTTGCTCCTGCTGAAGGGTCTCTGTTATCTCTATGGAGCTGTGAGGAGGGTCCACTTCAGTTTTTATTTCAACTGCTAAGAGCTAGGGTGCACAGGGCCTCTGCTGTCCCAGGACTTACAGTCATGATAAATGTAATATCAAGCTGGGGCCCTGTGAGACAACATTCTCCCCTAGTGCTATATCTACAGTCACACCACATAGACTAGATTACAGAAGGACAGTTAGACTGTCCAATCAGAGAAATTTAATCCATATCCCTTGTAAGAAGATAATGTCCAGTCCTACTGCAACTAATCTGAAACTTGCTGTACTGAATGTTAGATCCTTGTCTAACAAATCATTTTTAATTAATAATTTGATCTCTTCTGATAATCTTGATTTTATGTTTCTAACTGAAACATGGCTTGACAAAAACACAGGTAATGCAGTTCTAATGGAATCAGCTCCACCCAACTTCACATTTGAATCTGAAACCCGAGGAAACAAAAAGAGTGGAGGTGTAGGTGCAGTATTTAGAGATCATATGGTTACGCACAGGTTGTCATTTGGGGTGTTTTCATCGTTTGAGTATGTGTCCTTTAAAATGGAGCTAAAACAATCTCCGTCCATACTCTATATATTTATATATAAGCCTCCCCAGTACGGTCAAAGTTTTAATGATGATTTTACCAGGATGCTTTCAGTTGTATGCACAGACTTTGATGGTTTGGCCATTACAGGTGATTTTAATGTACATGTGGATAATGTCTGTGACAGAAATGCTAAAGAGCTCAGTGCTGTCCTTGAAACCTTCGGCCTGACTCAGCATGTGTGTGATCCCACCCACAGCAGAGCACAGCACACTCTGGACCTGCTCATTACAAAGGGGGTTAATATTTCAAATGTCCATGTGGTTGATGTTGCTCTGTCTGATCATTTCTGTGTCTTCTTTGACCTGTCTGTTTCTCCCAAACCACCGGCTGGTCCTGCAGTTGTTCGGAGGAGACACATAAATAACAGCACAGGTGCTCTGTTCATGGAAATGCTAAACTTTGAAAATGCCTCATGTTCTAATGTTGATGATTTGTTGAACTCTGTTACTTTGAGTGTTTTGAATGTTCTGGACACCGTTGCCCCGTGAAGGTTAAAATAGTTAAAAATAAGCAGAAGGCGCCATGGAGGAATGACGACTCGGTCAGGGCGCAGAAAAGAGAGTGCCGGAGGGCCGAGCGGAAATGGCGCAAGTCAAAGCTTCATGTTCATTACGAAATTTATAAAGAAAAGTTGTACGAGTTCAATCAGATCTTACGCAGAACAAGAGAGAGGTACTTTTCTAAAATTATTGAAAGCTGCAGTAACAACTCACGTGTTTTATTTGCAACAGTGAAGAGATTAACAAATCCTCCAGCTCAACTGCCGTTGGAACTGATCTCCACATCCAAGTGTAATGAGTTTGCAGTATTCTTTTGTGACAAGGTTCAGACCATTAAAAATGCCATCAATTCCACAACACCAATAACAACCCTGCAACCACCTAGACACTTAGAGCTGACTCATTTTGCACCTGTAACTGACAAAACTGTCCAAGAGATCATCACCAGTCTGAGTTCATCTACATGCTGCCTGCTGCCGATGTGTTACCCGCTAGATTTCTAAAGTCTGTGCTGAGCAGTTTGTTACCACCACTCACATAGTTAACATGTCACTACAATCTGGAACATTTCCAAAGGCCTCATAAAGCCTCTCCTAAAGAAGAGCAGTCTTGATGCCAAATCTGCCGTTTTTAGGCAAAGTCCTCGAAAAAGTTGTTTACCAACAGCTTACTGACTTTCTCCTAATGAACAACTCCTTTGATGTTTTCCAGTCAGGTTTTAGACCCCATCACAGCACTGAGACCGCTCTTATCAAGGTGAAAAATGACATCCAGCTGAACACTGACGCAGGCAAAGTCTCAGTTTTAGTCCTGCCAGATCTGAGTGCTGTTTTTGACACTGTTGATCACAGAGACTAGAGGACTGGATGGGCATCTCTGGCACTGCCCTAAATTGGTTGAAGTCCTATCTAGAAGACAGGAAGTACTTTGTTTAAATTGGTAACTGTGTCTCAGACCACATGGCCTTGACCTGTGGGGTGCCCCAAGGGTCAATCCTGGGACCCCTTCTGTTCAATCTCTACATGCTGCCTTTAGGCCAGTTAATACAAACTAATAATGTGTCCTACCACAACTATGCAGACGACACTCAGATCTATGTCTCACTAACAGCAGGTGAATATGGACCAGTGGATTCACTCTGTCACTGCATCCAACAGGTCAGTGTGTGGATGCAAAACAACTTTCTCCAGCTAAATTCAGACAAGACTGAAGTCATCGTATTTGGTCCACAGAAACTAAGAGAAAGTGTCAGCAGTCATCTCCAGTCTCTCTCTCTAAAACCTACGAATCAGGTTAGAAATCCCGGGGTAATAATGGACTCAGACTTGAACTTTGACAGCTACATCAAATCAATAATACCAGCAGCCTTTTACCATCTAAAAAACATTGCCAAAATCAAAGGTATAGTGTCTAAACCTGACTTGGAGAGACTTATCCATGCACATTTGTCTCTAGTAGGTTAGACTACTGTAACGGCCTCTCTCCAAACGAGCAGTAAGACAGCTGCAGTACATCCAGAATGCTGCTGCTCGGGTCCTGACCAGAACCAGGAAGTATGAGCACATTAGTCCTGTGCTCAGGTCCCTACACTGGCTCCCTGTGGCTCAGAGAACAGACTTTAAAGCAGCTCTGCTTGTGTACAAGTCTCTCCACGGCCTAGCACCAAAGTACATCTCTGACATGTTAGTGCCATATGAACCATCTTGGACTATGAGGACCTCAGGGACTGGACTCCTGCTGGAGCCCAGAGTCAGGACTAAACATGGGGAATCAGGGTTCCAGTTTTATGCAGCTAAAATCTGGAACAGTCTCTCTGAAAATGCGAGACAGGCCTCTACACTGACAATGTTCAAATCCAGGCTCAAAACAGCTCTATTTAACTGTGCATATGACTGAAAAGACTTTATCTGTACTCTTCTCTTTTAAAGTTAATTTATCATGATTATATTTGTTTTTATTTTGTATTGTGATTTTAATGCATTTTTCTTGTTCTGTAAAGCACTTTGAATTCCCTTGTGTACGAACTGTGCTCTACAAATAAACTTGCCTTGCAGGAGCTAAAGGGTTCACTTAAGTGTGGACTCTAATGTGACTAGTCAGGTTCTTTCATTGACTAAAAATTTACAAGGCAGCTGAAGGGTTTCTCTCCAGTGTGAACTCTCATATGCTTAGTCAGATAACTTTTTTGTCTAAAACTTTTACAACACTGTGAACAGTTGAAGGGTTTCTCTCCAGTGTGAATGCTCATATGCTTAGTCAGATCACCTTTGTGTCTATAACTTTTACAACACTGTGAGCAGCTGAAGGGTTTCTCTCCAGAGTGAACTCTCATATGCTCAGTCAGAATACCCTTTTTTCTAAAACTTTTAAAACACTGTGAACAGCTGAAGGGTTTCTCTCCAGTGTGAATTGTCATATGCTCAGTCAGATTACCTTGTTGTCTAAAACTTTTACAACACTGTGAACAGCTGAAGGGTTTCTCTCCAGTGTGAACTTTCATATGCTTAGTCAGATCACCTTTTTGTCGAAAACTTTTACAGCACTGCGAGCAGCTAAAGGGTTTCTCTCCAGTGTGAATTGTCATATGCTTAGTCAGATTACCTTTTTGTCTAAATCTCTGACAACACTGTGAGCAGCTGAATGGTTTCTCTCCAGTGTGAATTGTCATATGCTTTGTCAAGTCACCTTTTTGTCTAAAACTCCAACAACACCGTGAACAGCTGAAGGGTTTCTCTTCATTGTGAATTGTCATATGCTTAGTCAGATCACTTTTTTGCCTAAAACTTTTACAACACTGTGAGCAGCTGAAGGGTTTCTCTCCAGAGTGAACTCTCATATGCTTAGTCAGATTACCTTTGTGTCTATAACTTTTGCAACATTGTGAGCAGCTGAAGGGTTTCTCTCCAGTGTGAATTGTCATATGCTCAGTCAGATTACTTTGTTGTCTAAAACTTTTATAACACTGTGAGCAGCTGAAGGGTTTCTCTCCAGTGTGAACTCTCATATGCTTAGACAGATCACCTTGTTGTCTAAAACTTTTACAACACTGTGAGCAGCTGAAGGGTTTCTCTCCAGAGTGAACTCTCACATGCTTAGTCAGATTTCCTTTGTGTTTAAAAATTTTACAACACTGTGAGCAGCTGAAGGGTTTCTCTCCAGTGTGAACTCTCATGTGCTTAGTCAGATTTCCTTTGTGTCTTAAACTTTTGCAACACTGTGAGCAGCTGAAAGGTTTCTCTCCAGTGTGAATCACCTTGTGTTTTGTAAAAGGCCATTTTTGTACAAAACTTGCACCACAGTCAGAGCAGTTGATCAGTTTCTCTCTTGCTCTGATTCTCATACAAACTTTTAAAGCACTTTTGCAGGTCATTTTTTGACTGCACTTAGAGCGACTGGTTGGTTTTTCTCCTGAATAACTTCTGTCATGGTCTTCAAGAGACTCTTTAAGTTTAAATCTTTTCCCGTGCTCAGAGCAGCTGTGTGACTTTTGTTTTGTCACTTTCCTCCAATCAGCACTGTCATCAGTCTCTGCTTCAGAACAGTCTTCAGTCTCTGCTTGGGCATCTCTCTCGTGGTCAAAGTATCTGTCTGCCTCTGGTCCTCGGTCCTCTCCATCAGTTCCTCTCTCCATCTCTTCAGCCTGAATTTCATGGAGCTGTGAGAACTGAGGCTCCTCTCCATCATCTTCACCTTTCACAGCGACAGGAGCAAAAGGGGATTTGATGATATCAGCCCCCTCTGGTCCTTGAAGCTGCTCTCCCTCCTGACTGCTCCAGGGTTCCTCTGGTTCCTCTTTAATGTGCAGAGGCTCGGTCATCTTCTGGTTCAGACTGGAGCTCCTCTCCTGCTGCTCTGAAGGAACCTCCTCTTTACTTCCCAAGGCTGCTGGACCTCCTCACAAACCTCTAAAATATAAAAGCACAGAATTTTCAGAGAATGTTAAATAGACTTGAGCATAGAAAGAGCTTTCCTCACCTTTCTGAACACTCAAAGCAGTTTTACACCACAGGCCACATCTACCCTTTCACACCCATTTCAAACCCATTTACACACCACTGAAGCAGCGGTGGGAGCACACTGGGGTGAGGTGCCTTGCTCAAGGACACACTGACATGTGACAGAAAGACCTGGGCTTGAACGTGCAACCGTATGACAATTAATAAGCAGATCAGATTGTCCCAGTGATCTACAATCAGGATGATGCTTTTATTAAAGCGCTCGAGGCTCAACATGATCTTTAAAAAGCTCTGTTTTTCTCTCCTGAATGTGTGAGGGGCAGAGAGTGTGTGTTTAATCATTGATTGTGTCGTCATTTCTCTGAAAATCAATAAACATGCTGAACGTTTGTGCCTGGATGTGACGCCCTGATGAAGTCCGTGTGTGAAATGCTGCATGTTAAATTCTTTAGTAATATGAATCAAACAGACAAGAAAGAAAGAACTCAGTAGAGCAGATTTGATATTCAGCAAAAGGTAGGGGTGGGCTGATATTCTTACAAATTTTTGACCCTTTCATGCTTCTTAACGATGTTGGGTAAGGAAAGTAGCTCGATTCCGTCTGGAAAAACAGGTAAATCTCAAAGAAATCCAAGAAACAAACAGGATGGCGAGGTGCAAGATGGCGACCTCGGCGAGGGAGGCTACTCCTCACAGCTAATTCGGGAAGTCACTGAGAGTGTTGGTAAGATTTTAGAGGAGAAGCTGGCCAAATTCACGAACGCGCTGGAAGTTATGACAGCCCAAGTGGAAGGCAATAGTAAAAGGCTGGACGAAGCTGAGAGCCGAGTGTCTACACTGGAGGACCTACTAGCTGACGCCGAAAACAAGCTTCGGGAGGTTGACGTAAAGCTGCAAACGCTCACAGAGAAAACAGACGACATGGAGAACAGAACAAGACGGGACAACATCAGGGTCGATGGCTTAACGGAGGGAGCTGAAGGTGAGCAACCTGTTGCCTTCTTTGAACGCTGGCTCCCGAAAATACTGAACATAGACACTAAACGGGGCATTATAAAAATCGACCGGGCGCACAGAGGACTTGGACCAGCCCGGGGTGAGCGCCCCAGGCCCGTCCTCATCATGCTACACAACTCTGGGGATAAACAGTGGATCATGGCCACGCTGAGGGAGGGACGACAGCTTACTCATGAGGGACAGAAGCTTTACATTCAACAGGATTTTTCTGCGGCAGTGAAGGAGAAGCGGCGCAGTTTTAACAAGGTGTGTGAATGTCTAATCGGTTTGAACATCCGCTTCTCTATGTGGTACCCGGCCATCCTCAGCCTCACGTACAAGGGAGAGAGACATGCTTTTCAATCCCCCCGAGCAGCGCAATCCTTTGAGGATGGACTACCATGAACAGTGTAAAGACTACCATTGAGTAAATATACAGCACATTTAGTGCCAGGATGTCACTTTGTAATTTAAGTTTGAACTGCTGTATGTGACATTTAAATACAGAGTGTTCATAGTACCTTTCTCTACACTGTTTATATGGTAATGTAGCTTGCACTTTAGCCCTGAAAAATATGTAGTAATTCCTGATTAAAGTAGCCACAATGCTTTTATATGATAAGCTGGGGTTCTAATGGCTACAGTACAAACCCTAATAGTGGAAAGTTAAATCAAGTTTAATTGGGTCTGCTGTGATATTTGTATTTTAGTTTTTCGGTCTGTGGCGAGATAATAACCCCTAAGAGAAAGCTGTTTGACATAACTCTTCTCAAGTTACTTTTAGTTCTGAGCTCTAGGGGGTTAAAAACCTGTCTTGGTCATGGGGGTGTGGGCTTACCTGAAGAGATCGATGCTGTTTCTTTTCTTTGGTGTGTCTTTCGCTTTCAGTGTCATACAACCTTCTGTAACGGTTACACAAACCCGGTCATCATGGTTGTGTTTTTTTGTTCTTTTTAAAGCCTGTTGAGGTCTGTTTTAGTGTTCAATGCCTGTTTTCCGAGGGCAGAGTTTTTGTTTACAGCGCTCTGAAATGTACAAAGCCCAAAACCAGTGAAGTTGGCACGTTGTGTAAATCGTATATAAAAACAGAATACAATGATTTGCAAATCCTTTTCAACTTATATTCAATTGAATACACTGCAAAGACAAGATATTTAATGTTCGAACTGAGAAACTTTATTTTCTTTTGCAAATAATCATCAACTTAGAATTTAATGGCAGCAACACATTGCAAAAAAGTTGGCACAGGGGCATTTTTACCATTGTGTTACATCGCCTTTCCTTTTAACAACACTCAGTAAACGTTTGAGAACTGAGGAGACCAATTTTTGAAGCTTTTCGGGTGGAATTCTTTCCCATTCTTGCTTGATGTACAACTTAAGTTGTTCAACAGTCCGGGGTCTCCGTTGTTGTATTTTACGCTTCATAATGTGCCACACATTTTCAATGGGGGACAGGTCTGGACTACAGGCAGGCCAGTCTACCACTCTTTTACTACGAAGCCACGCTGTTGTAACACGTGCAGAATGTGGCTTGGCATTGTCTTGCCGAAATAAGCAGGGGCGTCCATGAAAAAGACGTTGCTTGGATGGCAACATATGTTGCTCCAAAACCTGTATGTACCTTTCAGCATTAATGGTGCCTTCACAGATGTGTAAGTTACCCATGCCTTGGGCACTAATAAACCCCCATACCATCACAGATGCTGGCTTTTGAACTTTGCGCCTATAACAGTCCGGCTGGTTCTTTTCCTCTTTGGTCCGGAGGACACGACGACCACACTTTCCAAAAACAATGTGAAATGTGGACTCGTCAGACCACAGAACACTTTTCCACTTTGCATCAGTCCATCTTAGATGAGCTCGCGCCCAGCGAAGCCGGCGGCGTTTCTGGGAGTGGTTGATAAATGGCTTTCGCTTTGCATAGTGGAGTTTTAACTTGCACTTACAGATGTAGCGACGAACTGTAGTTACTGACAGTGGTTTTCTGAAGTGTTCCTGAGCCCATGTGGTGATATCCTTTACACAGTGATACCGGTTTTTGATGCAGTGCCGCCTGAGGGATCGAAGGTCACGGGCATTCAATGTCGGTTTTCGGCCTTGCTGCTTACGTGCAGTAATTTCTCCAGATTCTCTGAACCTTTAGATGATATTACGGACCGTAGATGATGAAATCCCTAAATTCCTTGCAATAGCTCGTTGAGAAATGCTGTTCTTAAACTGTTCGACAATTTGCTCACGCATTTGTTCACAAAGTGGTGACCCTCGCCCCATCCTTGTTTGTGAATGACTGACCATTTCAGGGAAGCTGCTTTTATACCCAATCATGGCACCCACCTGTTCTCAATTAGCCTGTTCCCCTGTGGGATGTTCCAAATAAGTGTTTGATGAGCATTCCTCAACTTTCTCAGTCTTTTTTGCCACTTGTGCCAGCTTTTTTGAAACAAGCTGCAGGCATCAAATTCAGAATGAGCTAATATTTGCAAAAAATAACTCAGTTTACCAGTTCGAACGTTAAGTATCTTGTCTTTGCAGTGTATTCAATTGAATATAAGTTGAAAAGGATTTGCAAATCATTGTATTCTGTTTTTATTTACGATTTACACAACGTGCCAACTTCACTGGTTTTGGGTTTTGTAGGACTACCTCCTCACCGATATTGAACCCTGCTATACATAACTTTGTTTCACTTCCATCTACACTGATATATAAGAAGGGAAAGGTTGCCATGCTGGTATTGTTTGTGATTCCCCCACTTTACTTGAGCAGTGCATTATTAGGGTATCCTATTTTCATATAACAATTATGAGTGACATTAAGATTATTTCTTTAAACGTTAAGGGGGTAGGTCATGTTGTAAAAAGACAGAAGATCATCTCCTTTCTGAAGAGAGAGAATGCACAAATTGCCCTCCTACAGGAAACTCATTTGACAGATTCAGAACACATTAAGTTAAGGAGGAGCTGGGTAGGCCAGGTGTTCTATTCATCCTTCAGCTCGAAGAGTAGGGGAGTAGCCATTCTTATTCACAAGAAATTGCCCTTTACTTTAGAAAAGGTCATTAAGGATGACGAAGGTCGATTTGTTATTGTTTCAGGCTTTCTCTATGGAGAACAAATTCTTATTAGCTCTGTTTACGGCCCCAACACGTTTGAACCCTCTTTCTTTTCTAGATTACTTGCAGCAGCATCCTCACATTTAACCCCTGCACAGTGTTTGGGGGAGACTTCAACTGTGTTCAGCTAGTATTGACCAATCTCCACCAAAGCCTGATTTTACCTCCAAAAAGACGTCAAGGTTGAAAGAGCTGTGTGCAGATCTGGGTCTCTTTGACATTTGGAGGATTACAAATCCGAGGGAAAGAGACTTCACTTTTTACTCCCACCCCCACCAGTCCCTGTCAAGAACTGACTATTTTCTAGTGTCTAGAGAGGTGATAGACAGAGTCAAAGCATGCTCAATTGAAATATGTACATTGTCTGACCACAACCCAGTATCCATAATTGTTTCTCCCCTCTACCTTGATCCCTCCTCGCGTCACTGGAGACTTAATTCCTCACTGTTAAGTAGCCCTCCACTTTTAGATTTCTGGAAAAGCAATAGGAACTTTTTATGTCAACAAATAACACCCCAGACATAAACCCTTCCCTATTATGGGAAACGGCTAAGGTATTTATAAGGGGGTCTATTATATCTTACACAGCAGCTCAGAAGAGGGATACAATTAAGAAGCAATTGGAATTAGAACATTTGATCCAGGAATTAGAGAACACATTTAAAGGCTCTCCATCCAAACTCAATCTTAAATAATTAGAAGCAGCAAGATCGGCACTGAATCAGCTCTTAACAAGCAAAGCAGAGGCTTCCATCCTTTTTGCCAGACAGAGGCTATACGAACATGGCAATAAGCCTGGCCGCTTACCTGTCTGGCAAGGGGCAGAAATGCCAGTAGTTTAATATCATCGCTTAAAGATAGGAATGGAGACAAAGTTTATGAATCAAAGAAAATTAACAATATTATGAGACAGTTTTACTATAAGTCATATTCAACTGAATGTAACACTTCAGGTGAGCTAAGAAAGTCTTTCCTTGATCAGGTCAATCTTCCTTCTATCACAGTAGAACAGCGGGAAACTTTGAATAGACCAGTCACCAGAGAAGAGGTCCTGGAGGCCATTCGTACACTCCTAAGTGGGAAGGCACCAGGACCAGATGGTTATGGGTCGGAGTATTACAAAAAATGAGTAAAGTTGTGGTGGATCCTCTGACCAATATGTTTTTGGACTCTTTTAGAAAGAGATGTCTCCCTCCCTCTCTCAATTTAGCAAATATCTTCTTGATCTTGAAAAAAAACAAACCTCCAGACGAGTGTGGTTCTTACAGACCTGTCAGTCTTATAAATGTGGACAGCAAGATACTTTCTAAGGTGTTGGCTAGAAGACTAGAGATTTATTTACCTTCACTTATAAATGATGATCAGACAGGATTAATAAGGGGAAGGTTTTCATACTCTAATGTGAGAAGACTTTTAAATGTTGTACACTATTCCTCACAGATGCAGCACCGGGCACTGGCTATATCACTGGATGCGGAAAAAGCGTTTGACAGGGTGGAGTGGGGGCTTATGTGGGATGTCTTGGACAGGTTTGGATTAGGAGAGGAGTTTATAAACTGGATGAAAATTATCTATCATTCACCAGAGGCTTGTGTTTTGACCAATGGCTTATGCTCTCCCCCCTTCCCGTTCTGTTGAGGTACAAGACAGGGTTGCCCGCTCTCCCCTCTCCTCTTTGCCCTCACTTTAGAGCCACTGGCAGAACGCATCAGGAATAGCAAGGAGATACACGGTGTTACTCTAGGCAAGTACACTCACAAGGTCGCATTATATGCGGATGACGTTTTACTTTTTCTTTCAAGCCCTGAAGTCTCAGTACTGGCCACTCTGTCAATAATTAATTCATTTGGTTTGATATCTGGTTACAAAGTAAATTACACAAAATCTGAGGCTATGCCCCTGGGGAATTTCGGCAGCACGAGTTCAGTTCCAAATTTTCCATTCAGATGGGCCACCTCAGGATTTGTTTATCTCGGTGTCAGAGTGTCTCCTAATATTGAGGACTTGTGGAGACTTAATTTTGGGCCTACAGTTAGAGCAGTTATGAATGACCTTGAGAGATGGCATGACCTTCCCCTCTCCTGGATGGGTAGAATTAGTCTCATAAAGATGAATATACTCCCTAGATTGCTTTATCCGCTGCAGACGTTACCATTATGGATATCAAAGAAGATATCCTCAAATCTTGAAAGGACCTTTTCACTTTTTATCTGGCACAATAAAAAGCCCAGAATCAGAATTACGATGTTACAACTGCCTTGGAGGAGAGGGGGTGTAGTCCTGCCTAATCTGAGATTTTATAACTGGACCTGCCACACCTGAATAATCTGGGGTTGGCTACAATCCCATCTAAAAGCTGAAATAAATATTGATGAATGGTCATCCTCTCCCTACTCCTTGCTAAGTAAATTAACTAACTATGGAAAAAAGAGAGCTTTAGACATACATAATAACCCTATTATTTACAACACAATTAGGATCTGGCGAGATATAACAAAATATATGGGGATAAACAACTCACTACTGGCACTAACACCTCTGATTAAGAATGAAGAGTTTGCCCCGGGAGTCAAAAATAGTAGTTTTGATGGATGGCATGTGAGAGGCATCAGACTTCTTCGGGATGTATACCAGGGTAATACGCTGATGTCCTTTCAGCAGCTTCAACAAAAATATGGCATTGCATCTGAGCACTTTTATGGGTATCTCCAAGTGCGTAACTTTATTCGCTCAAAGGTGAAAAACCTCCCCACAGACACTCTCGTTTTAAGTGAAATAGATTCATTTTTATTAAACCGGAAGGACACAAGACATTTTCTTTCCGATTCTTATTCGCTGTTTTACTCCATAGATCCATTGGATATCAGCAAGGTTATACAGAAGTGGGAAAATGATCTTGGTGTGCAATATGTTGAAGATGACTGGCATGAAGTAATAATCTCTATCAAAACCACGTTTATCTGTAACCGAATGAGAGAAACCCACAGATCCCACATAACACCATCTATTCTTAGCAAGATGGATAACCAGACATCTCCCCTTTGTATTAAATGTAAACAGACTATAGGGACATACATTCACTGTTTCTGGGAGTGTTGTTTGATTTCAAGGTTCTGGAGCAATATAGCCCAGGAATTGGGTAAAATTTTCTCAGTTAAAATTACAAAGGATCCAGGTCTCTTTATATTAAGCTTGCCCTCAAAAACTTTGTCTTTGAGTAGATTTGATTTCAGACTTTGTGACAAACTTCTGTTTCTAGCAAGGAGATGTATTTTAAAGCAGTGGATAAGTGTCAGACCTCCTACTGTTACACAGTGGTACCAAGAAACATACAAAGTTTTACCCTTAGAAAGATTAACTGCTCAAATGAAAGGGGATGATAGTTTGTTTGAAAAAACATGGTCAGCGTTTTTGAAGTACTTACTCCCAACCCTTTGGGACACTGTAAATAAGGGGAGATATGCCCTGGACTGGAATACTCCCTCTAGATAATTGGTCAGCACATGTTGTACCTGTTTGTGGTTGTTGCCTGTCTATAGATCTCCCCCTCATTGTTTTCATTGTTTTTATTATTTTTTATTTAATTGCTTAACTTAGGCTTTTTTTTTATACTTACATTTGTATACTTGTATAATGTTATTTTAATCTTATAATGTCTATCATGTCTATGTATGTACATTTGGTTATGTTATTTGTTTTTCCTCAACTTCACATCATGTCATTGTACTAGTGTACTTTGTCCTCTTTTGTTTTTTTTTACTGTACATGGTTTGGGAGATGGCAAATGATTATACATGGTGATTGATGAGGTGGATAGGTGTAGCAGGGGACTGGAGTGGGGCATGAAGACGGGGTGGATTACAGTGGTGGGGTTCTGGGGGAGGATAGTCTTAAGCTACATGAGATAATTTTATCTTGGATGCTGCTATATTTTCCTCTGTACTTTGATATTGGTGTAAATACAGAGTGCTTGTTCATTGTTTTATTGTATATGTGTTGAAAATTAATAAAATTTAGTTAAAAAAAAAAAAAGAAAGTTACAGAAACTTTGGAGCTAAAATTTACTCTTAACACATTTATCTATTTCAAGAATTATGGCCATTGAAATATTGAACAGTGTCATCGCACATCTGTTTCTCAGGTCCTGCAGGCAGAGTGTCCTGATGTGTTTTGATTCAATAATCCATCAAAATTCAGGACATTTGTTTCATGTTCTAGTGAAGCCACTGGCTGCTGTTGGCTGCAGACATTCAGTCATTTCATTCTCCCTCTCTGTTACATTCAATATTATTTCTATCACAGGGACATACATCAAAGTTCATAAATGTTGTACTTTATACAAGTAACTCTGGGGAGAAACTTGGTCATTCCATATGAACTCAACCAGAGGTCCCATGGTCTAAATCAAGACCTTTTCAGGTTCCTCCTGCAGACAGTCCTGTCCTCTAACTGAAGGAGTCCAGCATCAGTGGCGCAGCTGGATAGTGCGCTTGGTCAGTGATCGGGAGGTTGCAGGTTCAAGCCCAGCTCCAGGTGACACATGGCGATGTGTCCTTGGGCAAGACACTTAACCCCAAGTTGCTCCCACTGCTGCGTCAGTGGCGTGTAAATGGGCATGAAAGGGTGTGATTGTGTTAGTTGATACTGATGGATAACTTACATAGGAACTCTGAACCACCAGTGAGTGAATGTGAGGGCGATAGGGTGTGAATGGGTAAGTGTGACCTGCGGTGTAAAGCTCAAGTCCATTAGCTCAAGCATCAACAGCCTTTTGTAAATTGTTGTAGGCCGACACTGACCCGCTGAAAAAAGTTTATTTTTCCATTTTTGTGCATAAAAACATCACCACTTTGGAGACCAATATCTCAGAAACTAGAACAGATAGACATTTTCCAATGTAATAATGTGAAAGCCTGGCCAAAATTTACCCAGGAAACAAATTTCAGCTGGAAATTTTTGCTCATTTCAGAGATGTTGGCATCCAAAAGTTTCAG
The DNA here is from genome assembly GCA_037902135.1 of Cetoscarus ocellatus. NCBI lineage: Eukaryota > Metazoa > Chordata > Actinopteri > Labriformes > Labridae > Cetoscarus > Cetoscarus ocellatus. The sequence goes on from JBAMNC010001132.1 coordinate 953,601, forward strand.
GTTTGTACACAGTTCACAAGTGTGAACCAGAATCAGGTATAACAGCCCCTTTTAAAGGCCCAGAGTTCAGAAACCTTGAAGATTTTCCACTGAAACTTTGCATGTGTTCATAATACATGCAGAGGTACCAACACAATCTTTTAGCCAAATTTGAGTCGGTGACTGTGGACGATTTCTGGACTTTGGTTGAGTTTATATGGAATGACCGAACTGAACACAATGTTGTGAGTTCTTGATGTTCCAAAACAAGAAAAGTAGATTTTAACTAAGGCAGAAATCGTGATTTTAACAATATTACATCATGGTGTCTTGCAACTAGTGGTGTGCTGATTGATCGGCCACCGATCATGATCGGCGGATTTTCGTGAAAAAGTATGTGATCGGCATATGTCGATCAATGCCTTTCATCACCGATCACAAAACTGATCACTGGTATCTCATACTTTGCAGCCTCCGGCTTGTAGAGGCTCTGTGTGCAGCCCCCTGACGGCGTAAATATGGAAGGGAATACATAGGTAACTATCTAGATGCCTGATCAAAACGGCAAACTTTCGACTGTGTCAACTTGTGATAGCCCCGTAGCCCGCATTTTACTGTCACTTCGGCATTTTAACTAACAATTTGTTTATGTTCAATGAGGACTTGGTGAAAACAGGTACAGAGCAGTGGATTTTTCCAGTGAGGAGGAAAATTAATGTTCACTGTCTGTGCATGTAAAAATAGTTGGCTTTGTATTAAGATCAATCGGATGGCAGATCATCAAAGTTCATACGCATTTAGAGTAAGCACATGAGTGCAATTCTGTAAACATGCTAAATTACCCGGGAATATTCTTCTGTAATGTGTGTGGTGTTGTTGATGTTAAAATGACTCATCCTTGTAACCCATGGTAGTACAGTAATCCCCGTTTAAGATCTGCATAATGAGATGGTCGAATGCTACTTTGTAAACTGTGCAACCTTTTAAGAGTTTTATGATCACTGACATTTTACATGAGATCGGGACATGTGGCTTTGTTGAATGCTGTTTAAATCAATGCAGACCTCAATAAATGTTTCAACTGTTTGACATCATTGTGCTGTCTTTTAATTTGTGCATGTAGTCCTGATATACACATATTTAATGACCTTTTTATATGGACCTTGATAAACAGCAGATTAATTGTAAATGTGATTGTGATTATAGAACTTTATTATGGTTCAGTGCCCTTGAAGAGTTTAAGATAAATATGTCAACACACAATGTATATCTGAACCGAATGGTCTTTATCCTAAACCCATTACTGGAGTGTAATTCTCTACTGGTAAAACATTCATCAGACCAGAGTGCATTTTTCAGATCTCAGAAAACTGATCACATCATGAAACACTTGATGTTGCACTGACCATGATTGTAATGGCTGCAATTTGGTTCTACACACACATAAATTCTTCTGCACACACATACATACCAAACTATGACATCTCTAGAACACATCGAGGTCTTTTTAGTTCTAGATGTTTGTAGAAATGACCTGCAGTACTTAATATAATAGAGAAAGGTTCACATAGCCTCTCAGTGGTACACATACAGTGCATGATCGACTGTGTCAACTTGTGATAGCCTTTCATGTTAACTTGTGGTGTAGTCTGTGGTTACCTAGACTGTTTGACAGATCAAAAGCTCAACGGTTTAAATATGTTAGTTCTGCATCGCTCCGCTTCATAACCGGGACGTAAATATTTCACAGACGTAGCCCTGCCAGAGCTCCACCAGACAGTGTACTCTCACATCCAACTCTAAGCCATGCTCTCAGGTATTTTTAGTAACTTATGATCATTTATTTGAATGAACCCTGCATTTGACTTTGAAAGTAATATATTGCCTTTATTTGACTTTCTGCTCTAGTCTGTCTGTTGAGAGCCTTAATATTTTCAGTCTGTTAAAGACTGTGTTACTGATAGCAGGTAAGTGTTTTTCAGTTGTCCCTTTGATTGAATAGTTGCTGCATTGTGCCTGCTAGGTTGTTGTATTTTATCTCTTTAAGAAACAAGTAAAACATGTTTTTGTCTAAATTAAGGCAATTTCAAGTAGCCAGTAGCACCCATCATAACTAAATTGAAAAATTTACAGCCAATCCATGTGATCGGTATCAGTGATCGGCAGCATCAGACCTGATCGGAGCATCCCTACTTGTAACATGTAAAACTGTCCTCCTATCAGCTGATCCTCTCAGCTCTATATGAAACAGCAGGTCTACAGTCAGGATATGTCTGAACAGGGCATGGAGATAAAACTACAACTATTTACTGTTACTATTAAAGGTGCAGTTTGTAGAATTTGGCATTTGAGTGGCATCTATCGTTCAGATTCTAGAATGAGCCCAACCGTAACCAAAACGTCACATCGCTGAGCAACGGAAGCCTGTGAAGACCAAAAGGGATTGTGAACATGGCATCATTTACTAAAGTGACAAGGTTTGTAATCATTATTTTTATAGATTTAGGACAGTTGTTGTCCTTTATCCTCTTCTTCGCCTGCATTCCAGGTAGATTTCAGAACCGGCGGACAGATTAGCGTTTCGTTCTTTTTGTCCCTAAAATCCACCCGTAGACAACATGGTGGATCATAATATCGGCCCAGAGCGGTTGAGAGAGAGTGGCGTCATTGAGGGTTCAGAATGCAGAGGGTCACGTGGTTCATGCAGTGGCTGAATAGTTCCAAACAAAGCTTGGCGGGCCATTTAAATGAACTGCATATATATAAATATAAATATATATATATATATATATATATATATATATATATATATATATATATATATATACATATATATATATATATATATACACAGATAGATACATAGATATGTGTGCGTGTGTGTAGGAAAACCAACCCACGATGGGTTGTTTTTTTACTGGTTGACTACTTATCCATACTTTCTTATATTAAACTAAAATTAAGCAATAAAACAATGGCTTACTCAATTTCTTTATTCAATCCTGTTGTTTTCAGATTAACCACACAGGCCTAATGCAAAGGAGTTTTCATCAAGGATATTAGATACAATACGAAGTAGATCCGTGACCACATTAAAATTAATATTTTGTTTAAAATTGATGAGCCATCGTGCTTTAAATAACATTGTTAATTTGATTCAAATGTGCTTGTAAAATGACCATTAAAATATCAACTGTAGCTTCCTACCTGTCAATAGACCTTCGATAAATGTGAGAAACATACATTCCCCATAGGAATCCTATCGCCTCGGTCGCATTGATTGAACAATCGAGGGATCCATGATCCGCCATTGCTGACAAATAATTGGTCCATTGGCGTCTATGGAGATGACGCCACTCTCTCTTTCGATCGCTCTGTATCGGTCTACATTAAAGCGACCCGCGGTAATGTAAATTTTTTGAAGCTTTTTCTAACTAAATAAAAATAAAACAAACGTTTTATGGGGATGATTGTACTCCTATTTTGATGGACTTTACATACAAATTGAAACATTATTTCCTATATTCACTGTTTCTGTTCGGCGAAATGCTGCCAAATTGTACACACTGCACCTTTAAACTTTCATGTGACTGAATGCAAGAACAAGAAATCTACACAATAACACCAACTCTAATCCAGGTTGTATTTTCTCCAGTGTGTTCACATCAGTTTATCGCTGTAGTTCTGAGTGAGTCCTGGATGTGATTTTAATGTTGAGATTTGGCTGAAATCAGCTCCATGCGTCTAAAGCCTCAAATCAACCAGCTAACAAGCAGCTAAAATGTGCTTTAAACAGCAACATGAGACAGAACAAGATCTGAACGACTGAACTGAACAGCATCCCAATAAATCAGACTGTGTGGTCTTTGAGGATCAGGAGGAAGAGCGAGTAAACTTCAGTCTCAGACCTTTGATTCATCAAACAGTCTGAGCTAGCTGAACGTTAGCTAAAGGCTAAGCTGCTACATCTACAGGAAACAAGTTCACAGAAGAAGAAAGAAAACAAACCTGCTCTCTCTTTAACATCCTGAAACCCCAACATTTGACACTCTGAAGACTTTTAGAGGATTACTCTGAGACTACAGGACGAGGGAGCAGCTCACATGCTAACTGTGGTCGGCAGGAGAGAAGCCTCGAGACCCGGAAATAAAAATGTACTTCCTGTTTGCTGATCTGACCTTCAAAATAAAAGTGTAGAGTCGTCTGTCCAACCTCTTTGTTAACAGAATCAATAAAAAATATCTTCGAACTTCATTTACACATTTTATCGTGATAGTCAACAGAGACAGTAACCATGACAACAAACAGGCATTTGTACTTCATCAAGGCAGCAGTCAAGTCTGATGATGTCTTGTTTATTGTTGTACAGCACTTTGTTTCAGCTGTGGTTGTTTTTAAAGTGCTCTATAAATAAAGTTGAGTTGAGTTGAGTTGAGATTCTTCTTTCATCCACAGAAACACATATGTCTAATTATTTATTTATTCAGTGTCAGCAGCTTATTAAAAAATCTCTTTTAAGTCATTTTATCACACAATCAGAATCAAGATGAAGCGTTGATTTCATACTTCAGCTTTAAAGAGCCCAGGTTTTGCTTTAACTCTGGTTCCTAAATTCACTCTTCTTTTTCTACTTTTTATTTTACCATTTACAAGCTATAAACAAAACAACAGCAACAACAACAACACATAGTCAAAATAAAAACTGTAACATACTGGGGGAGGTGTTTCACATTCTTGTTCTTGTTTTTCAGATCATTGTGGATGGGATTTGACCTTTAATGCAGTCCATTTCTGCCATTTTTGTTCAAAATCCCCTTCTCTAACTCTCAAGCAAAAAGTCCATGTTTCCATGGTTTCCATTTCCTAAGCAATGTCCAGCCACTGTCTTGGCCTTGGGGAGTCATTTTTCAACCACTTCCTGGCCAATTTCTTTTTGGTAGCAACTGTCAAAATTTTAAAGAGGTAAGCGTCTTTCCTTTCAATGACTTCACCAGGTATAAGTCCAGATGTACAATCCTTGGATCCCTGGGTACTATTAGGTTTAAAATGTCCTCCATTGTTTGACTGACATTGTTCCAAAATAATTGTATTCTTACGCATGACCAAAAGATATGGGAGTGATTGGGGTCTACATGTCCACACCCCCTCTGACATTTCTGTTGTAAGTGTTGTTGTTTAGCCTTTATGTGTGGGCTGATAAAAAAGTGTCTGAGGTTTTTCCATCTGAATTTTCACCATCTTCTCGAGCTAGTTGAAGTTTGTTATGTGCTGCACATGGAGAACCAAATACTCTCAGATAATGTGATATTGAATTCTTGTTCTCATTTTGATTTGACATACAGTGAATTTCTGCCATTACATTTTTGGAGACTGCTATACAATTTGAATACAATCTTTGAAGGGATGCCTTTATATGCACCCTTCAGAGGTACAATCATCTCATTAATCCTTGCTGATAACTGCCTGTACACTTCCTTATCGTAAAAGTGTTGTAACTGTAAGTAATGGTACAAGTCTCTGTATCAACTAATGATTTGATTTTTAATTATTATTTTTGATTTAGAAAGAGCACTCACAAATGACCATACTGCAAAACATTTCAGTCAGACTTATCCACATTTGTAAACATAGTAACCGCAGTGCATCTGAATTTTCCACAATGTAGCTTTTCAAGTTATTTTGTTTTTTCACCTTAATGTAAACCTTGGTGTAAATTATTTACAAGAAGAGCATGGGAATCTTTTGCATTAAAGAGGGATAGAAAAATAATAATAATGAAATTAGCTTAAAAAAGAGCAATAATAAAACATACAGAGATTGGGGGGGGCTACCGGAGGTCATTATGATGTATAATTTAACCAGCAGATGCCGCGGTGCGCTCCATAACGGCACATTCAGGTCTGTGAGGATTGGACAGACCTTCCATCATTTAACAGAAACCAGTTTCTCTGAAGCTTTATTGTCAGACCAATAACTATTAATTTATTCATTTTACTGAACAGAGTCTCTGCTGAACTCCTGTTCTCCTGATTTCATGCTCTCTGATATTTTCAGACTCGGTGAACTCCAGGCTCTGGTCCTCGTCTCTAATCCAGCCTCCCAGAGCAGGACGTCATGAGCCGAGAGAAGAAGAAAAAATATGACCAAATGAAAATATTTGTTAAAAATAATTATACAGTGCTGTAAATTCACAGAATATACACATAAGAAAAATATTTTTAACTGGATTTCTGATTAATTTACAAATTCCTGCTGAAAAATGACCCAGAAAAAAAAATATCCAAGGCTTAACAGTTTGAAGTATTTTATTGAGAATGACCAGTTTTTACTCTTTTTGACATTAGTATATCTACCTGTCTGTCTTCTAAAAGGCAAAGTGATGTGTGGTTAAATATCCTGGCCTCTGTCTGTGGTCCAGTTTGTGCTTCTTCTGTTTTAGATAATTTATAACAGTTCTGCTCAAATATATATATATATTTAAAACATTGTTTGATTTATGGTTGTTTTAGGAACTTTGTTTACCACAGTGAAAAAACATAAAACATTAATGTAAAAAAAACCAAACTTTTTTAAACCTTAAAATGACTAATAAACCAAGTGTTTTTCATGGAAATCACCTAATTTCATATGTTGATGACAAATAAAATTAGAAACAATATAACCCATCTTTGGATGAAAATTGAGTCCGTCGTTCATCTGATGTAATTATTGTGTTTACATTCGGAGGACTAAAAATAAATTAGGCATCAGAATGGTGCCATCTCAATGGCTTGATAATGCTGTAAACAAAGTGGACTCAGAGAGCAGAGACACAAATCTGTCAGAAAACAAAGCCAACAGAGGCAAGCCACACCTTGTCTACTGCACTACCTTTACCCCCAAAACCAAAAACAATAAAGGCTCAAATAAGACCCAGGCCTACAAAATACTTTTCTAACTCCACCTTTGGTAACCTTTAAAAGAGGAAGAAATATAAGATACAGAGCATGTAAGAATTCTAAAACAAGAATTTCCACATTGCCAGGTAAATATATAATTGCAGGAGATTTTAACTGCGTCTTGGACCCAACAAAAGATAGATATAGCGGCACTGATATTACTCATACAAAATCTCGGAAAACTTTACATTATTTCATTAAAGAATTAAACCTTATTGATGTATGGAGATATCTAAACCCTCTAAAAAAAGAATATTCTTTTTATTCCAGTACGCACAAGAGCTATTCGAGGATAGATTTCTTTTTGGTGTCAGTAGAACTCCTTTCTACTATCAAAGACTGTCAATATAATAGCGTAGTCATTTCAGATCAAGCAGCTGTTTCTATGACCTTTGTGGACTCAAAACTGATTTGTAAATCTACAAAATGGAGATTCCACATAAAATGGATGAAGGATTTAAATTTTTTAAAGTTCTTAGGTGAGCAAATTGATAACTACTTTGAGATTAATTCATCCCAAACATCTGCTACAGTTAGATGGGAAGCCTTTAAGGCATTTTTTAGAGGAATAACTAACTTGGAGGGTAAAGATGGTAAAAATATCATTGATCCTTTGGAAATTAACTACATGTTTAAAAATTTCTATTCAAATTTATACAAGTCTGAATATAGATATAATAATAATCTTCGGGAAGATTTAGGTGAACTTAATATTCCAAAAATTTCAGAGGAAAATAAAAGAAATTTGGACAAACCATTTAGCATTATTGAAGTATCAGAGGCAATATCCGCATTAAAGGCTGGAAAATCAGCAGGTCCAGATGGCATTCCCATTGACTTATATAAACATTTTAAGGGTAAACTGATAACCCCTCTTTATGAGATGTATTTGGAATCTTTCACTAATAGATGTCTTCCAGAAACAATGAGAAAATCTTTAATTATATTGCTTCCAAAACCAGTCAAAAATAATAATAAATGTGAAAATATGCGCCCAATTAGCTTAATAAACACAGACACAAAAATTCTCAGTAAAATTTTAGCAAGAAGATTGGAAGGTGTGTTACCAAGTATTGTGATGGATGATCAAAATGGGTTCATAAAAGGAAGACAAGGGTTTCATAATGTAAGGCAGGTTTTAAATATTATTTTTAATCAAAAAGGAAAAAAGATACAGGGCTTTTAACATTGGACGCAGAAAAAGCCTTCGATAGGATCGAATGGCCCTATCTTTTTGAGGTTATAAATCGATTCGGATTTGGAAATACTTTTTGTAACTGGGTCAAATTATTACATTTTAATACTATGGCTGAGGTGCTGACAAACAAAATTGTATCAGAGCCTTTTAACATCACAAGAGGTTGTCCTCAAGGATCACCTTTATCACCTCTTTTATTTATTTTAGCCATAGAACCCCTAGCAATAGTAATTAGAGGCAACAAAAATATTAATGGAATTAAAATTGGTAACAGAGATCACCGGATAGCTCTATTTGCGGATGACGTAATTTTGTTTTTAAAACAACTAAGTACCTCTATTCCTGCACTTCTAGATATAATTGGTAAATTAGGTAAAATTTACAGTTATAAAGTAAATACAACTAAATCATTACTTATGTTGCTGAATGAGAATGAGAGACAAGGTCCTGAACATCATAAATATACTTCTAAAATTTCAAACTATTTTACTTATTTGGGAATTAAAATATTCACTCAGATGGAAAAAATAAAAGCAACAAATTATGAAGATCTAATGGATTCTACAACTAAATCTATTGACAGGTGGATGCCTTTGCCAATATCCCTTATTGGGATTAATATATTGAAAATGAATATATTACCCAAATTTTTATATTTCTTTCAAAATATCCCTTTGGAGCCACCTGAAGGAATGTTTGAAAAATTTACAACGCTTGTCAAGAAGTTCATATGGAATAAAAATGTCCTAGAATTCGTCTTTCTTTGTTATATCTCCCATTTGATGCCGGAAGGTTGAAATGTCCAAACCTTTACTTGTATTACCAGGCAGTACAACTGAGAATGATAATATTTTATTTTTGTACAGAAAATGTTCCGGCTTGGATGGATATAGAGGCATGTTCAGTTAAAATACCAACACACTTGTATTTATATTCAGCAAATTTGAAACAACTAAGAGCTCACACTACTCATCCAATTGTGCTCAATACGATAAATGTGTGGTATGAGGTTAAGAAGTACATGGGTATTGGTAATTCTTTGTCTCAGTTCAGTCCAATTCGGGGAAACAGTTCATTTGAGCCAGGCAGGAAAGATGGTGGATTTCCAATATGGGCAAGAAAAGGACTGAGTAAAATATCTGACCTTTTTAAAGAAAATGTTTTCATGTCATTTGAGGACATATCTTTAACATATGATATCCCAAGGAAACATTTCTTTAAATACTTACAGTTGAGAAGTTTCATGTTTTCTATGCAAAACCAACCACTAAGAATTCCAGCTTTTTCCGCCTTAGAAGAAATTATGATCAAGGACTGTAAAAGTAAGGGTTTGATCTCAGTAATATACAACTGGCTTATGTCTGGTTCAAATGAATCCTCAATACCCAGACTTGAAATATGGAAAACAAACTTGAATGTGAACATTACAAATAGTGAATGGAACAAGATCTGCGAGAAGGCTCAAACAAAAACAGCCAATACCAATTTAAAAATTCTTCAATACAATTGGCTAATGGAAACTTATATTACCCCTGTATAATTACATAAATATAACAATAATATACCTGACACATGTTTCAAATGCAGGGTTTTTCAAGGAACATTTATACATTGCATTTGGGAATGTGTTGAAACCAAACATTTTGGAGGAAAGAGTTTGACAAAATAAAATTAATTTTATCTGTAAATATTTCATTAGAACCTAATATGGTGTTGTTGCATCTATATCCATCAAACCTCAAGTTAATGAAAAAGGAATGCAAGTTTGTTGACTTTTCTATACTTGAGGCAAAAGGACTGATTGCTATCAGTAGTAGTATTATGGTACATGGGGCGGTGCTTAATTTTGTAGCCGTTCCTATTGGTCACATGTTAGTGACATCATATGGCATGATTTTGTTGTCCCTCCCCTCGTTGGTCCCTCCCCCTCGCCAGATATGATGTTATGTGGGACGGGTCTATTTGATTATGCTGAGGACCTCCCTGTAGGTGTATCTACTATTTGAGTTGTATATATAGAGCTATGTTTCTGGTGTTTAATTACCTTCTCTTTCTCTGAGACAAGGACATCACCGGACTACGCCTCCTTACGTTTTTTTTCTCCAGTCACCCGACTTTTTTTGATTTTCTTCAACCATGATGGAATCCGGAGCCCCAGATCTGATCAACGCCACCTGCTCTGATATTGGTGAAGATGTTTTAGGTATGTCTGTCAATAGGCATGCCTTTGCTCAATCTTGTGTTGATGCACCGGGGCGTAGACGACGTAGAGAAGGAGGGCTTACTTTTTCGGCACTACCGGAGATGAAACTAGAGCTCGAGGGTGTTAATGAGTATGCGTACCCTGTTATATATAAGAATGGACGTGTTATGTTGAGTGTGGGGAGTAGTGAGAAATCGTCAGATTTTAAATCAGTTAGTGGCTCGCTGTCTGTTAAAGACTGGAAACTTTTCCGTTCTACTGTGTGTGCAGACCTTGATATATGTGGCTTCCCAGAGGTTGTCTATGTGTCTCAGTGGTTGAGTGCTGTGGGGCCTCAGATTTATCGAGTAGAAGCAGACAGATTTAGCAGACAAGAAGATGATTTTATTTTTCTGAGTTTTTGTGAGGACAGAGAGAGTGTGATTGCAAGTAGAGGTCGTGAAGAATGGCGATCACAGCCATATCCTCTGACTCTTCAGGAGTATGATTCATGGTTTAAAACTTTTTTCTTTATTCAGTGGTGTGACTGGCGGATTTTGCAGAGATTGTTTAGGGAAGTCGATGAGGCCATTAAAAAAGACAGAATCGGCAGTAGTTTTGAACGCATTAGAAAACGCCTTTTTTTCGATAATGAGACACATATGGAGCCAATTGGTTGCCTTACTCCCCTGTGCAGGCCGAAAATCATCAGACACCCAGACTTCTAATAACTAACTGGGTAGGTTTTTTATTGGATTAATACTTTATCAGTTATATCATACAATTTACAAAAAGATCTTGTTTGATGTATTTGATTTTATCCACTAATAAAATGTTTTTTTTTCTCTTTTTAAATAGTGTCCACACCAACCAGAGGGAGTCCCAGGAGACTGGAATCACCTTGGTCTCCATCTTACTCGCCACCACCTCTATTTCGTAATAGTCTCTACTACTACATTCCACCAACACCATCACCACCGCCGTCACCTTCTCAGTTTCTTCATACCCCTCCAATGTCACCATTTTACCCGTCAGCTGATGTTTCCAAGCTTTCCACCAAGCTCTCCACCATCTCCTTCTCTGCTGCCTCAATCTATGGGCTGGATTTCGCCAGCCCATAGATTGAATTCGGCTTGATGCTCCACGCAGGAGGGGGACAATTTCCCCCTCCTCTGTTGCCTCAATCTTTGGATTTTGAGGCACAGACCTGGAACTCGCTAGAGGGAGCCGGAACCGGCTCGATAATCGAGGCAGGAGGGGGAGAATTTCCCCCTCCTCTGTTGCCTCAATCTTTGGATTTTGAGGCACAGACCTGTTCCAGCTCAATACTCGATGTAGGAGGGGGAGAATTGTCAGTTATGACATCTGACTATGTGGACGTGATACGGAGTGCTGCAACATGTCTGTTAAATGCCAGGTATGTCGCACTAAGGGAGGAGGAGTGCTATGGATGTCAGACAAGTCATCCGAGCCAGAGAGAGCACGAGTGCTTGTCAGAAGCCTCAGATCACTTTTATGCCAGAAATCTGGTGAAGGTGGCAAAGACTGTTTTGGACGTCAGCTTTATTCCAGCCATCTTCTACCATCTGAAAAAGAGGAACTGTCATCTGCCGAGTGAAGAACGAGTCATGGGGGTCATAGATGCATTTTTCTGTGAACTGCAAGTAACTGAAAACATCAAGGAGATGCTGGATGGGGTATTGTGAGGGGTTACTCCAGAACAGCTGAATCATCTGCATGACATGGTTTGTGGACGTTGGGGTACCAAGGACTGATATGAGTGACTTTTTTATTTTTGTTGTCTGTAGAAGTGTATAAAAATGTTGTAGTGTTTTTTTCATATACCTGGTTTGATTTTCTTTTGAGTCAATGTTTTTTGTGTTTTTAAATAATAATAATAATAATAATAATAATAATAATAATAAAAAAATAAATAAAAAAAAAAAATATGGTACAAACTTTATGCATTCATTCTTGTTTGTGACAGTAGTTGGTGTTGTACAGCCAATTGGTTTTTCTAATATTTTGTATGTCTTGTTAATATTTTGAATAAAAAGACTTTGTTAAAACTATCATGTGTTCATTTTTACTTTAACACAATCATGGAAACAACTCTGCAGAAAATATATTACAATCCAGCACATCCCGGGGGTCTTGGGAGTGTGTATAACCTTTACAAAGCTGTCAAAGAGTGTGCAGGGGTTACACCATCTTTACCAGAGGTGAAGAAGTTTTTATTGGGTCAAGATGTGTATACTTTACATGCCAAATCAGCATTGAATTTTCCAAGGAACAGGGTCTTGGTTAATGGGATAGATAAACAGTTTCAGATGGATTTAGTTGACATAAGTGAATATGCATCAGAAAACTACAATATAAAATACCTTCTAACATGTATTGATGTACTTTCCAAATATGCATGGGTAAGATGTCTTAAAAACAAGTCCGCAATAGCTGTCACAAATGCTTTTAAAGATATTCTACAGGAAGGACGGGTGCCAGATAAACTACAAACAGATGAAGGTAGAGAGTTTTATAACAAACTCTTTCAACAATTATTGAAAAAGTATAATATTATCCACTTTTCTACATCTAATGAAACAAAAGCCTCTGTAGTGGAGCGTTTCAACAGAACTTTTAAGACAAGGATGTGGAGATATTTAACATCTGTCAACTCAAGAAGATACGTAGAGGTAGTTCAAGATCTCATGCATGCTTATAATAATTCTCACCATAGATCTATTGGGATGACGCCACAAGCAGTCAACAAAGATAATGAGAGGACTGTGTTTTACAACTTGTAAAAAAGGAAACCCCAGAGAGCTCTATCGTTCAAATTTAATGTAGGAGATACTGTGAGAATATCAAAACTTCGTGGGGTGTTTAGAAAAGGATACAAACAAACTTTCACAGATGAATTTTTTACAATAACGAGTCGTGTAGGAAGAGATCCTCCTGTATACAAACTAACAGACTGTGGAGGGGAGTTGTTAAAAGGATCGTTTTACGAGTATGAGTTACAACAAGTCATCAATGATAAAAACAAAACTTTTAAAATAGAAGCAATATTGTCAAGAAAAAGAGTATCTGGCAAAAACCATGTCCTGGTTAAATGGCTGGGTTGGCCTGAGAAATTCAACTCATGGGTGTGTGAGGACGACATTATTGATGTTTAAAAAGGACAGTGTAATCTGTTTTACCCATCATACGTAAAATCTTACAGTGAAGTCAAGACATCATGGATAAGAAAAATGGATTTTATGTGACGTTGCCTAGTAATGCTTCAACAAACATTTACCCAAATAACAAAATATGGAACTATCGGACAAAATTAGCAAAACCAATTGTTCTGAACGAACCGTATGAGGTAGGCCTGATAGAGATTCAATATCCAAGGAATTGGTTAACATTCTCACCAAGTGATGGACAGGTGACTATTGTCAATATTAAAACAAAAAAGGAAACCATAATAACATTATTCCTGGGGCATTATGATACCATACAAAGAATAGTGAAAGAATTTAATTCAAAATGCATCGTCACAAGTGCAACAGCACGTATAAATCTACACTACAATCCTATAACAAATCATATTTTCATCACTGGCGCTGAAGGATTAGCCTTAACATTTAGAGGTAGACTTGCTGAAATTTTGGGGTTTGTTCCTGAAAACCCTTTCATTGTGCAAGACATAGCCATTTATAAAAAAACGTCTGTAGCACCTTACCCTGCAGACATTTACGGAGGGAGTTACAATATTTTTGTTTATACCGATGTTGTGGATTACCAACTAGTGGGTAACAGTCCTGTACCCCTACTGAGGTGTATAAATGTGTCTGATGAAGAACATCATATGCCCACTTTAACTTACGACAAGCCTCACTACACATCGTTGTCCAAGACAGTTATAGATGACATTGAAATCTCCCTAAAAAACGACCAAAACAAACATATACCATTTCAATATGGAAAAGTAATTGTTAAACTACACTCCCGACCGGTGAGCTGTGGTTTCTGAGAGACAAACATTTTTTCAAAATGATCCGAAGTCCTTACAACCGTGATGATGACAGGTACATGTCATACTACATGAACCAGGCAGGTGGTGATTTGCCAGGATTTATTAGTGCCAGTACACAGTATGGACAGGGGCTGGGGGGCATTTTCCGCACACTGTTCAGGATGGCTGTACCATTGTTGAAAAGAGGATTTAACATTGCAAAACCCCATCTCAAAATGGCTGCTACAGGTATAATGGGGGATGTTGTCTCTAACATAGCCAAAAGCAGTGTGTCTAGAAAACAGGAAGGAAATGGAATGATTGTATACACACGGAGACCTATGAAAAGGCCACCATCCACAAGACGCGCGCGCAGTGTGTCTAAAAAATGTAAAACAGGACGTAAAACACGGAGGACTGTCAAAAAGAAGTGTACCACCAAGGTTAACAGAGCTCCTGCCAGACGCTGAAGATTTTTGTCCAAGGATATATTCTAGTCAAGACAAAATAATATACTGAAGAAACCATGTCCCTCATTCATGACCAGTCACAGGAATGTGTGAAGACAGAGCTGGATCTTTTTACTGTACCATTCACCCAGACATCCATTGAAAAGTCAACATATGTGGAAATACCGCCTGTGTCGGCCATAACTGATACAGGACCTGTGGAGTTTTACGTGTCTGCAAGTGGAGAGGATTATCTCGATCTCAATGACTCTTATCTGTTTACGCGTATGAAAATTACAAATGGGGATGGTACAAACTTGGCTAATGATGTTGATGTGGGATTCATAAATTATCCTGGATGCTCACTTTTCTCACAGGTTGATATTACACTAGGAGACAGACTCATTACCCAATCCTCCAACACATATCCCTATAGGGGTATAATTGAGTGTTTGATAAACTATGGAAAGGACACATTGGATACCCAGTTTAGCCCTGGGTTATTTTGTAAAGATCCTGCAGGGCATCTGAACACGGTTGCTTTAGATGGAGATAATCATGGACTAACAACAAGGGGGAGATCTACACGAAACAGTCGCACTGTGGAGTTAATTGCTCCAATACATGCTGATTTGTTTTTTCAGGAAAAACTTTTGCTAAACGGTGTTGATATTGCTTTGAAACTCATACGGGCAAAAGATGAATTCTGTCTAATGGCTGCTGGAAATGTACACTACTGTGCTAAAATCATGTCTGCTAGTCTGTTTATAAAAAAGGTTTCTGTTGCACCTGGTGTCAGATTGGCACACAGCAGAGCCTTACAACACACTAATGCGAAATATTCTATTGACAGAGTGGGCATTAAAACCCATTCTATTCCTGCAGGAACACGCGTGTCCACGCAAGACAGCCTGTTTATGGGACAGATCCCTAAATTCATAATAGTAGGATTTGTTGACAACGAGGGATACACAGGGAGCTACAACCGTAACCCATTCAATTTTCAACATTATGATACAGAGTTTATCAGTTTGGATGCTGATGGTCAGTCATTAAAACTTTTTCAACCACTTTTTCAAAGAGATCAGTATGCAAGGGAGTATTATCAGCTGATTCAAACCACTGGATGACATCTCAAAGACAGATCCCTGGCAATATCACGTGAAGATTATGCTAACGGATATACACTATTCTGCTTCAATCTAGAGGCTGACGAGGGGCGTTCAGGGAATGTTTCATTAATTAAAACAGGAAATGTTAGATTGGAGGTGCGTTTCAGAGTACCACTCCCCCGAACAGTTAATCTGATATGTTATTCTGTATTTGATTCAGTAATTGAAATATCAAACAGAAGACAGGTACTTTTGGATTACTATTAAAACAGGATGAATACTATAGAATTAACAAGTGTTATGAGAAATAAAATTATTAATGGTACAGATTTCATCGGAACACTGGCGTGTGGTCAACTCACAGAAATTAAAGTCAGTACATTTCCATCCATGTTAATTGTAAACACACAACCCTCGACTATGCCCGGTGAACATTGGGTTGCTGTGTACATCACGAAACACAAAGAGGGTTATTTCTTTGATAGTTTTGGTAACCCACCTGACTATGTAGATTTTCCTGTAGAGATTAACAATTTCCTTATGAAAAATTGTGTGGATGTATGTCATTCAAGCCGACAAGTACAGAATTTTGATGCTACAACATGTGGCCAACATTGTGTATGTTTTCTGTGTCAAATACAAAAAGGTATACCTTATACCAAAATGATCAACATGTACAGTGATAATCTTGTCTTTAATGATTGTCAATTAACAAAATAAAACCTTGTGTATGTCATGGATACAATTTTACCTGTGTACAACATGGGAAAAACAATGTAATGTTGTAATCATGTACTGTTATTATTATTATTTTAAAAAGAATAAATGAAAACAAAGACATTTCAGTTAAATTTCAAACGTGTCATTTTTTATTAACAAACAAACAAACAAAAAAAACACAATATTCTTTATATATTTACATTTAACACATTTATTCACTTTCTCTTTTTCCCCATTCTGAAATGTTGGAGAGGATACATTTAAATTCACAAAGACGAGTTTCAGTCAGTATTATACATAGATTGTTAAATTCAAATGTGTCATTTTTATTAAAAAACAAACAAAAAAAAAACACAAAAAAACCATAATATTCTTTATATATTTTCATTTAACACATATTCACTTTCTCTTTTTCGATATTCTGAAATGGTGGAGAGGATACATTTAAATTCACAAAGATGAGTTTCAATCACTATTATACATATATTCATGTGAAAGAGCCAGCAAATATAATGGATGAAACATAAAAAAAAGACAAAAAACAAGAAAAGAGGGTCTAAAAATCCAGCCACTCATTATTTGCATCAGATGTCCTTATTCGCTTTGATCTGTCTCTAGGGGTTCTGAGAGGGGTACTAAATTTTGGAGTATCTGAAAGATAGGGTGAGCTCTTTTGAGAAATACCTTCTCTGCTAGTGTCACCATCTCCCTTATGTTCTGCAATAGCATCCCTTACCTGTGTGTTTGGGATAGCAGATAAAGGCATGTTTAAAGAAGCCAGAGTTTTTAAAAACACATCCCAGCCATAAGGTCTTGAAGCGTCCGAAATATTGTGTGATGCAGTGACACTTTTCACTAAATCAAAAAGGTGAGAACCTCTAATTGTCTTTTTATTAACATTATTGATCGACATAATGCCTCCAAAACATATTCTGCATTTTTCTTACTTCTTTTAGGCATATGTCTCAATACTTCTTCAACCATATGGTCATCTTTGATGTCTACCACACCCTGGTTTGAGTCGTCATTGTCCATATCACTAGTTTTGTCAGTTGGAAGGGATAATGTTAACACAGCCTTTTCACGTTCACCCTGTCTCACCAATGTGAGGTAGCGTTGTAAGACGGCACTGTATTTTTTAGCCTTCTCATAAATGTCTATGTCTGGTAGTTGTAGGACGGCGGCCATTTCTTTGTCCAAGTCATTTTGCACAGCCTGTCTTAGATTTGGACTGTTTTGATCCGGTGGGTGGTACTGCTGTTGCTTCAAACATGTCAATCTGGTGCTGGGGTACCAAAAACATTTTTTGAGTGTGCTCCATTTCAGTTCTTGTTGATCAAACTGAATATAAAAGGAATAGCTGCTACTAGAAGAGGTAACAAAAAACCACCAGTCTGATTGATGACCTTTCTTTTTTGCCAATTTTACTCCTTTATCTACAATTAATTTGATGGATTTTTTCTTCTTTTTCAATTGATTGTATTGTTTACCACTTAGTGGAATGTTCCCTTGTAAGACATTGAGTGCTATTTCACACAAAGCATTGATAAAGTCAGAGCCTGCGATATTCACAATAACCCTTCGGACGCTTGGTGGCGATTTATATACCAGCTCTAAAAGCACCAGATTTCTCCGTACCCTAGATGACATTTTTAATTTTATTTTTATTTTACTTCTTTTGCTTTTTGGAAATGTACACAACCTGCTGTGGCGAAAGTACGTTTGTTCTGAGTCTTAAATAATCAGGGGTTTTAGCTTTATAGTCTATCAGTAGATAACCATAAGGCATGCTCGTGGCATCATTGAAGGCCTCTAAAAAATACTTTGTATTACCCGGAAACATTTGTCTACCTAAAAGCGAAATTTAATATTTATCTCTAGGATTTTTGAATAAAACAAGGTAGATTGTATGTAAACTAATTGTTCGACTGGCCTTACCTTGAATAAATAAATTTTGAACTAAATATATACAACTTAGATTTCTATGATGAACATATTTTGTGAAAACATTCTGTACTTCTAAATTGTTACTGGCATCATTCATTAAATCATCAATGATAAGAAGGTTGTTGTTCTCTGGGGGTAACAGGCTATCATCACATAATGTATCAGGTAGACCATGTACAAAGTTTATATCGCAAATTTTTAAAAGTTCATCATACAAAGGCTGCCAACATGAGTAAATATATACAATATTAACAATTTTGTGGGAAATAACACTCGCTGCATTTTCTAAGACACTCTTTACAAAAAATGTTTGTAAAGAGTGAAGCTCTTGGATGAGAAGTGAAACGTCTTCCCAACAAACTCTACACAGTCCAGTTGCCTTGCTTTTGAATCTTCAGAATGACCATGACCTGGATGAATGAGAATCTACACAGACCCATCTACAAAGTATGATCCAACTTGATACTCACCATGATTGAGAGCATGCTGGATCTCAATGTCCTCAGTATGAGCGATATACTCGAGCCATTGAATAGACACTTCTGAGTATGTCTTATTTTGGCGAGTGTATGCACCATCATACGTGAGTGCCACTGTGTCTCTGGGGAGGAACAGTGTCTTGTAAACCCCCATACAGCTGGATGCCAATGTGGTGAAAGCAAATGGATCAAGCTCTGTGCACTTGAGAAAGGTATCTCGATAAATCATACAGGCCTTGCGTAACACTTCTACATCATTAACACAATACCTGCTGATCTCTGTCTGGAAATCAAAGACTCCGTCACAGACTGTCTCGTACCATCTCAAGAAGCGGGTTTTCTCATCACTGCTCATTTTTTCAAAATCATAGAAGGTGGGGTCTGGATATTTACCAACATAATGCATGTTTTCGGGGATGCTGAATTTGTGCGGGAAGTAGCCTTTCTCTAAATCCTCAAACCCCATTGCTGCTGGTGTTTTTGACAAACGCATTGGAAGGAAACTGAATGAATCAATCCAACGCTGTTTGTATGTAATATCATACATCAGAATAACACGGCTACCTCTCATCGTTACTTTCGGGGTGATGCCATGTTTAAACAAAGTGATTTAACACAATATAATTGTCAAATCCAGATGCATTGTGTGCTATGAGTGTGTAGCCATGGTGTTTGTTTCGTCTGCACCAGCTGATAAATGCAGACACACAATCACTGGTGTTGAAACACATTTTCTCTCCCTCTGTGTTCATTGCACACACGAAATTCGCATGGTGTCTACCGTCATAATACTGGGTCTCAAAATCATAGAATATGTAATCTGATCTGATTTCTTTCTTTGGAAGTGGCTGCATGAAGCACTCGTGAGACACCTTACCGTCCACAATTTCTTCATGACAGTGGGAGCATCGAATTGGTTTACAAATATGTTTATTTTTGGATGCCAGATAAATTTTTCCACAAGCCTCACAATATTTCATCCCCTGACATGGGATTTTGTTGTGGACCCCTTCAGGGCGGCGGTGTTGGTCTAAACAGAATTCTGATTTACAGAGGCGTTTACAGTCTGGACATTTCACAATTTTGGGGGTCTGGTTGCTACACTGTGTATAACAGACATTACAGCGTCTTCTGCAATTGTGCAGTAACGGTGTTTCATGTGTGCCATAGCAAAAAGAGCAGACATATGGAGCACCAAAAAACCCTTTAGCGTTTTGGATCAGAAAATAATGATCATCATGCAGATAGAGCCAGATTGTTCTAGGGTGAATTCTGTCATGTGTTTCAAAACACTGGAGCTGCTTACGGTTCACAGTATGGTGAAATACTATGATTTTAACATCCATGTGTCTCTCGAATTTACCTACATCTGAGAGGGAGACTTTATGCATATGGTTAAAACCAGCTGCAGAGTGCAGCTGTTTTGCATAACCCAGTTTTTCTTCAGGAGACATCATAGGATTGACATAATGAGCAAGACACAGAGAGAAACAAAGATTGTTTTCACTACCATTGTTTGGAATAAACAGGTGTTTCCCCTTTTTGGATAAAATCTCATCATAAAAAACTTTACCCAGCTTCAGTCGATTACTTCCACCACTTCTTCCTTCTGCGACTATAAATTCTAAATCATCATCTGTCAGTGATGTGTCATTACTTTGTATTACATTTGAAATTTGATCTAAAAATAACTCTGCGTTATAATCATCATCAGAATTTAAGACAGCCTGCACAACGTTTGCCAATGAAGGACCCCTCAACACAACATTTAAAACACTACCTGATGGAGAATCCGCTAGGGCTCTATCAATTACTGATGACAGACTCTCTCTGACTATGGCAGGCATTTGGATCAAGTCATTGTGATTAATTTGGCGTAAATCTAGAGGCTGACGCAGCTCTCTTGCATTAAAATGAGGAATTTCTCTAACTGATATCTGACCATAATTATTGTTAATAGTGTTAGATGATGTTGATGGTAATGCTGGTGCTGATGATGCTGATGTTGAAGGAGTAGTATCAGGACATGCCACAGGTCTGCACCTACCACTACCAGTCTGGTGTGACTCAACATTGTCTGCGGTAACATGAGACATGGATACTACTCCTTCACCAACAGCATCATCATCGTTTTCTTCAACAAAAGCTAGGACAGAAGGAGTGGAAGTAGTGACCGTGTCATCCCCACACACCATGTTTACACATTCATAGAAATTTCCAGAAAAGTCTACATCATCATCATCACCAGCCATGGCGAGAGAAAATGCCTGATGGATGATGCTGGGGTTATCAGAGTAAATACACTCAGCAGGAACGGGGTCTTGAGGAATGTGATCTGTGCCCCCTTTGGTGAGCTCTGTTGTATCTCTACTGGGAGGTGTTGTTAAATCTACAGACTCCAAGTAGGTAGGCAATTCAGAGCTCACCCCAGGGGGCTCAGGGGACTCGACTCCCCTTTCACCCATTACCATATTAATAGCCTGTAGAATAATGTTATTGTTCATTTGGTTGGGCATAGTGACCAGATTAACATTTACAGTGTCAAGCATTCCTGACCCAGATGGACCCTCATCTTCACTCACATCCACACTTACATCTCCTCCCCCATGACACAGCTGTGAGAAATGATCAGCCATATCTACATCATCACTTCCACACATGATTTGTTTAAAAGCCAATTCGATAATTTTAGAGACATCAACGCCAGGAGTGGTAGAGAATTGTGTTAAGGGCTGAGGTGATTCTTGTGATTCTACATCATCTATGTCAATGAAAACATCAGATGCATCACTATATTTGGGCTTCTTGTTTGGTGGCTGTGACATGTTTTTTTTTTTTTTTAATTAAAATCAAACAAAAACCCTGAAGACAGATGTGGATCGGAAGGACAACCCTGCAAATTAAAAAACACAGACACCTATTCAATGTTAAAAACCAGCTCTAAAAAACTAAAAATCTGTTTTTGTGCTGTCTCAACAGAGACCACCCACTCTTTAAACTCTGTGAGATAGCTGTCTATTTCCTGACCAAACAAAGTAAAAGATGCGTGGAGGGGCTGTATTAAATCAACACCACCTGGAACACAACTGGCAATTCCACTAACCTGATTATCCAAGTTGGAGAGTAGGTTATTTAGTAAAAACCTTAATTCTTCCAACTTTTCTGAATTGGATGGAAACAAATCGACTTTGTTTTCATCAGCAAGCAAAGGTGGTGGTGTTGTAATCAGACCCTGATTTACCAAATCCTCAGGATCTAGACACAGTCCATCACCACAATCGCAGGCATTCAAATCAGAAAAACCACTTAAATTAAGCAGGTCACCCTCTACAGATTCTGATTTTTCGTCAACCCCTTCCAACAAAAGATCAGACTGCGGTGGACAACTTGTGCTTACATTAAAATGTTTAGGATGGTCAGGAAAAGTGAAGGAATCATATAAAGTGAGGTGATCTGGTATTTGCGTACTGGCCTGTTCACATGGATATATTATTGAAAAAAACTCATCTAATGTGATGTCCTCCTTTTATGTATTGTCTGAATTAGGTGTCGCGTCCTCCTCAGAGGTGTCGTCAGACTCTGAGGTGCCGTCAGACTCGGAGGTGTCTGAGGTGTGGTCTGACTGTGAGGGGTCGTCAGACTGTGAGGGGTCTGAGGTGTCGTCAGACTCGGAGGTGTCTGAGGTGTCGTCAGACTGTGAGGGGTCGTCAGACTGTGAGGTGTCTGAGGTGTCGTCAGACTCTGAGGTGTCATGCTCCTTTGGTGTTTCCTCTGGCTGCTCTTTATCTATAACAATATAGGCCATGTTGTAGGAAGCAGATACATGTAAGCATAACAGCTGAAATCATTAACTTAGTGCAAATTCTCAAGAAAACATTTAAAAAAACTCTGAACAAACCTTGTAGTCGGGTTATCTTGACTGCAGGTATCGGCCCTCAGGTTCTCCTGAACAATCACATCAACTGCTGCATCCAGTTCATGCCTGTCCTCCAAACTATCTACCACACCCTCTGGAACAGATGTAGGTGGCTGGGGGGCAGACTCCAATCCACTTGTATAAATAAGAAATAAAAAACAAAATTATTAACAAGTAATTAACACACCTCCAGTGGATATAATATATTATACATACCTGATATCCTGGGTAACTTCAACTGTGTTGTTGGAGTTCTTCAGACTGGATACTGCCTGTCTTAGTTGATCCTCTAGTTCACGCTTTCTCTTCAACCAAGCTGCCCTGGACTTAAGTCCTTTTCGACTGAGAGATCCTGGTGCCTCCTTATCCAAATGGTCTTGTTTTTTTTGGTGTTTTTACATTAAAAAAAAAATAGAACCATGGAAAATACAGGGGGAAAAGAAAGAAAGATTTAAAGCCACTGTGATTGAACAATGGTAAAACCTGTATATTGTTATGTTAATGTTCTACCAGACATGCTGTCTCTTATCTCTTATATTTACACCCTAAACTTACCTTTGATGTTGATTAGAGAGTGGCTTTCACACCTCAGTCCCCCTGCAGTCACACCCTTATCTGCATCCAGTTCATGTCTGTCCTCCAAAATGTCTGTAACCCCCACTGGGTCAGATGTAGGTGGCTGGGGGGCAGACTCCAATCCACTTGTATAAATAAGAAATAAAAAAAACAGAATTATTAACATGTATTTAACACAGTGGATGGCCTAAATTATACTAACCTGCTATCCTGGACTTCAAATGTGTTGTAGGGTTTCTTCAGGCTGGATACAACCTGTTTTAATTGATCCTCTCTCTCATGTTTCCTTTTCAGCCAAGCCGCCCGGAACCTGCAGCCTTTAATACTGAGATCTTGGTGGCTCCTTATCTAATTCGTCTTGTTTTTACATTAAAAAATAGAAACAAACACAGGGGGATAAGAAAAAAAGATTTAAAGCTACCGTGATTGAACAAAGTTATAACCTGTATATTGTTATTTTAATGTTCTACCAGACATTCTGTCTCTTATATTCACATCTTAAATCCCCCCTTTAAACAGTCACACCCTTATCTGCTATTGTTGTTGCCATGTCTAGTCTGAATACAATGTGACCATCTCCCCATTTTGTTAAAAACTTCTACACCAATATCAACTTCATTTTTTGTTAGTTTATACCATTAAAGTTTTGGCTCCGCTGCTGTAAAACACCACTATCCCAAAAATCACAGCGTCCTGGAACTCTTTCAACTCCTAATTGATCCAAAAATAGTAAGAGCGACAAAAGTATTTGTAAGAGATTAAATCACAACCTTTTAAATAATTAAATAAAAAATAATTTAATAAAAAAAAAAAATCCTACCTGTTTGATTGGGAGGAGGTATGATTTCACGGTCCTGCAGTTTGGCCACACAGTTTTGGAATCCTAATAAATAGATCCTTTAAGAACATTGTAGAATTGTTTTATACTTTGAAAAAATAAGAACTTTGAAGAAAAAAGTTACTTTCAATACAAATGTGAGAAAAAGTGAGTAAATAGATCCTTTAAGAACATTGTAGAATTGTTTTATACTTTGAAAAAATAAGAACTTTGAAGAAAAAAGTTACTTTCAATACAAATGTGAGAAAAAGTGAGTAAATAGATCCTTTAAGAACAATGTAGAATTGTTTTATACTTTGAAAAAATAAGAACTTTGAAGAAAAAAGTTACTTTCAATACAAATGTGAGAAAAAAAGTGAGTAAGGAAGTAAGTAAAGAGAAATTTTAGCTCACTTACCCATTGAAGACATTGTGTCACAGTAACAAAAAAAACGTCCCCAAGATGGTTCACTAGATGGCTTTGTCCTGTTGTAAGTCGTCTTTGTGAATGGCAAACAACAAACAGATTCACCTGAAATCGCCTCTAGGAGAGACATCGGATTGGCTACTGTAACTGACCCCTCCCCGAAACAGGCGATCGCAGAGTGCAAGTTGCCTAGCACGAATCAGTCAGTCTCTGCCAGCCCTACCATCATGTTGACTCCCCCACAATGGAGAAAGCCACCATTTTGATGATATCAGACCTAGTTTTTCTCTATTTTGGGTGTATTTCTGAAAGAGTTTTTTTTTGGTCCCAGACCTGAGTTATTCTCTATTTTGGCTGTAATTCTTAAAGATTTTTGTAATCTTAAAGAAAATAA
Organism: Cetoscarus ocellatus; assembly: GCA_037902135.1. Taxonomy (NCBI): domain Eukaryota; kingdom Metazoa; phylum Chordata; class Actinopteri; order Labriformes; family Labridae; genus Cetoscarus; species Cetoscarus ocellatus. The sequence goes on from JBAMNC010001132.1 coordinate 978,735, forward strand.
CAAACTTAGTTAGATGGGGTAAGGGGGGTTGGGGTGTGGGGGTGGGGGGGTCCGGCGAGGAGAGGGACAACAAAATCATCACGTGACCGCCATATGACGTCACTAGCACGTGACCAATTGGAACGCCTACAAAATTAAGCACCGCCCCATGTACCATAATACTACTACTGCTATCAATTGGAAGAAAACTGTTGCACCTTCATTAGGTGTTTGGATCAAAAGTATGGCAAATATTATGTCAATGGAGAGAATAACATATATTCTGAAAAACAAGTTACAGTTTTATGAAGAAATATGGAACCCATTTGAGGACTTTATGAAAAATGGGGACATAGGAGAGCTTCTGCAAGAAGGAGACTGAGATTAGGATCGTTGGAGAAAGGAAATTTATCTGAGCGATTGGGGCAGGATTGAAATCTTTCAGTTATTGTTCATATTTTTGTAGGCCTATGTTTTAATAAATGCATGCACAGATTTCCTTTTCCTTTTTTAATTTGTTTACTTTGTTTCTTGTAAGTTAGTGTTTGAAAAGAGTATCTGATGTTCTGTCTGAAAGAAGGTGTGTGGGGTGGGTGTTACATGTATTCTTTTGTTACTATGTAAACTTTAAACTATTTACAATATACTGTCTGTAATTTTTTGTTGACTATGTTACAAAATCAATAAAATCAGTGTTTAAAAAAAAAAAGGATTCTGAAACAAACAAAAGTGAGTATACAACTCCTCTTCAAGGCAATTTAAGTGTGGGACCTGCATTTATTGGCAATACACTAAGTTACACTAAGTTTTGGAAAAACAACCGAAATCAAACACTTCATAACATGAAAATCAAAAAATGTGATTAATACAATACAATGTCACTGCAATAAAATACATGTTGGAGAAACATCCTGCTCCCTTCGAGAGCGCATCACTGAGCACAGGAGTGCAATAAAACGAAAGAACAAAACAGCCCATTTGATTCTGCCACAGAAGCTATAAAACAAACTAAAAGAGGTGGTGGCACAGTCTTTGGTGTACTCACAGCTTAAGAACAGTTTATCTTCCACCTGTTCTTGACTGTGACTGCGGTGTCCATGAGCACGTTGTTGTTGTTGTTAGGTTACTTGACAAGCATGCGAGGCTAACACGCGTCCACAAAGGGGCTGTCTTCTCATTAACAACACACAAGCGACCGACTGCCGCTGACATAATTTAAAATGTCTGCTTCTGCCCCTCCCGGAGCCACCACCTTATCGCAGTGGCTTTGGGAGGGGCCAGACAAAGCGTGACTCAAAGACCACTATGGAGAGACACAACATGGATCCCAGTTTCCCTTGCCCGGACGTGAGTTACCGGGGCCCCACCCTGGAGCCAGACCTGGGGATGGGGCTCGATGGCGAGTGTCTGGTGGCCGGGCCTGCGCCCATGGGGCCCGGCCGGGCACAGCCCGAAAAGGCGCCGTGGGACCCCCCTCCCATAGGCTCACCACCCGTGGAAGGAGCCAAGGTGGTCGGGTGCAGTGTAAGCTGGGTGGCGCCGAAGGCGGGGACCCTGGCGGTCCGATCCCCGGCTGCAGAAGCTAGCTCTAGGGACGTGGAATGTCACTTCTCTGGTGGGGAAGGAGCCTGAGCTGGTACGCGAGGTTGAGCTCCGACTAGATATAGTTGGACTCACCTTGACACATAGCTTGGGCTCTGGAACCAGTCCTCTCGAGAGGGGCTGGACTCTCTTCCACTCTGGAGTTGCCGATGGCAAGAGGCGTCGGGCAGGGGTAGCAGTACTTATTGCTCCCAGTCTCGGTGCCAGTACGTTGGGGTTTACCCCAGTAGACAAGAGGGTAGCCTCCCTCTGCCTTCAGGTGGGGGGATGGAACCTGACTGTTGTTTGTGCTTATGCACCAAACAACAGTTCAGAGTATCCACCTTTTTTAGACTCCCTAGAGGGGGTGCTGGAGAGTGCCCCTTCTGGGGACTCCCTTGTTCTTCTGGGGCACTTCAACGCTCACATCGGCAATGATAGTGCAACCTGGAGGGGCGTGATTGGGAGGAATGGCCCCCCCGATCTGAATGTGAGTGGTGCTTTGTTACTGGACTTCTGTGCTCGTCACAGACTGTCCATAACAATCACCATGTTCAAACATGAGGGTGTTCATATGTGCACTGGCACCAGGACACCCGAGGCCGCAGTTCAATGATCGACTTTGTAGTTGTATCATCGAACTTGCGGCAGCATGACTTGGACATTCGGGTGAAGAGATAAATATAATGTATATAAGTACTGTATACAGATGTGTGCAAAATTGTTGGTACCCTACTGTTAAAGAAATAAAAACCCACAATGGTCTCTGAAATAACTTGAAACTGACAAAAGTAAGAATAAATAAAAATTTACTGAAAATCAACTGATGAAAATCAGACATTGCTTTTGAATTGTGGTTCAACAGAATCACAAAAAAAACAAAATAATGAAAATGGTCTGGACAAAAATGATGTTACCCCAAGAAAAGATTGAACAAGATTTGATCATGGGACATGTTAAACTAAGGTGTGTCCTGTAATTAGCATCACAGGTGTCTTCAAACTTGTAATCAGTCAGTCTGCCTATTTAAAGGGTGAAAAGTAGTCACTGTGCTGTTTCGTATTGTTGTGTGTACCACACTGAACATGGACCACACAAAGCTAAAGAGAGAGTTGTCTCTGGAGATTAGAAAGAAAATTATAGACAAGCATGTTAAAGGTATGGGCTATAAGACCATCTCCATTCAGCTTGATGTTCCTGTGACTACAGCTGCACATATTATTCAGAAGTTTAAGGTCCACAGGACTGTAGCCAACCTCCCTGGACGTGGCCGCAAGAGGAAATTGATAAATTGAAGATACAGATAATACGAATGTTAACCAAAGAGCCCAGAACAATTTCCAAAGAGATTAGAGGTGAACTCCAAGGTCAAGGTACATCAGTATCAGATCACACCATCCATCACTGTTTGAGCCAAGTGGACCTAATGGAGGACATCACTGTTGAAAGCAAATAATAAAAAGGAGAGACTAAAATTTGCCAAAATGCATATTAACAAGCCACAAAGCTTCTGGAAGAATGTCCTATGGACAGATGAGACAAAACTGGAGCTTTTTGGCAAGTCACATCAGCTCTATGTTCACAGAGATAAAAATGAAGCATACAAAGAAAAGAACACTGTACCTACTGTGAAACATGGAGGAGGCTCAGTTATGTTCTGGGGCTGCTTTGCTGCATCTGGCACAGGGTGTCTTGAATCTGTGCAGGGTACAATGAAATCTCAAGACTATCAAGGCATTCTGGAGCCAAAGGTGCTGCCCAGTGTCAGAAAGCTTGGTCTCAGTCACAGGTCATGGGTCCTCCAACATAATGACCCAAAACACACAGCTGAAAACACCCAAGAATGGCTCAGAACAAAACATTGGACTATTCTGAAGTGTCCTTCTATGAGCCCTGATCTAAATCCTATTGAACATTTGTGGAAGGAGCTGAAACATGCAGTCTGGAGAAGACACCCTTCAAACCTGAGACAGCTGGAGCAGTTTGCTTATGAGCAGTGGGCCAAAATACCTGTGGACAGGTGCAGAAGTTTCATTGAGAGTTACAGAAATCACCTGATTGCAGTGATTGCCTCAAAAGGTTGAAGAACAAAATATTATGTTAAGGGTACTATTATTTTTGTCTGGGCCAGTTTCATTAGTTTTTTTTAATGATTCTGTTGAACCACAATTCAAAGGCAATGTCTGATTTTCATAATTTTCAGTAAATTTTTATTTATTCTTTCTTTTGTCAGTTTCAAGTTATTTCAGTGACCATTGTGGGTTTTCTTTTGGAAGGGTACCAACAATTTTGCACACGTCTGTAGTATGGTATAATATTTGACTGCAGAACAATAATAATGTACAAAAATCATAAAAGTTTTTATATTTTTGATTTAGGTACATGGTCAATCCAGCCTGTTGAAGTTCAGAGCATCAGAATGGAAAAAAAATGGGATTTTTACACACATCCATCTCTAAGGATTACAGAGAATGGTCCAAACAAGAGAAAATATCCAGAAAATGCCTTGTTGATGTCAGAGGAGAATGATCAGAGTGGTTGGAGATGATAGAAAGGCAACAGGAACCCAGAGAACCGCCTGTTTCCCAATGTGTGCAGATGACCATTTCAGGACACGTGAAATGTTGAAGCCGATGGACGACAGCAGCAGAAGACCACACCAGATGCCACTCCTGTCAGCTAAGAACAGGAAACTGGTTCACACAGGCTCACCAGGATTGGACAGACAAGGATTTCCCTCACAATGTAGACGAGGAGTTGAAGGTAGAGGCGGGGCTATAAGATCATCATTTCTGAAAATGTGCAGATTTGTTGTGTTCACGGAAACACAAAGGCAGCGTTTTCAGATTTATTCACTCAGGGAGCCAGTATCATAAATGTGCATATTTAGGCTCCATGTGGATCAGACAATCAAACAATAAAAAATAAGTTTTGGTGGAATTTTTGAATACATTTATTTTTACCTGATTAGTTCTGTAACTTAAGCTGTACTGCTGTGTGATTGACCTGGTGAACTCTTCTTTTTTACACCCCACTGTAAAAATCACCCTCTGGGCACAGAGGTCAGGGAGAGATCTGGAATAACACAGGAGATTATACCTCAGAGTATTTTCCAGAGGAGAGTCTCCATCTGTTTTATTGCACCCCAATTAACAGCTGGTAAAGAGCTGTGTGAAGTTGTTTTTTCTCCTTCTCCCAAAGCCAGCGATTTCTAAGGGATTAAGGTCCAGGGATTGTGCTGGCCACTCCATTACTTGAATTTTGTTTGTCTGGAACCATGATTTTGCTCGCTTGCTAGTGTGTTTGAGGTCATTGTCTTGTTGAAACACCCATTTCAAGGGCATTTCCTCTTCAGCATACGGCAACATGACTTCTTCCAGTATTCTGATGTACTCAAACTGATCCATGATCCCTGGTATGCAATAAATAGGACCAACACCATGGTATGAAAAACATCCCCATATCATGATGCTTGCACCACCATGCTTCACTGTCTTCACTGTGTACTGTGGCTTGAATTCAGTGTTTTCAGGTCATCTGACAAACTGTCTGTGGCCCTTAGACCCAAAAAGAACAATCTTACTCTCATCAGTCCACAAAATATTGTGCCATTTCTTTTTAGGCCAGTCATTGTGTTCTTTGGCAAATTGTAACTGCTTCAGCACGTCCTTTTTTTAACAATGGGACTTTGCGGGGGCTTCTTGCTGGTAGCTTGGCTTCACATAGACGTGGTCTGATTGTTACAGTGCACACAGGCAACCTTAGATCTTCTCTGATCCTCCTGGAGCTGATCATTGGCTGAGCCTTTGCCATTTTAGTTATTCTCCGATCCATTTAATAGTCGTTTTTCTTTGTCTTCCTTGCCTTTCTGGTTTTGGCTGCCATTTTAAAGCATTTGATATCATTTTAGCTGAACAGCATATCATTTTCTGCACTTCTTTATAGGTTTTCCCCTCTTTTATTAACTTCTTAATCAAAGAACGCTCTTCTTCTGAACAATGTCTTGAACGACCCATTTTACTCTGTTTTTCAAGGACAAATGCACAGCCAGCATATGCAGCGTCAGTTGCCTTGATCCTTAAATAAGGGCCACCTGTTTAACACCTATTTTTTTCACACAATCAATTACCTCACTAATTGAACTCAGCACTGCTATTTTTTGAACACGCCCCTTTCAGTTAATGATTCAGTTTCACAGAATCAGTAGCATGCACGTCATGCCTGTTGGGTCTGTTGGTTTTCTATACCTTTGCTAAACTTTCTAGAAACTTACTTGCAGTGTAGAAGTTGAAATTCTAACAAAAACAGTGATTTATCTTGCTAGTGATGTGGGACTGCTATTATTTTGAACACAACTGTACATAGTGTAGCATGTTCAGGCAAACTTCTACATACAGGGTATATAAGGGGGTGGCACATTTGTTTCAGTGGGATGGTACTCTGAACTGCTTTCTGCCGTGTGCTTCTCTGTATTGTCTCAAATCACAATTCCACATTAGTTTTTGTGACTTCTGACTAACGAAGGAGTCATTAGTGCCAACATAAATGATAATCTTGTTTTTTCCAGTAGCTTTAGTTTTAGTCCAGGAAAGTTCATTATGTCTACATAGATAATATGCTTATACTTTCTTTTTAACAGACAAGTAAGGTTTTTTGGCTCATACCTTTACATGTCTCGACAGAGCTCTTCCGCCTTTGTCAGAAGTGTCATCAGATGGTAGTGTGACATGTCGTTTTCAGCTGATCTTACGGAGGCGTGATCATCCTGTCAGATTTGACAGATCGACCACGCCTCCTGCTGTCCGGTCGCTCCCCCAGGATGGCGCTCCAGGTGTGAGACAGCATGTATGCCCCCTCGTCCCGGTTCATCATCCTGTGGGCACGCTTCCTGATTTCGATTGCTTCCCTGATCCAGCGTTGGTGTTTGTTGCTCTCTGTGCGGATGATTTTGGCATGATCCCAGTCCATGATGTGATTTTCCCTGTGCATCTGCACAGAGTGTTAATGCTGAGTCACTGTGGTTATCTTCATGCTGAGTCATTCAATCTCCCTGCTGTTTTAATCCACAGAGTTCAGCAGGAAACATCTGGACTCCTCAGTGATGGACCCAAACATCCTGAATCAGAGCTGGACTCCATATTTATGGTGAGAACATCACACTTTATCAAATTGCATGATCTTCAGATTTGATGGTCCACCATCATCCAGTCTCTGTGCTGGTCTGTTTTAGAAGACTTCAGACTGTCAGATCATTCAGGCTGTGATCTACACATTTAATCTCCACTCTGTCATTGTTCTCCAGCTGCTGGAGGAGGACATCATCACCTTTGTGAAGAACCAGCTGAGGAGAATCCAGAGAGGTTTAAGTCCAGATTACCCAGAATGCTTAAAGAGTCAGAGTGAGGATGTGTTAGTTGGTAAAGATGAGCAGCAGAGGAGCAGAGGAGCAGCAGAGAGGCATTTCTGAAGATCACAGTGGACTTTCTGAGAGGGAGGAATCAGGACGAGCTGGCTGACCATCTGTGGAACAGTAAGAACTTTAATACGACAGAGAGAGGAAGAGGAGGTTTACATTTTTAAATCTGCTCCACTCTGATGTTTATAACCCTGGTGTTTATAATAAAATCATTTTAGTCCAATCTGAAGACCTAAACAGCCCTCTGTGATGTCAGGACTTTGTCCAGGATCCAGACTTTAATGTCATTTTTTGGTTTTTCCTTCAGGATCTCAGGCTGCACTATGCAGACGCAAACTCAAGTCCAACCTGAAGCAGAAGTTCCAGACTGTGTTTGAGGGGATCACTAAAGCAGGAATCCTCACCCTGCTGAACCAGATCTACACAGAGCTCTACATCATAGAGGGAGAGGCTGGAGGGGTCATTGAGGAACATGGGGTCCAACAGATCGAGACCACATTCAGGAGAACACACAGACCAGACAAGACCATCAGAGGAGAAGACATCTTTACAAGACCACCTGGAGAAGACGGACCAATCAGAACAGTGATGACGAAGGGTGTGGCCGGCATTGGTAAAACAGTCCTCACTCAGAAGTTCACCCTGGACTGGGCTGAAGACAAAGCCCACCAGGACATACAGTTCATGTTTCCATTCACCTTCAGAGAGCTGAATCTGCTGAAGGAGCAGAAGTTCAGCTTGGTGGAGCTTGTTCATCACTTCTTCAGTGAAACCAAAGAAGCAGGAATCTGCAGGTTTGAGGAGTTCCAGGTCGTGTTCATCTTTGATGGTCTGGATGAGTGTCGGCTTCCTCTGGACTTTCACCAAACAAGAATCCTGACTGATGTCACAGAGTCCACCTCAGTGGATGTGCTGCTGATCAACCTCATCAGGGGGAACCTGCTCCCATCTGCTCACCTCTGGATAACCACACGCCCTGCAGCTGCCAATCAGATCCCTCCTGGATGTGTTGACCTGGTGACAGAGGTCAGAGGGTTCACTGACCAGCGGAAGGAGGAGTACTTCAGGGAACGGTTCGGAGATGAGGAGCAGGCCAAAAGAATCGTCTCCCACATTAAGAAGTCCAGGAGCCTTCACATCATGTGCCACATCCCTGTCTTCTGCTGGATCACTGTCACAGTCCTGAACCATGTGCAGAAGACCAGAGAGCCAGGAAGGCTCCCTAAGACCCTGACTGAGATGTACATCCACTTCCTGGTGGTTCAGTCCAAACTGAAGAGCATCAAGTATGATGGAGGAGCAGAGATTGATCCTCACTGGAGTCGAAAGAGCAGGAGGATGATCCGGTCTCTGGGTAAACTGGCTTTTGAGCAGCTGCAGAGAGGAAACCTGATCTTCTATGAACCAGACCTGACAGAGTGTGGCATCGATATCAGAGTAGCCTCAGTGTACTCTGGAGTGTTCACACAGGTCTTCAAAGAGGAGAGGGGACTGTACCAGGACAAGGTGTTCTGCTTTATCCATCTGAGCGTTCATGAGTTCTTGGCTGCTCTTCATGTCCATCTGACCTTCATCGATTTTGGAGTCAACCTGATGGCAGAAGAACAGAGAACATCCACGAACATTAAAATCTCTGATGACAAACCTAAGCTAAAACACCTTCACCAGAGAGCTGTGGACCAGGCCTTACAGAGTCCAAATGGACACCTGGATTTGTTCCTGCGCTTCCTCGTGGGTCTTTCACTGAAGACCAATCAAAACCTTTTACGGCGTCTGATGAGACAAACAGGAAGTAGGTCACAGACCAGTTGGGGAATAGTTAAGTACATTAAGTCAAAGATCAGTGAGAACATGTCTGCAGAGAAGAGCATCAATCTGTTCCACTGTCTGAATGAACTGAAGGATTGTTCTCTGGTGGACCAGATCCAACAGGCCCTGACATCAGGACATCTCTCCAGAAGGACACTGTCTCCTGCTCAGTGGTCTGCTCTGGGCTTCATCTTACTGTCATCAGAGGAGGACCTGAATGTGTTTGACCTGAAGAAATACTCTGCTCCCGAGGAGGCTCTTCTGTGGCTGCTGTCTGTGGTCCAAGCCTCCAGCAAAGCTCTGTAGGTGCACCTACCTGCACAGGTTACATCAGATTTCTGTATCTTTACTAGAATGATCATTAAAGTCTATGGAAAGCAAATTCTGTTATTTTCTTCTAAACACATTAAATAGGTTATAAATGTACTTCCTTAAAACATGTGAAAGCCATTCAACCATTCAGAATATAATTGTGGAGCTAGGCTTCACAGGCTCTTATCAAAATTTCTGTTCAGGATTTAATGGGCGGGTCTAAATCATAGCCGCATTACGTAACGAGGCCACCAGTAGCATAACCCCACCCCTGCTGCTTCTGCAGTATAAATACATTCAGTGCATTAGCTTCCGGTGGTTTACCCGCTCGCTCTCAAGCCTCGGATAGCATGTTATGATAGTGTGCAGCCGGCCAACCAGTCAGCTAACCGGTTATGTCTCCTCCACCTCGCTCGTGCATCATTCCTGGATGCCACGGCGTGCAGGGTAACGGCTCTGTTAGCTTATTTAAGTTTCCTACTGACGATGAAGTAAGGAAACGGTGGATCAATTTTGTCAAGAGGACCTATTGTGGAGAGCTCAAAATCACCACCAACACCCTCTCTGCAGTGCCCACTTTACCCCCAAAGTTACAAAAACTAAAGTCTAAACTAAAGGTAAAGCCTGGATTTCTGAAGAGTCCGGTAATGCTGGTCAGTGGGGCCGAACCAATCCTCTCCATCCGCGGCTTGCGTCCTCCCGCTCCGCCGACAGCAGGTGCCGGTATCTTGGTGTTGTCATCTCCACCACTGGCATTACATGCCCGCCAGAGGTAGCGGTGTAGGTGTAAGTGTGTGCTTATGTTATAAATACTGTGAATTCTGGCAATTAAATGCTTTTTGCTGTGATTTTACATCGTAATCATGACATGATTTGGCCTCATTCCAGTCAATATGACAGCACGATTAACCACATGTATCTTTTTTATGCGCCACCAATACAGCTATGACAAGGAAAAACAGGTAGACTGGGGTTTTACGTTTGTGTGTATTGTCAAACATGGACTGTTGGACACCTAAAATGAGCACCATGAGCACGTTTTTTTTTCCCCCACGGACATTAGTTGCTTATATACAGAGGGAGACGGGAGCAGCGAGCTCAGACGGAGGCAATATGTGAGTTATCATTTTCTGTGCACATGCAGCATACATGTTTCAGTTATTTCAAAGCTAAAGCTACTTCACAGCTGCTATTATCCCTCATAACTGATAAAAATTGGGCAGACTGAGTAATTGGGGAGCTTGTGGTAATAAAGTAACTATCAGAAAGTAACTGTATGAAGGAAGTATGATAAGTAAGAGTAATCATTGCTGTAAAATGTCAGCCTTTCAAAATTATATATATGTTTTTTGGATTACTGTCACTGTTGCATGAGTCAGTTTCTGGCTCTGATGGCTAAAACAGGTCCGATGAAGCTGCTAGTGCTAGCGCCCATTGTTACTGTAGGTTACGTCCTTGTACAGTAGACGGAGGCAGCTCCCTCCCGCATGTGGGTGTGGTTCCAGCACCTCTAACTGACAGGCCCCCAGCGTTTCACAGCAGTGAGAAGTGCTTGTTTTTGCATGATTTTAAGACCTAATTTTATATACTTAGCAGTTTTTTTAATCTTTCAAATTTGGCTCAATGGTCAATGACACATGTTTCTGTGGTATGACACACTTACAACAAAAATTATTTTTGCTTTACACGGACTTTAACTGGTTGCTGTTTTATGTTCTTCTGATTCTTTTCTCAGGCTGAGTGGATGTGGACTATCAGAGCGAAGTTGTGAAGCTCTGTCCTCAGTCCTTAGTTCACAGTCCTTTGGTCTGAGAGACCTGGACCTGAGTAACAACGACCTGCGGGATTCAGGAGTGATGCTTCTGTCTCCTGGACTGAAGAGTCCACACTGCAGACTGGAGACTCTCAGGTGAAAATTAAATGGATCTTGAACACCAGGATGTATGATCAGGACTATGACATAGGCAGAGAGTCTTTAAAGTCTCATTGTAGGAACTTTGTTAAATTCATGAGGTTGTTGTGAATCTTTTTAGGCTGAGTGGAAGTAAACTGTCGAAGGAAAGCTGCGGAATTCTATCCTCAGTCCTCAGCTCACAGTCCTCTGGTCTGAGAGACCTGGACCTGAGTAACAACGACCTGCAGGATTCAGGAGTGATGCTGCTCAGTGCTGGACTGAAGAGTCCACACTGCAGACTGGAGACTCTAAGCTGAGAATAAAAATGTTCAAATAAAAATCATAGCTCCGACCATCATCTGAACACCTTCAACGTGACAGAGCTACAAATGTGCACTAAACAGACTGAGGGCCTTAGTCTATAGTGATAGACTCAGAAATATGCACAAATATATTTTCACGATTTTCATGTTTTTCAGATTCCCAAATATATCCACGATTTTACACGTGTTTTTTAGATCCACAAATATATCCTTGACTTTCACGTTTTTAAATTTTGTGAGTGCATTTATTATGAATTATTATTTGTAAATCTTCAATTCTTACTTGTGGTTTTTTGAAAGTGCGTTTGTGGATCAACCAGCACGTGCTTTTATTTTGAGACAAACATAACGCAGTTTTGAAGAGATTCACACACACTCACACAAGTTGAGAATATTCACGTGTGGAGAAGCCTGCCCCCTCCATTTGTTGCTCTCTCCATATAACAGTGGCCAACAATGGCAAACAGCTCATTCGGCTCAATGCTGTTCAATAAGAGGGAAACACCTTCAAGAGCAGAAACATGCTTCAAGTTGGATGAAAGTGGCAAAACCTGGTCCTCCAGTAGTAATTTCTGGCACTTGCCTTTATCTAGAATATGTCTTTTATATATGTATACTATTTACTCATTTTTCTTAACAAAAATTCGACAATCATTAGAAAATGAATGTAAAAGCCTCAGGCGGCATTGCTGCAGACAGTTGACACCTCCTCCTGCTGCTTGGATAAAGTTAGAAAGATATTCACAGATTCGACCCCTCTTTTTATCGCTGTCATAAAGACTGTGAGCTACAACCTAGTTTTCCTCCAAACGAGCCGTCCTCTGAGCCAGACAACTTCAGTCTGTCTCAAAACGCTGCCAGTGATGGCATAGGGACCATTGGCAAATTACCAGAGCAAAGGAATGCTGTGAAAGAAAATTCAATAATGTCACCATGAAGAGATGTAACGTCTTCAAAAACACACCACACACAAAAGATGACCTCATGTTTTTCATACTTCATGTCACAGTTTGAAAAAATATAAATTAAAATATTTAACAGGAGTTTTTTTGGCCAATGCCATCAAATTTATGAGTTCTACTGACAAAATGACCACAAAATATGAATGTCTTTCTCCTCCACTTTCTACTACAGCTCTTACTAAGCTCTTAAAAGAGGGGTCGAATCTGTGAATATCTTTCTAACTTTACCCAAGCAGCAGGAGGAGGAATCTGCTGTCAGCATCAATGCTGCACCTGAGGTGTTTCCATTCATCTCCTAATGATCATCAAATTTTTGTTAAGAAAAATGAGTAAATAGTATCTATCTATCTATCTATCTATCAGGGATTCTTGGGATAAGGGACAAAACAGGTTTTCATTTTCAAAAAATAAAAGTCAAAATTTTCAAAACCTATGAATAAATCTTTGTTAGATGATGTTTTGGCTATCCAACTCTGTTTTGGTTCAACCTCCCAGTCGAACATTTTTTATATAATTTATATTTTTGCTGGATCTGCGCATACATTTCTGACAACACCATCAGACACATAAATCTAGTTGTGAATTTGTTGAAAAAATATTTTAACACAAATATTTATTTATAATTAAATAACATTTAATTATTTGATTTTATCACACGTTTAGTGAATGTAATTGAAATTATATGGATAAATCACATTTGTCTTTAACCCTAAAACTCAACTGTAGCATTCTTAAGCATAAAAAATACACATGAACATTGGAAATGAATTAGTCTCTGAACAATCCTTGAAATCTTTTTCAAGGAATCAAACAGACTCCCTTTTTTGAAAAATACTACAAAAAACACTGTCTGACAGAGTGGACAAGTCACTGATGGAGTTGACAGGTAGTGATGGAGTTGACATATTAAACTTTCAGAAACAAGGAATTGATAAAAAATCTGAAAAATGTCATTCAAATTCTCTTCTTTACCCCTTACAAAAGTCTGATACTATATTAAAAAAATCATCAGTTCCTTCAAAACTAACACGTTTAACATCTCATCATAGTTTTGAGTTGAAACAACAGTTAAAAGATGATTCAGGTGTTCTTCTTCAATGAAATCCACGACCTCAGGAGAAATGTCACTGTATTGCCAAAAGTTTTCACTCACAACCAAGATTATGAATTCAGGCGTTCAAATTGCCACAGGTGTATAAAATCAAGCAGCTCAGCAAGCACCTTAACAACAGCAACTCAGCCATGAAGTGTTTGGCCACGTAAAGTCACAGAGTGGGGTCAGCAGATGCTGAGGCGCATAGGTCACAGAGGTCACCAATTTTCTGCAGAGTCAACAGCTACAGACCTCCAAACTTCTTGTGGCCTTCAGATCAGCTCAAGAACAGTGTGTAGAGAGCTTCATGAATGGGTTTCCATGGCCGTGCAGCTGCATCCAAGCCTCACATCACCAAGTGTAATGCAAAGCGTCAAATGCAGTGGAGTAAAACACGTTGCTGGACTCTAGAGCAGAGGGGATGTGTTCTCTGGAGTGACCAGTCATGCTTCTCTGTCTGGCAATCCAATGGATGGGTCTGGGTTTGGTGGTGTCCAGGGAACAGTACCTATCTGACTGCACTGTGCCAAGTGTAAAGTTTGGTGGAGGGGGGATTATGGTGTGGGGTTGTTTTTCAGGAGCTGGGCTTGGCCCCTTAGTTCCAGTGAAAGGAACTCTGAATGCTTCAGCATACCAAGACATTTTTGGAAAATTTCATGCTCCAACTTTGTGGGAACAGTTTGGGGATGGCCCCTTCCTGTTTGACCATGACTGAACACCAGTCACAAACAGGTCCATAAAGACCTGGATGAGGGAGTTTGGTGAGGAAGAACTTGACTGGCCTGCACAGAGTCCTGACCTCAACCCGATAGATCACCTTTGGGATGAATTAGAGCAGAGACTGTGAGCCAGGCCTTCTCGTCCAACATCAGTGTGTGACCTCACAAATGCTCTTCTGGAAGAATGGTCAAAAATTCCCATAAACAGAAGAGTTGAAGCTGTTATAGCTGCAAAGGACCCAACATCATATTAAACCCTAAGGACTAAGAATGGGACGTCACTCAAGTTCATATATGTGTGAAGGTAGACGGGTGAATACTTTTGATAATAGTGTATTTCCCTGGTGCTGCTTATACAGACTGGTGAAGATGGCTCACCCAACTAGAGATGTGATGTTCATGAATGAGTCAAGTTTTTTAAACTGCTCTTTTAAGTGAACGATGAGAACCGATTCGCAGTTGTGAGTGAGCCGTTCATTTGCGAGCCATTATTAAATGTAAATTGCCCACGCTGCCTTCACACCATCTGTGTGCCCCATATGAGTTGTACACGGCATGCTGCCTTCACGTGAATGACTAATCACATCTCTGAGTTTGAGTCATAAAACAAAACATATTCAGGAAGGAGGATATTGTGATCCTCAATGTCTCCCTGAAGGTTAAAGGTCTGAGGAGAGACAACTAACCTCAAGGTGGATTAGGTTCCTCCAAAATCTCTACAGGGAAAGACCAACAGCTCTGAGGCCTTTCAGGAGGGATCAAAGCTGTTAGACCAGAACATGTCTAAGTCTGTGAAATGACTGACCCAATCAATCAGCAGCACATCCAAACCATTCATCATTTTATATAAACCAAACTAGGACAGAGTCCTTAAATCTGTGGTCTTCAGTCCAGTCCCTGAGGGGTCTACAGTCACAGCAGCACCTGGAGCCAGACTTTTTCTAAGCTTTATTAGAAAAAGAGGACGTTTTCAGTTTACTCTTGGAGAGGGGGTCTCCCTCCTAGACCTGGACTGCTAGAGGACTTTAAATTACTTCATTTCTTTTTTTTTCCCTTTGTATGTGAATGGCATTTCTCTATTTTTTTTTTTATTTCTTTACATACATGTTTGAATTAAAATAAATTCAATTCAATTTAATTCAAAGGAGGTGGTTCTAATGATACAATACACACACACACACACACACACATATATATATATATATATACATAGCTATATATATATATGTATTTGCTATATATATGTGTGTGTGTGTGTATATATATGTGTGTGTGTGTATATATATATATATATATATATATATATTTACACATATATATATACATATATTATAGATATATATAGATATATAGATATACACACATACATACATACATACATACATACATATATATCTACACACAAATACATACATACATACATACATATATATCTACACACAAATACATACATCCAACACCCAACATGAGTCCACATAGCCAATCTTGAATCTCTCCATCATGGCAGCAAGAAAAAACTTCTGTTTAGCAGTAGGAAATCTTGAATGTGGATCCCAGTGTCATGATGAACAGCCATTCACACTATGCTATGAACAGATCCATGGGGCCTATCATAGACCTGTCTTCGTCATATTTGGATATGTATGGTTGTATTTGTATATGAATTTATTGGAGGTTTGCCCCTTGAGATGCAACATCTCATTTTCTTTTCTTTTTAACTTTTTATTTGATATTTTTTGGAGTGTAAACGAAGAATAATACTAAGTTATGTTGCTCTAAATAACAATGGCATTACAAGTTATATGTACAAATATACTTTCCCATAAAATAAATGTATACTACGGTTACATATACAAAAAAAACCCATTCATATACATATACAAAAAAAAAAAAAAAAACACTCTAGACAGAGAAAAGCAGACTAAACAGAAATTAATCAAAGAGTAACAAAAACAAAACAAAACTGACAGAACAGTGCTGGCAATATAGATTGTCTTTTTTTCTGGAGGTTTTTTTTTTTTTCCTTCCATTTCGTCCCATGTTTTTCGAGTATTTTTATAGTTGCATTAGTTCATTTATCTTTTTCCATCGCAACTCAAAAACGTCACTGAGATTTCTTATCCTATGTGTAATTCTTTCCATGTCATATATTTCTTTTATTGATTCATTCCATTTGTTTATTTGTGGTGGGTTTGGTTTTAACCAGTTTTTCGTTATCTGTTTAATTGCAGTTATTCTCAAGATTCTGTACAAGTATATATCGGATTTGAGGAGGAGGGCCTTAGGGGGGGTTCCCAAGAGTAAGTTTTGGGGGCTTAAGGAAAGGTCGCATTTAAATATTTTTCCCATTTCCGCTTTGACTGCAGACCAGTATTCTTCCAAAATCAGACATGAGTATATGATATGGGTATGGTTAGCTTTGCTTTCTCCACAGTTACGCCAGCATCTTGGTGTGATATTGCCATTGAATTTTGATTGAATAATAGGAGTTATAAAGTATCTGATCTGAAGTTTCCAGGAGAATTCTCTCCAAAATAAAGAGTTGTTTTCCATGTGTTAAAACACATGTTCTCCCAGTCTTCTTCTGTTATACTTATGTTTAATTCATTTTCTCAGTTAATCAATGCTTTGGGTTTACCCCTCTCTATCTCTCCTTCGATAATTCTATAAATTCTTCCTAGTATATTCTTAGAGTTAGTTTTATTGTATGTGTTGGCTATGTACGCAACTAAGGGGTGAATATCATTTAATGTTTTATGGTTGCCCATCAAATTCATAAGGTAACTTCGTACTTGGAGATATTTAAAAAACTGAGAATTTGGAAGATTAAATCTTTTTACAAGATTCTCAAAGGTGTCCACTCCCTTATCTGTAATCAGCTGAAAGTATCTAGTCAAACCTTTTTCTGCCCACGTTTTAAAAGTATCATCAATCATACTCGGTTTAAAGTCTTTATCACTTGCTATCTCTCTTAAATACATCAGATCTTTATTGAGTGTTTTTGTTCGTGTGGCTTTTATCCAGGCCCTTAATGTGCTATTTATACATGTATTATCAATTTTATCTGCAGCTGCATTTGTTAACTTACAAAATATGAGTTCGTTCATCGTTTTTGTCATTTGTGCAGTTTCCAGACTTTTCCATTTGGTTTTACAGTCTTTATTCATCAAAGCTAGAATAGTTTTTATGTGGGCTGCTGTATAGTAGTTTTGTAAGTTTGGTAGTGCTAGTCCTCCAGATAATTTGTTACTTTTGAGTGTTATGAGTTTAATACGGGCTTTTTTCCTTCCCCAAATAAAGTCAGTAAATTTTTTACTGTTTACTTATTTTTTACTCGTACCCTTGCTTCTGATGCTTGATACATCAATTTTAACCAACATAAAAAATTTTCATCAAATTCAAATTTTTTACATGTTTCAAAGATAAAAGGCCATAGCACCCTGTCAAAAGCCTTTTTGGCATCAAGTGTCAGCATGAGTAATTGTTGCCTTGTTTTCTGTGCATATTCCATTACGTTAATAGTTCTCCTCACATTATGACTTAGGTGCCTGCCAGAGATGAAACCAGATTGGTCTGAATTAATAATATTGGGGATTATTTTAGCTAACCTATTTGCTATGATTGTTGTGAGAAGTTTTTGGTCAACATTTAAAAGTGAAATTGGTCTATATGATGAGCAGTTTGTTGGGTTTTTGCTGACTTCCATGTGGGGGTGAACTCATTTGCATTGAGGGCCCAATTATATATCTTAACAAGGAGTGGAACCAATTCTTGTTTAAATTCTTTATAAAATTAATTTGTGAAACCATCACTACCTGGGCATTTTTCATTTTTAGTTTTCTGTATTGTTTCTGATAGTTCCTCCTCTGTTATTGGCTTTATCAACTGTGCATTTTGATCTTCTGTAACTTTAGGTAGATTTATGTTTTCCAAAGAGTTCCTAAGTTTTTCGGTATTGGTATCTAAATTTTCAGGAGTCTACAGTTTCTGGTAATATTTTACAAATCCATCTGCTATTTCTGACCTGTTGAGTAAAATTTTTTAGTTAATATCCTTAATTTTAGATATTTTTGCTTTTGACCTTTGTTTTTTAAGCCGATATGCCAAAACTTTTTGTGCCTTTGGCCCACTGTCATAATATTTCTGTTTGGCAAATATGAGGGGTTTTTCAATTCTTTCAAGTTCAATTTGTTCTATCCTTTTTCTAACTTGTCTTATTTCATTTAGGATGAATTCATTTGCTTCCTTTTTGTGTTCATTTTGAAGCCTTTCTAAAGAGGCTGATAATTGTCTTATTTCTTTTTCTTTTTTCTTTAACTTGAGAGAAGCTAGCATTATCAGTTCTCCTCGAATAACTGCTTTTGCTCCCTCCCACACCATGATGGGGGAGACCTCTCCATTATCATTAATTCTTAAATACTTTTTTATTACTTGTCTTACTTTATTCTTATATAATCATCGTGCAGGAGTGAGTTATTTAATTTCCAAATAGTTACATTTTTTTCAGTTTGTAAATTTAATTTCATAGATATCATTGCATGGTCTGACATTTCTATTGCACCTGTATTACATTCTAAAACTTTTTCCAGATCTGAGTCAAAGATGAAAAAATAGTCCAGTCTAGAATATTTATTATGAGCTGCCGAGTTCACATGTGTAATCCCTTCTATTAGGGTTTAGCTTTCTCCATAAGTCTATAAGACCAATTTCAGTCTCAGCCCTTTTCAAGATTTGTGAGGCCTTCTCAGCTTTGTGTTTTAGGTTATATTGGCAGTCCAGTTTTGGATTCATAATCAGGTTTAAATCTCTCCCCATAACCACTGTCCCTGTTGCCTCTGAAACAATCAGATCTATTATCTTGGATATAAAATCGGATCCCTGTTCAGGTGGCTTATAAACATTCAAAAGCGTTATTCCAACACTATCTATCCTTCCTTTAACTAGAACATATCTTCCATCCTTGTCCATAATAGTTTTTTCATGATGGAAAGAGATATTATTCTTAATTAGTATTGCCACTCCTCTCCTTGCAGAATGGAAGGAAGAGGAGTGTACCTGAGCCTTTATCAATTTTTCCAGTTTCTAATGTTCGTCTTTTGAAAGATGTGTTTCTTGAAGAAACATAATGTCTCCTCCAGCTGTCTTCATCTTGTGTAATACTCTTTTCCTCTTAATTGGGTTGTTTAGACCATTAACGTTCAACGAAGTTATCTTAATTTCCCCAGTCATAGTTTTTATGGTCGTTTCTCTTTTTAAATCTTACGTTCTTCTCTGCGTTTGTCTTCTTCACTATGTTGCCAGATCCATTCCAAAACTGAATAAAAACAATAAATACTATATAAAGGAAAAAACACAAACACAAAATAACGTACAGTGACTTTCAAATCTTCCACCCCCTTACCTGGATGGCAATGTATGGATTTCCATGTGACTCTACTCACATGAGTCCAAAGGTCCATAATCAAATGAGACCCTTAAATTGATCTAAATGAAAATGTGTCTGTTGGGACACAAAATTGATACGCAGGCAGCAGAAAGCTTTAATGCTATCTTCCTCCACCTCGGTATAATTAATTTTACTCAAATTGCTCATACCCCTAATCCCTTAAAGTTCATATAAGTTCACATGTCTGAATGACTTGATCATTCATAAGTCTTCCAAAAGCAAGATCAAAACGTAAACAAGATTACAGACTTAAAGTAGATTTATCTGCTTCTATTGGTTAGATTGGTGAAATAAGTCTTAATGAGGGCAGTGGGTAAATATTTGTTATTTACAGAAATGCACATCAGTGCGTATATACACACCATATGCACTTGCATCCCTGTCTCCTCAAACATACATGCACGCATATGCCTGCAGTACAGTACACACACACACACACGCACATTCATTCACGTACATTCACCAACCTACCCATACAGACGTAGCCGCCCATATTCACATACCCATGTTTCAGAGTGCACATGTACCCTGCATACACCCATATCCATATGACCATGAATGAACCAATCTTCCCTGCGTGCCTGTACATCCATTTAAGATTAATTGACAGATTATATATATTTATAATAGATATGATATGGTTCCAATAAGATTCAATAGTAGATTTTGGTGGTCTATATAGGTAACTTCAGTACAGTTTTAAACCTATTTTTTAAAAAAGTAGGGCACTTTTTATTTTTTCTTTTATTTTGATATTAGTAAAGGAGCAGAATATTGTGAATTACTCTGTTGCAATGATCCCCAGTCTCCCCTACTGTGTTTTATCTTATTCAAGCTTGTTCATGAGGACAACATCTCATTTTCAGGAGACCTCATGTCTGTGTGGTTGCAGTGATAGTTTTTTATAGAAGTATAATCAATAATAAACATGACAAGAGTAATCAATCAAATATGTACATTAACACTGAATAATACAACAGCATCAAAATAAGAATTTATAAGTGATGTATTTTCAGCTGATACTTGAGGGGGTGGGGGTGCCGAGACATAGGACTGAACATAAGAATTTATGGTACTGACAAACTCATGGACGCCCAGACCATAAATGTGTCCCCACCACATTTGTCTCCGTTGAGTATAAATTCATTAAAGGTTAGCCTCTTGAGATGTGGCATCTCATTCTCAACAGGGATCTCATGTCAATCAGGTGCTAGAGATAGTTACTATGGATGTATAATCAACCATGGTGTAGCGATTATTCTTCTGGATATTAATGAACATTAATTAAAGAAATTAATATTCATTTAATATCTCATTTGCTCTCATTAATTAAAGGGGCACCATCCTTTTTATATAAAAAAGGCAAAATTTAATTCATTAATTGATCTATAATTATTTTAAATGAAAATCAGATAAATCAATTAAATCAAACTATCAATTTATCAATTTCGTCAGTCTCAAGTCTAAAGACAGAATTCTCATACAGTGATGACAATCTTCCAAATAGAATTCCAACAGACAGAACTTTAAATTTAAGGGTGATTTATTGAAAGTATACGATGAATATATAAGACAAAATAAAACAAAACACTTACGAAGGAATAAATGTCAAAGTCATACTAATCAAGGAAAGAAGTTATGAACCCTCAAGGAACATTTGAGTATATTGAGTGGTTATAGAGGATTAATTTAACGAATTAATCTACTTTAGAAAGGCCAAATCAAGGGTAACTAATGGGGAATTAAACCAAGACACTCAAGCCCATCTGTAGGAGTTC
Organism: Cetoscarus ocellatus; assembly: GCA_037902135.1. Taxonomy (NCBI): domain Eukaryota; kingdom Metazoa; phylum Chordata; class Actinopteri; order Labriformes; family Labridae; genus Cetoscarus; species Cetoscarus ocellatus. The sequence continues at coordinate 1,000,047 of JBAMNC010001132.1, forward strand.
AGAACTGCAGTCTTACTATGGCATTGCGTTTGGGTCGAATCTCAAACTGGTCCGGGAGCTGCTGGAGAGTCTTAAGGACTGTTCTGGTTCAGATTCGTCCCAAAGGGAGGCTGAGAAGTCCACACTCAATCCAGCACGAGGGATCCGGGGAGAGGTTTTGCCGACATGAGCTGGTCCCGTAGCTTTCACGGGAGAGAGGTGCCGTCTTGGATTGGACTAGCAGGTTCTGTTAAAGGTGAAGCTGGAGCTGGAGCTTTGAGGTCTCAATTACATGAAAAACGATTCGTAATTAATCTCAAAAAATAATTATTCATTGGCCCGACGAAAATTATTCCGAAATTAATAACAAAAGTCCATTTACTATGAAACAAATCCTTGTAGTCTTATAGTTTACTGGCTTATCAAGAAAACTGGCGGGCGTGTTACTTTACTTAGACAAGACTTAGAAAAAGATATTGGAGAGGATATTGGAGAGCTGCATTGACAAAAAGAAAAATGGATCAGACCGTAGAAGAGGACGTAAAAATAAAGTGTAGGGATGAAAGTCAAAGAAGAAGAGAAAGAGAGGAATGTGTCCCTCTGGTTTTGACTTCTAATGAGGGTCTCACAGGAGGAGGGCCTCAGATGAGTAACAAAGACTTTATCAACTTACATTTGGCCAAAATATTAAGTTGTACTTTTATAATTACCCAATATAAACGCTCCAACTGAGTAGGAAATCTTTTGATAAATTGTTTGATACCAAACATTCCATATCTAAAAGATAAGAAAGAATAAAATGTGAAATTCTTCTTAAAAATACAACCAAACAACATATATGTGGTTAAAACTTAGATATATAAGTTTGCATGTCTTTGAGATGTTATGATACCAAAACTTAATGTATAGAAAACGTATAATAAACATTTCATCAATAGAAACAGGCAATAATGCAGATATAACAGATGCATTTCTGGATAAAGTTCTCTCCTCAGTCTTCCAATGAGGGGTGCTCTTGGTTCATCAGAAGACGCTTTCAGAAGATTAATTGCATTATTAACTTGGGCATTTTCAGGGTTAGAAAAGCAGAAGTCACAACATCAGAATGCATTTTTCATGACAGAATCAAATATCAAATTGTTACATGTGTTCATTGTTTTGTTAAAGAGTTTATAAGGTTGTGGTTTTCTGTTGGCTGAAAAACATCTGTTCTCTACACTTGGGCAGCAATGAGGGGTCCACTACCCAGGTGGTCAAAAGTCATCTTAGGTGTCACAGAAGAATCTTCTGGGAGTAGAACAGAATTATTTAAGTCTCTGGGAACGTAGTCTGTTCGAACACCTTATCAGGTCTCAGCCAATCAAGGCTTAGGAAGGCAGTCCAGAGCAATAAGTAACATCTTTAGCATCAACAAAGTTGTCTGTTGGTCGGAGATGGCGGGAAATAAAGAGAGACTTTATGGCTCCTCATGTCTCTAGTAAGTTACAGCCAGGCCATAGAGAGAGGAGAAATGAATGAAGGCATTCTTGTCCTTTGGAGGAGTTTGA